>BMAC01001326.1:90410-152090 GCA_014905375.1 Phtheirospermum japonicum | reverse complement strand
TAAAGCCGAGCTGGCCACCTTCGCCAGGAAGTCAGCCCGTCCATTCTCCTCTCTGGGAATCTGGAGGACTGTTAACTCTTTCATTTCCCTGGCCAGCTCTCTGAATTTGGCCAAGTACCTCTGCATATGTTCCTCCCTTGTCTCAAATTCTCCGTTAATTTGTTTACAAACAAGTTGAGAATCAACCTTGGCACATACGTGATCCGCACCGAGGTCTTTTGCCATCTGAACACCTCTTAGAAGAGCTTCGTACTCCACATAATTATTAGAGAATGTTGTATTTAACCGGATAGCAAACTCAGTAGGCACGCCTTCGGGATCAATCAGAACAATTCCTGCTCCACAGCCTTGATTACAGACAGAGCCATCCGTAAAGATCGTCCATCTCTTTAGTTCTTCGGGAGGGCCAGTCATTTCTTGCATGAAATCTGCCAAGGCCTGAGCTTTAATCCCTGTTCTGGTTTTAAAGCTGATATCAAATTCACTTAGCTCGATTATCCATCTGACCAGTCTTCCCGACGCCTCTGGCTTATCCATGACCGCCTTTAAAGGCAAATTCGTTCGTACAATTATACTATGCGAAAGGAAATACGGACGTAATTTCCAGGCTGTTCCTACGAGGGCCAGTACTGCCCGTTCCACCTCTACGTACCTTACTTCGCCATCCTGTAAGACCTTTCTCCAGTAATACACTGGTTTCTGGATCTTCCCCTCTTCCCGCAGTAAGACAGAACTGACTGCCTGTTGCCCTACTGATAAGTACAAAATGAGGGGTTCTCCTCGGACAGGCTTTGTTAGCAAGGTCATGCTAGCCAAATGCTCCTTTAATGTGAATAATGCCTCCTCACACTCATCACTCCACTGAAATCTCGCTCTCTTCCTCAGAGCTTGAAAGAATGGTAAACTCCTTTCTGCAGAACTGGACACAAATCTACTTAATGCGTTAATACGCCCCACTAAGCATTGCATCTCCTTCACATTCCTAGGCGCCCGCATGTCTATAATTGATTTGACCTTCTCGGGATTTGCCTCGATACCCTTCTCCGTGACCATGTAGCCCAGGAATTTGCCAGCTCTAACCCCGAATGCGCACTTCTTGGGATTAAGCTTCATCCTATACCGTCGCAGAGTATCAAAGGTTTCCCGCAGGTCTTCCACATGTGATGTTGCTTTCACACTTTTGACCAGCATATCGTCCACGTAAACTTCCATGTTTCGCCCAAGTTGATGCTTAAACATCTTATCAACCAAATGTTGATAGGTGGCTCCTGCATTTTTCAAACCGAAAAGCATCACAACATAGCAATACGTCCCCTTTGGGGTAATGAAGCTGACCCGCTTCCAATCATCTCTAGCCAGTCTGATCTAGTGATACCCCTGGGATGCATCCATCATACTTAAGAGCTCACATCCAGCAGTAGAGTCGACGAGCTGGTCGATTCTAGGTAAAGGATAGTGATCTTTCGGGCAAGTATGATTGAGATCTCTGAAATCGATACACATGCGCCAGTCCTCCTGAGTCTTGGGAACCAAGACAGCATTAGAAATCCATTCAGGGAATTGTATTTCTTGGATGTGTTTAGCCTTTAACAGTTTTTCCACCTCAACTTCTATGGCGGCCTCCTTCTCAGGGCTGAAATTACGTTTCTTTTGCTTTACTGGCTTGGCACCCAAGCTGATGTTGAGGTGATGCTCTGCCACTTCTGGGTCGATCCCTACCAGATCTTCTGGGGACCAAGAAAACACATTCGTGCTACTCCTCAATAGTGCCACTAGATCTGTCAAAGTTTCTGGACTGAGGGTTGTCCCTACTCGAAGGATCTGGCTCTCATCCCCTGGGATTATTTCGACCATCATCAGCCCTTCCTCTCTATTGGCCAGGTCTGTCCTTGGCGGCTCTACTCTAGCCCTTTTGTTCTGTCTTTCTTCCTCCTCATTCCTCCTGATGCACTCTACGTAAGTCTGTTGTGAGGCATACTGGTCACCCCTGACCTCTCCCGTTCCGTCTTCCGTTGGAAACTACATCATCATATGAAAGACGGATATAATAGCCTGGAACTGGCTCAAGGATGGTCGTCCCAACATAACATTATAAGAAGAAGGTGCATCCATCACCAAAAAACGCACCGTTCTCGTCACCTTATACGGCTCTTCTCCTAACGTCACGAGGAGCCTCACCGCTCCCAAGGGCTTCAGGGCTCCCCCCGCAAAACCAACTAGGGAGGTGGTGACCTCCTCCAACTCAACGTTTATTTTTAACTGCCTAAAGCAATCATAAAACAAAATGTCGGCGGAACTCCCAGTATCCACGAAAATTCTACGGACATTATAATTAGCAATGGTTGCAGTTATAACCAGAGCATCCATGTGAGGGGCTAGAATACCATCGCCGTCTTCTGACCCGAAACAGATGTTAGGGGTAGAGGTCATTTGTCCCACGTCCCGTGATTTTCGAACTAGATCTCGTGCAGCTCTGACATAGTTGTGTTGTGTCCGCTTGGAATGCTCCTCAAATTCTCCTCCGGTAATCATCTGGATTTCTCCATGGATGACCTGGGTCTGATTAGATCTTCTCGCCTCAGTACGTACCCTATCTTGGCTGCCCCTATTCGTCAGGGACCGATCATAATTCTTTCTGCCAGACCTGGCTTCCTCTCTCCTTATCCGAACATACTCCTTTAAATGTCCAGCCTGAACTAGCCTCTCCAACTCATCCTTTAGATGGGTACACTGGTCAATGTCGTGCCCATATTCATTGTGGAAGCGACAGAAACAATCTGATTTTTCCTTCCTGGGCCTCTGCGAGTAGGTCTTTGGCCACTTTAGGTCTGGATGCTTCTCAATTGCCTGTAAGATTTCTCCATGTGGGGTCGCCAAAGGAGTGTACTTATCAAAGCGGGGCCTCCCTCCAGACAGGTCTGGCCTAAGCTTTTTTACAGCTCCTTTTTCCTCGCGATCATGCCTTTCCCTCTTCCTTTCTCCCTCATCTTTGATCTTCAAAGCTTCTTCAAGATGGATATACTTTTCCGCTCTCTCCAAGAGCTCCCCAAATTTCAGAGCTGGTTTCACCACCAGCGACTGAAAGAAATCCCCTCGTCTCAAACCTTGCGCTAGAGCATTCACCAATAGCTCTTCAGACGCAGAGGGCACTTCTAATTTAACGGTTGTAAACCTGTTGATATAAGCACGAAGGCTCTCATTCTCCTTTTGCTTTAAACTGAAAAGTTCAAGAGGCATTTTATGATATTTTCTGCAGCTCGTGAACTGGTGTAAAAAGGCTGAGCTGAACTCGTCAAAATTGCTGATAGACCTCGGTGGAAGCTGACTAAACCAGAGCTGCGCTGATTTAGTAAAAGTCATCGGGAAGACCCGACACATGACAGCGTCCGAAAATTTATGTAGAGCTGTCGCGATCTCGAAGCGACTGAGATGGTCCCACGGGTCTGTAGTTCCATTGTACTCGAAGCCTAGGGAGCGATATGAAGCCGGCACATCATCTCCCATAACTTCCTCAGTGAACGGCGTACCCCTTCTCGCTGGAACCACACTGCCAGTCGCCATTTTTCTCTTAAACTCCCTCACTTCTTTTTGCAAACTCTGCATCTGTGCAGTCAGACCTGGATTAGTTTGGCCTGAAGTCTCACTATCAGAGGTGGAGAAGTGTTCTTCCCCATCATGTAAGGGAGCCCGATCCGCATGCTGTCCTCGTAATGGCTCCGTTCCCGCCACCGGGACAGTTCGTGCTGGTGGTGTGTTGGATGGCGGCGTCGCCATCTCCGCGAACTTCTTTTCTACCGCCATCTCCACGGCTTTGTCGATCAGCTCCGAGAGCTGCAAAAGGAAGGATTCGTTAAATGAACCACCCGTGGCTGGCACAGATCTAATGAGCGGGAGCGGCGTAGCGCCTGGCGCGGTCCCTGTCGATGGCGCTGTCTCTCCTGGCCCCATCGCCGATGTATCTGTCGACCTGGGCATCCCCCATGGCGCGGCGGAACTAGGGGTTCCACCGAGCTCACCCACCAAGTTTCGCCGTAAACCGTCTGAAGCCATGAAATAAACAGAAAATCTCACGTCTTAACTTGATCGCCTTCCCACAGACGGCACCAATTATTTCAGCCCAAAAGATGCACTACCTGAATAACACTTGAAAGCCCCAGAGCTTCCTGAACCTACACCACAAAAACAGATTAGAAAGGACCACCGGTGGTTTTCCGGTGGAAACCTCTCCGATGCTTAAGTCAGTAAGCGTTTGAGGTATTTTTCCGAAAATAAGAAGGAATGTTTCAAGAGAATGGCATACCTCTCTCAGCTTTAGGGCTGAGATATTTATAGCTTTTCCTAGTGGGGACCCCAGTCGGGATCCCAGGAGCACATGCCGCGAATCACGGGCTGTTACGCAACCAATTCTGACAAGTGGTCCCACTTGTCTCCTTATTAAGAGTCAGGAAAACAGGTCTTCCTCCTTTCTTTTCCGGTAGAGCGCTTCTTTCAGCCCAGGAAAAAAGGAGAGCTGTTCCCATCTTTCTTGGTGTCCTATTTTCCCAACAGGTCTGGCCAGACCCTCATTTAGGCTAAGCCGCTCTTGCTTTTCTTCGTACTACTCCAGATCTTCCAAATCAGGTCTACCCCAAATTCCCCATGATGGGGCAATAAGTTGGTCAGACCTAATTTGGGGTAGACCTTATTTGGAAGATCTGGAGTAGTACGAAGAAAAGAAAGAGCGGCTTAGCCTAAATGAGGGTCTGGCCAGACCTGTTGGGAAAATAGGACACCAAGAAAGATGGGAACAGCTCTCCTTTTTTCCTGGGCTGAAAGAAGCGCTCTACCGGAAAAGAAAGGAGGAAGACCTGTTTTTCTGACTCTTAATAAGGAGACAAGTGGGAACACTTGTTAGAATTGGTTGCGTAACGGCCCGTGATTCGGGGCATGTGCTCCTGGGATCCTGCCTGGGGTCCCCACTAGGAAAAGCTATAAATATCTCAGCCCTAAAGCTGAGAGAGGTATGTCATTCTCTTGAAACATTCCTTCTTATTTTCGGAAAAACACCTCAAACGCTTACTGCTTAAGCATCGGAGAGGTTTCCACCGGAAAACCACCGGTGGTCCTTTCTAATCTGTTTTTGTGGTGTAGGTTCAGGAAGCTCTGGGGCATTCAAGTGTTATTCAGGTAGTGCATCTTTTGGGCTGAAACACCTACAAAACAGTGTTTTGAAAATACTATAAGCATGTGTTTATTTGCATCATGTAGTTCTCAACCATCTACTGACCTAATTAGGTCGAACCCACATACAAGCTAAATAATAATAAATAGTCATGCATTCATTATGAGTTCAACAAACCATAACCTTATAGCTATGCGTGACATTAAATACAAACCCATTAGCAAACAATAAGACCCATGCGATATATTATATCTGGTCATCAAAAGCCAAACTAATAAACCATCTAAACCATCAAAATTAGAAAAGCCTGCTCAAAATAAGTAAAACCCTTTCCACCTCGTGAAATATTACATAGACCTATTAGACATGTCACCCAGAAAAGACTTTTAACTTTCCCCCGACTAAAACATGTTAATAAAATACCAGTAAAAAATATTTCCAAAAGCACGCATATTTATAGTTCTCGACCACTCATCGACTTAAAATAGGTCGGGTGAACAACTAGACCAAATAATAACTAGAGACCATGTGATCGCCTAACCAATATTTATTACGAAGTAGATCGATCCATAGATAAATCTTATGGAACCCAAAAGCCATATTGAGCCATATTAGATTATACCATACTATAAGCATCAGTCAAGAAATCATAGTGGTAAATGTTAAAGGCATATCTCGTGTAAATGTTAAAGGCATGAAATTATTCTTATAATCCTCCTTTATTCAACCAATGCTGTGAATGAACTTAATTTTCATCACGATTCTCTCCGTCATCCAGGTCTCCTTGCTGGTGGTTTTTTTAGGTATTTAAATTACCAATCAAAATGCATTCGTCCTTCCTCTTCCGCTTCTTCCACATGAATATATTTAATACTTTGGTCCAACACCTGCTCACAGGTAAAAGTAGGGTTTTTTTTTCCAGTGAGGTTCTAAACCTTCCTAGTTAATACTTGCATTAGTTCATTAGCCTTCACTTCATCTATCACTGTAGGTACCTCTAGACTAGCTCTAGTGAATATGGCTACTTAATCCTTTAGAGATTCTCCACTTTGATGCCCCACCGCAAACAGCGACATGAATATCTTCGTATAAATCCTGGCGCTAGCAAAGTGCATTAGAAAATATGATTTCAATACTTGAAAGATTGTGGTCCGCCCGGTGCTACCCGATGGAACCAGTTTTGTGTTGGTCCCCGTAAATTGGACAGAAATTCTATACACTCCATAATATTCATATATTGGCATTATGTCACCTCATTCTCAAAACTTTGAATATGCCAAGTGGGATTCGATAACCCATCGTAGTAAATATCAAGTCTATTATAACCTCAAGGTAAAGATGCTCGCAATATCTCCATAGAGAATGGATATACCTTATTTACTTGATACTCTGCACCTGTGACCTATTATTTTAAGGCTCTCAATGCTTCTTGCATATTATATATCACCCTTGAGGCCAGCACCGCATTATTTTTATCATATCCAGTTCTGCTTCTCCTTCGTCCTAGGTTATCCCCATATATCATCCCCCTCGAGGCTCCCTAGGTTTATCTACCACCTCATCCTCATCCAGATCATCCTCTAATGATGAGTGCCTCTTATAAGCTCACACTCTCTTAGCTGCTCACAGCTGCTTTGGGATGCGCACCCATGATTCTTCCATCATCCTTTTACTTTGAGTTGACATGAGTTGTTATATTACAATCTACTCATACTTACTACTTTCAGACGTTGGTTTTATTTCCTCTTCATTGTTGTTATATCCTTGTTCTAATATCTTTTCTAAGGGATCTGTTAGTATTACGTTGATCAACTTTTGGAGCAACCGATTCTTGATATTACATGAATGGTGCCTTGGCAATTCCACCCACTCTTTAATGCTTAAGTTATCCTTTCAGGGTCAATTTTCCCCCCAGCCCTTACATTTTTCTCACATCATGGTGTTTTTTTGGCCTCCTACTCTTCTATGCCCTTTGGTAGTACGTGTCCATCTAAAGGGGGCATTGCGTTTCCCAGGTCTTTCCAGTTCTGTGAAATTCAAAACCAGTGGTGTTATGTTTCTTCCTTTCATGATTGTTTTTGTTTAGATTATTCTCGTGTCATTTGATCAATCACTCGATGTCCGTCTTACAAACAAGAACGGGTAAAATACACATTCTAGAACGGTTATTGAACCATTTTAGATAGAAAGTTTTTTTACCTGTTCTAGAAAGTTGTATTTTGGACTGTATATTTCAAATTCGTTCTTATAAACTGCTTTCTAATATACCATCTAGAAAGTACGGTTTCCAAAATGGGTGTACAAAATTACATTCTAGAAAGTATTGTTTCCAGAATGGTTTTACCAATATTCCTTTTAAAAAGAGTTGATCTCAAAACGGGTTTATAGAAGATACCTTATGAAAGGTGTAGTTTTTCCAGAATGGGTTCTACGAGACCCGTGCTAGAAAGTATTAAGAAAAAGGTTTTAAAAAAAAGCAGGTGCCAAAAAATACACCAATGTTTAATAAAACAAAGAAACTAATAGGAATACCAAAATGGTCTTTTAAAATCCTTAAAAATACTCTATACAACATGTATTATTATATATGTTGATGGTCGACCTGACTTAAAATAACTACTCAGTGATTTAAGTGCGCTATGTGACCAGAAGAAGAGTCGAAGATGAACGAGGGGCACACCAACTCGGGAATACTTCCTAGGCTCGCATACCCCCCATCCGCGTCGACCTGGCTCGTGCACAAAGCCAAGCAGCGCCGGCGAGACACATGAAGCGCCGAGCAACCTGAGCACCCCGCGAGGCCCATCGCGCCACTTTGGCCTACACGGAACATGCAGTGCCGAACACCCCGCGCGCCTCGCAAAGCCCGGTGCATCACCACCGGCCGAGTAGTTAAATGCCGAGACGAGTGCCCCGCGCGCCTCCTGCCAGCTCGCCGGCCGCATGCACCCGGTCACCCACCAAGCTATCTCGGTCGAGCCGACCTGGCCACCCACCGGGCAGCTGAGCTTCTGAGATGCCGTCTCATCGAGCTGCTGAGTGCCTTGCACCAGCCCGCCGCCCGCATGCGCCCGATCACCTGCCGAGCAGTCTCAGCAGAGCCGACCTGGCCACCCGCCGAGCAGCCGAGTTTCCGAGGTGCCGCATCATCGAGTTGCCGAGCGCCTCCCGCAAGCCCGCCGCCTGCATGCGCCCTGGTCACCTACCGATCTATCTCGGCAGAGCTGACCTGGCCATCCGCTGAGCAGCCGAGCTTCCAAGGTCCGTGTCGTCGAGTTTACGAGCGCCTCCTGCCAGCCCACCGCCCACGTGCGCCCGATCACCTACCGAGCTGCCACGGTCAAGCCATCCTGGCCATCCACCGAGCTGGCCTGGTCAGGCTGAATTGGCTGCCTGCCGAGCGGCCAAGTTGCCGAGCTGTTGGGAGGCCCGCCGAGCTGTCGAGCACCTTCCGCCAAGAGTAGGCTCGGAAAGAGAATGATTCGATGAGATTGATCGTCTATGAGGAAAGGTCGGCTTGACATAAAGATGAATCGAGGACGGCTCCTAAGCGACAGAAGAGATATGATCAAGGCTTTATATACTGACTTAGAAAGGGATGCACAACCAATGAGGAGGTGCCGGGTGTCCAATTAGGGTTAGGGTTTTTTGTCTGGCTTATGGGCCAAGTAAGTCAGTGCCCACTGAGGTGGTGACACATGTCCAATTAGGGTTTGGAAGGAAAACTATAAATAGCCTCTCCAAGATAGAGAGAGGGATCCTCAATCTGCTAGAGAGAGAAATACATAGAGAGTTAGAGAGAAAAAGGCTTGTAATCAGAAAACTTCCCATGTACAAGGATCCGGGCTATGGCCGATCTTACCCAATTTTTAAGGAATAAAAGTCAAGCACTTTTTCTTATTTTTGGTTTTTTATTTTTTATTTGCTGAACTACTTGTTATTTTGGTTTTTTATGATTTAGACTACTCTTGGTCTAAACAAAATGGCGACTAGAAGGAAGGTCTCTTGTGATCTACGGTTCCACTCGCTCGATCAGTTCGTCTTGCTTTTGTTTTCCTATTTTTCGTGTTTGATTTTTGTTTTTACGCGAGCTGCTGGTCATCAACCTTTATCGTGGTTGAGGTTTGTTAAAAAAAAAAGAGGCGGGAAGTTTTTGACCCTGTTCGTCATCATGAACCCGTCAGAGAGCTCAAGAAGAAACCCTACAAAAGAACGGCAAGAAAAAGACTGTCCAGTCGAGCCTAAATGAGCTCGACCCTGAACAGGTGAAGTCATTCATGCAACCACCCCACCTTTGCCAAAGAGTTCGAAGAAATGATGAAGAGAGCCGCGAAATCAATCTTGACTACAAAGGTTGTAGTCGGCAATGTTGACTACAAAGGTGAGCTCCTCCGCCGAGCTGCCCAAGCTCCCCCGTTGAGTAGCCGAGAGCTGACGCACAGCCTGCCGAGAGCTGGTGAGCTCCTCCGCCGATCTACCGAGAGCTGACGCACAGCCTGTCGAGAGCTGGTGAGCTCCTCCGTCGAGCTGCCGAGCTCCCCATGCCGAGCCTACCGAGATCTGACGCACGGCCTGCCGAGAGCAGGTGAGCTCCTCCACGACGCTACCGAGCTCCTCCGCCAAGCTGCCGAGCTCCCCCGTCGAGCAGCCGAGAGAACACGTACGGCCCTGCTGAGAGTAGGTGAGCTCCTCCGCTGAGCTGCCGAGCTCCCCCACTGAAGCTGCAGAGAGCTGACGCACAGCCCTACCAAGAGGTAGTGAGCTCCTCCGCCGAGCTGCCGAGCCTCCCCCCGCCAAGCTGCCGTGAGCTGGTGAGCTCCTCCGCCGAGCTACCGAGATACCCTGTCGAGCTGCCGAGAGCTGATGCACGGCCTGTCGAGAGCAGGTGAGCTCCTCCGCCGAGCTGTTGAGCTCCTCCGCCGAGCTGCCGAGCCTCCCCCGCCGAGCTGCCGAGAGCTGACGCACAGCCTGCCGAGAGCTGGTGAGCTCCCTCCGCCGAGCTCCCCTGCCGAGCTGCCGAGAGCTGACGCTTGGCCTGCCGAGACCAGGTGAGCTCTTCCGCCGAGTTGCCGAGCTCCCCCCGTCGAGTAGCCGAGAGCTGACGCACGGCCTGCCGAGAGCTGGTGAGCTCCTCTGCCAAGCTGCCGAGCTCCCCCGACTAGCTGCCGAGAGCTCACGCACAGCCTGCCGAGAGCTGGTGAGATCCTCCGCCGAGCTGCCGAGTTCCCCCACCGAGCAGCCGAGAGTTGACGCACAGCCTGTCGAGAGAAAGTGAGCTCCTCCGCCGATCTGCTGAGCTCCTCCTTCAAGATGCCGAGAGATGGTGAGCTCCTCCGCCGAGCTGCCGAGTTTCGGCATGATCCGCTAGCACAACCGGAGTCAGATGTTGAGCATTTTTGGCGATCCGCTGAGCAGAAAGTGCTGAGTAGGGATGTGCTCATCTAGCACGGGCACAGCCTGCTCGGCTCACTTTTGTTCCCTTATCAACCAAGAAGTGCCGAAAAGGGTCATCAGTTCACCATCCTTGAATTTGTCCGGAAAACAACTGAGGACGGCACCCAAGTCGCTGAGGACGGCACTAAGTCAGCAAAAAAATGGCTGAGGTCGGCACTAAGGCGGTGGAAACAGTTGAGGGCGGCAAGGAGATAAAGATAAAATAGACAGAGGATTTTGGTGAACCAATGAGAATGGGACAAGTGTCCAATTAGTGTTTCCATTGGAAACTATAAATAGCCTCTCCAAGAGAGAGAGAGGGATCCCCAATTTTTAGAGAGAGAAACATAGAGAGCTTTAGAGAGAGAAAGCTTGTATTTCAAGGTCAAGCACCTGTAAAAAGGGTCCGGCTAAGGCCGATCCGAACTGATTTTGAGGAATAAAAGTTAAGCACTTTTTCCCACTCGTTTCTGCTATCTAATTGTTGTTCTTCTTACTATTTTTTATTTTGTATTGGTTGTGTTACTCTTAACATAAAAAAAATGGCGCTAGAAGGAGGTTCTTGTGATCTGCAGTCCCACATGCTCAGTCAGCTCTTCGAACTTCGTTTTCTATTGTCTGTCCAATTTTTCATTTTTTTGTGAGGAGCTGAAACTCAGCTCTTCGTTGTATTTGAGTTTGTTAGAAAAAAGAAAGGGGAGGAATTTCTGTTCATCCTACTAGTCAGTATGGATCCTTCAGAAAGTTCAAGGAAAAATATTGGTAAGGAGCGCCATGAGAAGCCGGTGCAATCGGGCCTAAATGAGCTCTACCCGGAACAGATACGCTCGTTCATGCAGCACCCTGCTTTGGCTAAAGAATTCGAAGAGATTATGAAGAAGGCAGCAAAATCAATCTTGACACCAGAAGCTCTGGTCGGCAATCCCAAGAATGCTGACCTCCAGGAAGGACAATTGGAGTCCGACCCAGCTCGAGAGTGGAGCTGGTCTATTAGACCAAGGCAGATAAATATGGTTGAGCAGATGAAAGGGAATGAAGAGCTGTTTGAGGATCCTAACGGGGATGAGCCCGACAACACAATCCCTGAGGAAGAGATGGACACTCAAATAGAAGAATTGGCACATGCAAACCATGAAAAATGAAACAAAGATGTTTTGGGCTCAGGAAGAGTAGCCAAGCTAGCAGAAGAAGATCTAGAGAAAGAGCTAAATTCCAACCGCGAGAATGACTAGTATGCTGAGCTCTTCCAAGCAGAACAGAGCAAAGAACAAAAAATAGAAAAAGAGCTCTGGGCAACAGTGGCGAACAGATATTGACGACCTCAAAAAAGCCGAACAGAGTGAAGAAAGGAACAAGGAAAACAATCTCTCTGGGCAACAATGCCGAACTGAGATTGCCGATATCAAAACATCCAAGCAGGAAAGAAAATAAGAGATGTACGCTGAACTCGAGCAGGCCGAGCAGGAAGATGCCGACCTGAGCAGGGACCGAGGTCGTCGGCCAAAAAAAGAACCGATGTGCGAACTCAAAGACATCGACTGCCGAGCAGAGAATGACGATCTGAATGTTATTGCTGATCTAAAAATTGTCGAAGATGAGCTTGATCCCCGGAAGCCAAGCTTGAAGAGAAAGGCTACCCATGCTGAGCTAGTTGAAGAACTTGATTGGATCTCAGTTGATGAACTCAATCTGAGCAAGCAGCTCCGAGTCGGACGAGATCTCCAGGAACCCATCAGATCCGAGGTGAACAACCACTCAAAGGCACTTAGCCGGCCTAAGGCATTTAGCCAAATAAATGCGTTGAAAAATCTTAAGGCGTTAAGCCATCCAAAGGTATTGAGCCAACCTAAGGCGTTAAGCCATTCTAAGGCATTAAGCCAATTAAAGAAGAACAACCACTCAAAGGCACTTAGCCGACTAAAGGCATTAAGCCACTCAAAATGCCGATTTGTAAAACAATCAGCTGAGCTCATCGGCATAAGCTGAACCAATTAGGTCAGCACACAAAAAATAACGTTGCAAAGCAAAAGTGTCGAGCTGAGAATGTCAAGCTCAACCCAGGTGGCACACCTAAAAGAGAGAGCGCAAGGGAAATGCCGAGCTCAAGGTGCTGAGCTGAGAATGTCGAGCTCAACCCAGCTAGCACACCTAAAAGAGCAAGCGAAAGGGAAATGCCGAGCTCAAGGTGCCGAGCTGAGAATGTCGAGCTCAACCCAATCGGCACACCTAAAAGAACAAGTGCAAAGGAAATGCCGAGCTCAAGGAGCCGAGCTGAGAACGTCAAGCTCAACCCAGCCGTCACACCAAAATGAGCGAACTCAATGACATTGCCGAGCTTAAAAATGTCAAAATGACTCGACACGTCAAAGAGAGCAAGATTTCAAAAACTCCGAGCTCAACGTGCCGAGCTCAAAAGAGTCAAACTCAAATTGACTCGACACGTCAAAGAAAGAAAGATTTCAAAAAAATCCGAGCTCAACGTGCCGAGCTCAAAAGAGTCAAACTCAAATTGACTCGACACGTCAAAGAAAGCAAGATTTCAAAAAACCGAGCTCAACGTGCCGAGCTCAAAAGAGTCAAACTCAAATTGACTCGACACGTCAAAGAGAGCAAGATTTCAAAAAATTCCGAGCTCAACGTCTACTCAAAAGAGTCAAACTCAAATTGACTCAACACGTCAAAGAGAGCAAGATTTCAAAAAAATCCGAGCTCAACGTGCCGAGCTCAAAAGAGTCAAACTCAAATTGACTCGACACGTCAAAGAAAGCAAGATTTCAAAAAATCCGAGCTCAACGTGCCGAGATCAAAAGAGTCAAACTCAAATTGACTCGAACACGTCAAAAAGAACAAGTTTTCCCAAAAAAAAAAAAAAGGAATATGTGTACATATTTAAGCCGTCGAGCTGAAAACACAAATAAGAGAAGCTACTCAAAAAGTAAGCTAAGGGCAAAGTACACTCAAAGGAAAGTCAGCCGACCAACACAAGCCGACCAGAACTTATTCAATCTGAGAAAATACGAGTACATCAAGGTCGACCGCCCAAAAGTGACGCGCTGATAAAAGAACAGAGAAACAACCAGACCAAAACACAAGATAATCACCATCCTCATCGTTGGCGTCTCTGTCCATCCGTTCCGCTTATACCAACGAATTGCTAAAAGTCATCCTTGAAAAAAAATCTCTCCTGTACTGAAACTCACATATTGATTGTACCTGAACTCCCTACCCTAAACTCGATTGAGGTTCGGACTGACCGCCACCCTGGCTAACTCTATTGAAGCCCCAGGAAACCGATCGAATAAGGACCAAAAGGAGACAAGAGGACAAAGTTTCCCGAAATAAGGGGCCTGAGATTATTAAAAAAATGTATATATGTCCTCGCTGAAGTTTCTTGGAGAAAGGAAGAGAGAATAAGAATGGATATCAAAGGTGTCACATGTCACAAGAGTCCAAAAGCACTAGGGGACAAAACCTGCAAAAGCCTCAAAAGAAGGGGCTGCAAAGGCTTCCATTTCGGAAAGTGTGATGGTCAAAACTTCCAAGGCCGATAGAACAGAACACATCGCGCCCAGGTCAGCTCGGCTTCTCTCGGACGACCAGAAATCAATGAGCCCGAACCCGAACACACATGTTCGACTCCGCGCTCAGGGGCTTGTTGATGGTCGTTATCGTCCCAAATACTCCACGGAGGAACCGAGCCGAACCACTCAAAGAGACCCTGCCGAGCTCCCCTGCCGAGCTGGTGAGAGCTGACGCACGGCCTGCCGAGAGCAGGTTGAGCTCCTCCACCGGAAAAGGTGAGCTTCCTCCGCCAAGCTGGCCGAGCTCCCCCATCGAGTAGCCGAGAGCTGACGCACAGGCCTGCTGGGAGCTGGTGAACTCCTCCGCCGAGCTGCCGAGCCCCCCTACCCGAGCTGCCGATAGCTGACCACAGTCCTGCCGAGAGCTGGTGAGCTCCTCCACCGAGCTGCCGAGCTCCGCTGCCGAGAGCTGACGCACGGCCTACTGAGAGGCAGGTGAAGCTCCTCCACCGAGCTGTCGAGCTTCCCCCGTTGGCTTGCCGAGAGCAGGTGAGCTCCTCCGCCGAGCTCTCCCACTGAGCTGCCGAGAGCTAGTGAGCTCCTCCGCCGAGCTGCCGAGCTACCCTACCGAGCTGCCGAGAGCTGACGCATGGCCTTCCGAGAGCAGGTGAGCTCCTCCGCTGAGCTGTCGAGCTCCTCCGCCGAGCTACCGAGCTCCCCCGCCGAGCTGCCGAGAGCTGATGCACAGCTTGCCGAGAGCTGGTGAGCTCCTTCCACCGAGATCCCCTACCGAGCTGCTGAGAGCTGACGCACGGCCTGCCGAGAGTAGGTGAGCTCCTCCGCCGAGCTGCCGAGAGCTGACGCACAGCCTGCCGAGAGCTGGTGAGCTCCCTCCGCCGAGCTATCGAGAGCTGACGCACAACCTGCCGAGAGCTGGTGAGCTCCTCCGTCGAGCTGCCGAGCTCCCCCGCCGAGCAGCCGAGAGCTGACGCACAGCCTGCCGAGAGCTGGTGAGCTCCTCCGCCAAGCTGCCGAGCTCCTCCTCCGAGATGCCGAGAGCTGGTGAGCTCCTTTGCCGAGCTGCCAAGTTCGGCATGATCCGCCAGCACAATCGGAGTCCGATGTTGAGCATTTTTGGCGATCCACTGAGCAGAAAGTGCAGAGTAGGATGTGCTCATCTAGCACGGGCACAGCCTGCTCGGCTCACTTTTGTTCCCTTATCAAGCAAGAAGCGCCGAAAGGGGTCATCAGTTCACCATCCTTGAATTTGTCCGGAAAACAACTGAGGACGGCACTAAGTCGCTGAGGACAGCACTAAGTCGGCAAAAAATGGCTGAGGTCGGCACTAAGGCGGTGGAAACTAGTTGAGGGCGGCAAGGAGATAAAGACAAAATAGACAGAGGATTTTGGTGAACCAATGAGAATGGGACAAGTGTCTAATTAGGGTTTCCATTGGAAATTATAAATAGCCTCTCCAAGAGAGAGAGAGGGATCCCCAATTTTTAGAGAGAGAAACATAGAGAGCTTTAGAGAGAGAAAGCTTGTATTTCAAGGTCAAGCACCTGTAAAAAGGGTCCGGCTAAGGCCGATCCGAACTTATTTTGAGGAATAAAAGTTAAGCACTTTTTCCCACTCGTTTCTGCTATCTAATTGCTGTTCTTCTTACTATTTTTGGTTTTTTATTGGTTGTGTTACTCTTAACATAAACAGGCAACGCCAAGAATGCCGACTTCCTGGAAGGGCATTCGGAGTCGGACCCATCTCGGGAGGCAGCAAGGAACATCGGGAAAATAAAATTGGAAGAGGAGGTCGAGCTGAATGCCAAGTGCAGGCTTGACCAACCCCCAATTGCGCGATGCCTCACGTTTTCTTCCCCTCAAAATGTCTTTGCTCGACTTGGACATCCAACTAGTAAGGCTCAGGAGGACATTCCTACCAGGTCGTCCAACAGCAGGAGCAACGCTAACATAATTGTGCCTCCACATCAAAACCAGTTGAGGAATCAGCCGAGTTACAATATCTGAAGCAGCGAATAGACGAGCTCGAGGCCAAACAAGTTACTCCCCCGGCCCAGAACGCCTTCCCAATGGCACGGCCCGTCACAATCATCTCGGCTTGCGATGATGAGTACCCCTTGTCGGTTCAACTCCTTTATGAACCTTTGCCTGGAAAATTGAAAATCCCCCCATTGCACTGTACAAAGGAAGCAGTGACCCTGACTCACATTTAAGCCATTACCAGAACTATATGGATATGCTCGGCGCGACAGACACGTATCGATGTAACATCTTCTCCATGACGTTGGATGAAGCGTCGTTGAGGTGGTATCGATCCCCTACCACGCCACTAAATCTGCTCCTGGCCACAACTGAGGTCTTCATTCAGGGGACATTTCATGGTCTCCAAAGCCACCTTCGCGCTGAAGCGAGCTATCGCCACAATAGTTCAGCAGCCTACCGAATCCTTGAAGAGCTATATAGATCGATTTACAAAGCAAGTCTCAGAATCCCAGCCTTGTGGCGATGAGGCTCTGCTCATCTCAGCCCAAAATGGACTATCCGATAACTCTTTCTTCAAATGGATCAATAACCAGCAGGACCCCCAGACTTTTCAGGAGTTTCTCGCATTGGCTATATCCCAGATCGAAGCCTAGCAGAATATGGCCGCCCCGGTCATATCATTCCCAAAGAGTCACAAGCCTGCCCGACAAAGCGATAAGAACCTGAGTCCTCAAGTGACCATAAAGAAATTCTTGAAAGAAAAACACACTGACCTCCTTGCCGAGTACAATGAAGTCTACTCAATGGCAGCTGCTACAATTTTTGAACGGATCAAGAATTTGGACATCCTTCCCCCAGCTCGGCCAATCAAGAAAGACCCTTCCCTTCTCGACAAAAAGAGATTTTGCAGGTATCATGGATCGATCGGGCACAACACGGAGGAATGCCATGACTTGGTCCACGCCCTGATCAAGATCTGCGATGATCGGAATTTACTGCCCTTCTCTAAGAACCACCAAGCTCGGTAGGAAAGAAGGGGCAATAATCAGCCACCCCCACCCCCACAAGATGGAGCTGGAGGGCCGAGAGAGATCCTGACCTTCATCAACACTAGCCGAGCAGAGGAGGAAATATTAAATCGAAAAGGAAGACCATGGTCATGGAGGCAAGGAACTCTATTCAGAAAATGAAAGTCATAAGGTCCGACATCTTTCATTTTGACGACCAGCCTGAAGAAGAGGATAAGCTAGTGTCATCTTTCACTTTCTACGAGTGAGACGCAACCCCGCTGGACCACCCCCACTCTGACGCTCTCGTTATCACCATCCCTATCCTAGGGATCCGAACATACCGAGTGCTTGTAGACCCCGGTGCATACGCGAGCATAATATACCTTCCAGCCTTTCGAAGAATGAGGGTACCAAAAGAATACATTGAGCCATGTTAAGATAAGATCAGGGGGATCAGTGGCGGCTATGTGCAAGCCCTCTTCCAGGTAAAACTATTTGTAGAGTTTGGCATAGGATAAGAAAAGAGAACAATCCTCACGACTTTCAAAGTAATTGACGTTCCAAGAGACTACAATGCCCTCATAGGTAGACCAGCTCTGTATGATCTTAAAGGAGAAATGTCAGTATATCACTATTCGATCAAGTTCCCAGGTGCCCTCAGAAAATGCGAACACAGAGGCGATCAAGTGGCTGCTCGCGAATGCAGCTGGTCGATCAGACCAAAACAGATAAACATGGTTGAACAGTCGGGAAGAGGAGAGTTGGCTGAGGAGATGAAAGGCGATGAGCCCGACAATCTGATTCTGAAGGATATGATCATCGAAGAGCTGGATGAACCCAAACCTGCAAGTAAGGAGGAACACGTCATGAGCATAGATGAACTGACTATGATGTCCGAGGTCGAGCACCCAATTCTCGTGTCGAACAAAAAGGAGCCAAAACCAGTTCAGGAACAGGAGTTGAACATAGAGGTCGACTAGATAGAGGTCGTCCTGAGAGTAGAAAAATTTGACGCAACAAATATTGCACCAATTGAAAAAAAAATTTGTCGAGGACGACCTAACAGAGGTCGATCGGGAAAGGGACAGAGGCCGGCAGACAGGTAAAGAGCCGATGTGGGAGTCAGAAAAAGTTGTCTGCCAAGCTAAGAAGGTCGAGCCAAAAGAGAGGGAGGACGAAATGAACCCTCGAAGGATGAGCTTAAAGAGAAAGGCTACCCATGCCGAACCAGTGGAAGAATTGGATTGGATATCCGTCGACGAGCTCGACCCAAGTAAACAACTTTGGGTTTGCCACGACCTCCAAGAGATAACCTGATCCCAGCTTATCAACTTCTTGAAGGTAAACCAGGATGTTTTCGCCTGGACACATGTTGACATGCGGGGGATCGACCCTGAGCAAGCTTGTTACCGACTCAACATCGACAAATATGTCAGGTCGATTATCCAGAAGAGGAGGAAGCTCGGCCCAGACCAATACGAAGCACTGGAATTGGAGGTTGTCAAGCTGATAGATAAAAAATTCATTCGAGAAGTCAGGTATCCAGTTTGGGTATCTAACCCTGTGCTCGTCAAGAAACAAACAGGGCAGTGGCGACTATGCATTGACTTCTCGGACCTTAACAAGGCATGCCCCAAAGAAAGCTATCCACTCCCCCACATTGACTATATGGTCGACGCCACTGCTGGACATGATTTAATGAGTTTCATGGATGCCTACTCTGGTTACAACCAAATCCCGATGTATCCATACGACCAAGAGCACACATCATTCTACTCAGCGAGAGGCCTCTACTGCTATACCATGATGTCGTTTGGCTTGAAGAATGCTGGAGCTACCTACCAGCGCCTCGTGAATAAAATGTTTGCTAGTATGATAGTAAAAACTATGGAAGTCTATGTAGACGACATGCTCGTCTTTGTACTCGTCCGATCACATAGATGATCTTAATAAAATGTTTTCTGTTTTGCGTGTTTACCGAATGATGTTAAACCCCATGAAATGCTCTTTCGGAGTAGGGTCTGGAAAATTCTTAGGTTACATGGTGAGTCAAAGAGGCATTGAAGCCAACCCAGACAAAGTTCAAGTAATAACCGATTTAGAACCTCCTCGAAGTATGAAACAAGTGTAGAGCCTTACCGGCAAGATGGTCGCACTAAGTCGATTCATATCCAGACCGACAGACAAGTGTAAACCATCTTTTGAAGCAATCAAGAAGAACAAGAGCTTCAAATGGACACCAGAATGTCAGATAGCCTTTGAGGAGTTAAAGAAGTGCATGGAAAATGTGCCGACCCTACAAAAACCAACCAAGGAGGAATCCCTCTATCTTTACTTGGCGATTTTGATAGTAGCGGTCAGCTCGGCCCTCGTGCGATCCATGAGCTCGGCCAACATCCAGTATACTATGCAAGCCATGCCATGCATGATGCCGAGCTAAGATATTCAGCCATGGAGAAACTCGCTTATGCTCTTATCATTTCCTCGTGCAAGCTACGCCCTTACTTCCTCGAACACCGCATAATTGTATTGACGAGCTTCCCTCTAAAGAAGATCATGCACCGACCCGACACATCCAGAAGAATGATCAAATTAGCTGTCGAGCTCAGGCAGTTCAACATAAGCTACGAGCCGAGAACAGCAATCAAAGGAAAAGCCCTTGCTGAGTTCATAGCAGAGTTCACACCAGTCGTCGAATTTGTTCCAGCAGAGGCCGAACAATGGCACCTATACATCGATGGATCGTCGACCACCGGCCGAGCTGGTGCCGGGATAGTACTGATTAGCCTCGAGAAGGTGCCTTTCTGCGGTCCGTTTCAAATTCTCGTTGACCAATAATGAATCCGAGTATGAAGCCCTCCTAGCCAGTCTCGAAACAGTATCATCCATGGGGATCAGAAATCTCAAAATTCACAGTGGCTCTCAACTTGTCGTAAACTAGATTAGTGGAGAATACGAGACAAAAGAGCCTGTGATGGCACAATACCTGGAACTTACCAAAGCAAGACTTAGTGAGTTTGAGGCCGAGGTAATCCATGTGTCGAGAATTAATAATGTCCCAGCCGATTCACTCACCAAGCTTGCGTCGAGCTTAGGTATTGAAGAGCTGAATACAGTAACAGTTAGCCATCACTCCATGATAGCACTCGACGCCGCCGCAGCTTACACGGCAAGTCAAGCAGACCAAACCAAAGAAATTCAAGCCGAAAAAAGTTGTTGGATGAGAACACTACCTGAGGATAAAGCGGAGGCTCGCTCGATTCGAACCAAGTCAACCCGATACACCGTTTTGGATGGTCAACTCTATAAAAGAAGATACTCAGTCCCCCTGCTAAGATGTTTAAGTGAGCAAGAGGCCGAGCACGCGCTGACGGAGGTTCATGAAGGTGTTTGTGGAAACCATGCAGGAGGACAGTCATTGGCGCACAAGCTCGTCCGGCAAGGATACTACTAGTTGACCCTAAAGAAAGATCCGATGTCAAAAGTCAAAAAATGTGAGAAGTGTCAAATATTCGCACCCTAGATCAACTCCCTAGTCGAGCCCCTAAACTCAATATACTCGCCGTGCCCTTTCGCTAAATGGGGGATCGACCTTATTGGCCCACTACCAAAGGGCAAAGGAGGAGTTAAGTACGCAGTGGTCGCGGTCGACTACTTCACGAAATGGGCCGAAGCCGATCCCTTGGCCTCGATCACTGACCAGAAGATAATCAACTTCATTTGGAAGTCAATCATATGCAGGTTTGGCACCCCACTCTCAATAGTGTCAGACAACAGCAGACAATTTGACAGCAAGAGGTTCAAGGCATTTTGCGGGGAGCTAAACATCAAGAACCACTTTGCGACACCATACCACCCCCAATCGAACGGACAAGTAGAAGCAGTGAACAAAATCCTCAAGTACACGCTAAAGAAGAGATAGGAAGACCTAAAAGGTAGTTTGCCCGAGGATCTACCAGGCGTTTTATGGTCATACAGGATGACCCATCGCTCGTCCACCGATGAGACCCCTTTCTCATTGGCTTTTGGATCAGAAGCAGTCATACCGCTTGAGCTTGGCACTCCAACTTACCGAGTAGCACACTTCGAAGAAGAAAAGAATGACATGGCATGTCGAGCCGAGCTCGACCTATTGGAAGAAAAAAGAAGAGAGGCAGAGATGAAGAACGCAATCTACAAACAAAGGAGCGAGCGATATTACAACTCCAAAGTAAGGGAAAGAAGCTTCAAGGTTGGCGACCTAGTTCTTAAGTGCATCCTAGGAATGAGCAAAGGACCTCTCAAACCAAAGTGGGAAGGACCGTTTCGCATAGCTGAAACCCTTTTACATGGCGCCAATGAGTTAGAATACTCCGACGAAGCCGCCACACCCCTGGAACGCGGTGTACCTCAAAAGTTATTATCAATAAAAGTTTTTTTTGTTCGAGCATATAGTTCCTAACAAAGCACGGGTGACTCATACCCACCTTACTAGGTCGACCAATTTTGGTCGACCAGGAATTCTGAAATATGGAAACCAACATCACAAGGTCGACACAAAGGAAAACCCATCGTGGTCGACCTCAAAAAGAAGGAAGAAAAGGAAAATAAAAACAGTGTCGAAATATCAAGTCGACAATATCGGTCGACCTCACCAATACGGTCGACCTCGTCGGCTCGATTTTTAAAAAAATAATCATCAAAATTGATGTCGAGCCGACCTCATAGGCCGACCACATGACGCTCGACATTACTATGCAAAGTTAAGCTCATCAAAGCAACACCACAATTCGAATGCATGTCCAAATAAAAAAGTCAATTCAAGACTTTCAGGATGTTTCACAAAAACTAAGAGAACTCCAAGGCAGGTAGCCAAAAGGAACTCGACAACTTAAGTAAGTTAAGGTCGACCTAAATCAACATGGTCGGCCCAACAAATAAGTTTACAAAACTGAAAAAATATCTAAGGCTAAAAGCCACTCCAAAGGCCCAAAATTAGGACTAACCAGTCCAATATAGCCGACCACGAAACAATGCAAAGCTGAACAAAAGTAAGGCTGAATTGCCAAAGTCAAACAGACCCAACAAAGAGGTCGGCTTGGAAAGTAAGTTCAAGAGACTGGAGAAATCTTAAGGTTATAAAAACACCCAAAAACACAACTCCGAAATTTACCAAAAGATGACGACCACAAAGCATAATAAGGTCAAGCATAAATGATACAATTCTAAAAGCACCAGCGATAAAATTCTCAAAGACAAACCAAATATCATTAATCAAAGCTGGTCGACAAAAAGAAGCCGAACAGATCACACATTAGTTCATTACACAATGAATTATTCAAGAGCAAGTCAAAACAAGCAAACAAGCCGAGCTGCCCAAAAGTGGCGAGCCGACCCAAACAACAAACAAAGGCCTAATCACCTCCTTCACCTTCCTAACCACAATCCTCTTCAACGGAGCTGCCCATGTCATCGTCCAAGCTGCCCATCCCGAGCTCGGCCTTCCTCTCGACAATATGTTGAGCTAGATCTGGCAGAGTGGCACCCCCGCGAGCATATCGTATGCCTTTTGCATAGTCGAAAGATACGAGGCGCTGATCATCGGATCCATAGTCTCGGCCTCATATTGGGCAACCCCCTCAATTTTTCCCCTCTCGAAGGTGACATTGACCTGCTCAGCATGATTCCTCACCAGCTCGGCATGTTTCTCCTTGAGGGCATTCAACTCGCTGACCGTCGACTCTGTCATACGCAGCGACTCGGCCAAAGACTGGTCAGACTTCTTGGCTCGGGCCATCCACTCATCGCGGCCAAGGACGAGGGAGGTACAGGCGGAATGAGTCTCTTGAAGAGCTTGATGATTACTCAGAAGTTGGGCATGCGCACATTGAAGTTTCGAAAAGTCATGGAGAAGCAAAGTCACGGAGGCCATAGCTCGGCATAAGTCAGTCTCAACGAAGTTGAACTTCTCCTCCAAAGGAAGACTCGTGAGACCCAATTGCACAGGTCGGGTGCCCAAGCACGGTTATGCACCTCAATGTAGGTCGAGCCATGCGACAACCCCTCACCAGGATACGGTGCATATGCCGTCGGGTAGATCGGCTCGATAGCTAGGGGCTGTGGCTGTGGACATGAACCCACAAAGGCAAGGGGCTCGAGACTAAGATCCACATCGACCGGTTGCACATAAGACCTTCCCTTGCCTCCAGTAGGGACCGCGACAGGCTCGACCACGGGCGGAGGAGGTGCGCTGCAAGTAGGAGCCGCCCTCCTCCGTTTCCCCGCACCACCACCTTTGCTCGACCTCTTCTTCATCGCCTCCATGTACTTGCGGGCCTCGCTCATCACATTCATCGCTTCGGTTTGATCGAAGAAGAGATAGAACAATGAAAGAGGAGAGACATTAGTCATGAAGCCGACCTCATCAGGTCGACAGCAAAATAAAGTTCGATGGGTCGACCATAAAAAAAAGAAAAAAAAAGGGGGGCGTCGAGCTGGCCAATAGAGAAAAGACGACCCGACACCCGATAAACATCGATAAACGTTCCAGGAAGGATTCGACCAAGACCCAATTCAGGCGAAACAACACGCAAACCAGCCTTGTAACACTTAGTAGGATCGAAAAGATCTCTCCACTCCCGTTGTTCAGGATCCGAGCTCAGAATGTCATACAGATGCTCAAGAAACTTAAAATTAGGCTCAACATGTTCTGGAATAGCTGTAAATAAAAGAAAATAATGAGGGATTAGAATAGAAGAAGGCAGTGAAAGATGAGGACATATACCTACCAAGTGCAGAAATAAAAGCAAGCGGAGGATTATAGACACGCCCATCAGGTCTCCGTGCTCGCCAATCACCCCCCACATAGAACCAGTACAGCTTCCATGTGTGGAGGGTCTCTAAAAGACCAGTCACCAAGGTCTTGAACGTACCATCCCGAACAGAGGCGTAAAACCAACCTGACCCAACACCTCCTAACTCGGCACCTCCTAACCCAGCACCCCTCGAAGGCTTCCACTGATATAACCAATTGAGCTCGTCAAAGGTGGGAAGTGGCCAACCGTTCTTGCTGAACAGGATCACGACGCCCAAGATGCGAGCCAACGACAAGGGATGGATTTGAGCTAAGGGAATGCCCCACCTCCTAAGCAAGCAGGTGACATAGGGGGAGAGTGGAAATGAGATACCAAAATCCAGACTATCACGGAACATAGCCGTACAAGAGCGAGGCGTGAGATGTATCTGCTCGGCTGGGTAGGGCAAAAATAAATGAACCTCACCAGGCACAAGGTGCTCGTTACGATATCCCTCGAGATGCCTTTCATTCAAGGTGCTACCCTGCACAGCAATCTCTAACATCAACTCCTCCCTCTCCAAGGGAGCCGGCCTCTCCCAATGGTGAGGAGGAACAAGCTAGTTGGGTCGAGCCATGAACGAGCCATATGGAAGTTTTTTGTCCTTGGAGCGTCTACCCACTTTAATGGGAGCCGGGTTTTCAGAATCGTCATCCTCAACTTTGGCCCCCTTTGATTTCCTGGCCACTATTTCTGTCGGGATGACGGCTTCTATTCTAAAAAATAGGCTGATAGGTGATTCGCCCGTAGTAGTTCGTGGAGTTGTTCGATAATCCCATAATACGGATGCAATCTCTTCATGAAAGTCCTCCTACTTTCTTCAACCGTAACTTAATTCCCTGCATGATAATACGGTTAGTGACTTCGACCTGTCCGTTAGTTTGGGGATGTGCCACAGAGGTAAATACTTGCTTCCTCCCCATTTGTTTGCACCATTCTTGGAACATATGTCCATTAAATTGGATTCCATTGTCTGAGACCAGCTGGTACGGCCTAAAGTGATGGTTGATTCTCACATGACCTGGACAGGACATGGTTGGGACGAGCTGAACTAAATGGACTTGGCTGAAAGAAGGATAGGACTAGAAACTATAGTCTGGCGGAGACTGTCCTGACCTCATTCGAAGGCTTTGAATAAGTATTTGAGAGGTCAGGTCAAGGATTGAGGAAAACCTGAGGACAGAGCTGACCTGTTTTCTGGAAGGAAGCTTCTAGTTCAGGTGGGCCCATGTAACGGCCCAAGATTCGCCGGTTTTCTGTTTCGGAGATCCCAGAAGGGGACCCTACTAGGCAAAAACTATAAATATCTCAGCCCCAAGGCTGAGAGAGGTATGATTTCCCAACATTCATCTCCTGTTTTATATTATTCCAATCAAAACTCTTACTGACTTAGGTATCAGAGAGGCTTCCACCGGAAAAACCCAATGGTCCTTTCCAATGTTTTTTGTATATAGCAAGTCAAGAGATTCTCAGGTGAAGGTGCAGGTTCTTTTGGGGCAAATTTTCTGGGTGAAACAATTGGCGCCGTCTGTGGGAATAACAAGGCTAAGACGTGAGAAAATTATGGCATCAAGTGGACTTCGGCGGAATTTGGTGGTGGAGCTGGGTGGCACGCCAAGCTTTGCCACACCGACGGGTGCGCAAGTGGCGACAGGACCATCGGCGACAGCTAGAACAGGCGCAGCGCAAACTTGTCCTAGTTGAGCCACACAAACTGATGGCAAATTGCTGAACGATTCCATTCTAAGGCAGCTGTCCGACCTTATCTGCAAGGCGGTGGAAATAGCCATGGATACGAAGTTCACCGAGCTCTCAACACCCACTTACAAGGTATCTCCGCCGCCAGAGATGGAGCCACCGTGAACCCAGCGCACTGTCCGGACTCCCCTAAACAAAGAGGAGAGTTTCTCCGCTTCTGAAAGTAAAACATCGAGCAAAACCAACCCAGACCTCACAGAGCAAATGCAAAACCTGCAGAAAGAGGTTAGAGAGGTTAAGAGGAAGATGGCGGGCACGGGCACGGTGCCGGCTTGGAGGGGTATCCCGTTTATGGATGCGGTTATGAATGGGATTTGAATACAATGGAACA
This sequence comes from Phtheirospermum japonicum, assembly GCA_014905375.1. Lineage (NCBI taxonomy): Eukaryota > Viridiplantae > Streptophyta > Magnoliopsida > Lamiales > Orobanchaceae > Phtheirospermum > Phtheirospermum japonicum. The sequence goes on along the minus strand of BMAC01001326.1, from coordinate 126,043 downwards.
ACAAATCCATGGGATCACCTGAGACGATTTAAGATTGCGGTTACTTTTCACAATTTCTCAGACTCAGACATGTGTCGGGTCTTCCCGATGACCTTCACAAAATCCGCTCAGATCTGGTTCAGCCAGTTGCCGCCGCGCTCTATAAGCAACTTCGATGAATTCAGCTCGGCATTCTTGCACCAATTTACCAGCTGCAGGAAATACAAAAAAATACCGCTGAAATTATTCAGCCTGAAACAGAAGGAAAATGAAAATATGAGTGCATACATCACACGATTCAGGAATGCAAATCGAGAAGTGCCATCAGAGTCTAAAGAGCTCTTGTTTAACGCTCTGTCTCAGGGGCTCAGGAGAGGGGAATTTTTCCAGTCGCTGGTCGTAAAGCCAGCGCTGAAATTTTGCGAGCTTCTGGAGAGAGCACAAAAATACATTCATCTGGAGGAGGCTTTGAGGATCAAGGAAGATGGAGAAAAGAAAAGGGAAAGACCTGACAGGGAGGATAGGACCCCGATGAAGAAGCCCAAGTCTGACCTGGTATGAGGACGACCTCATTTTTTTGATAGATACACACCCCTGGACATGCCTCAAGGGGAGATTCTGCAGGCAATTGAGCGACATCCTGATCTCAATAGCCCAGAACTTATTCTCAAAGCTAAAGAACGAAAGATCTGACTTTTCCGATACCATAACAAGCACGGTCATGATACAGATCAGTGCACCCACCTAAAGGATGAGATAGAGAGGCTGGTGCAGGCGGGGCACCTCTAGGAATTTGTACAGGCGGGACGGTATGAGTCCAGATCTGACTCTCGCAGGCGAGACTGACCTCAAGGAAACAAGCATGATCAGGATAGTAGACGAAACAATAGGAGGAGGGGTGACCAGAATCATGAAGTACGAGGAGAAATCTTGATGATTACAGGGGGTGAGTGGGATGAATCCAGAAGAACCCAAAATAATTATGTTCACACTGCAAAAGACCTAATAAGAAAAGCAAGCAAGGTCGGGCAGTTAACGCCAAGCCCGAACATATGTTTTGGATCAGAAGATGAGAATGGCATCTTTGCCCCTCACATGAACGCTCTGGTTATCACGACTACTATCGCCAACTACACCATGAGGTGAGTCTTTATAGATACGGGCAGTTCAGCTGATATCATGTTCTATGACTATTTTCGACAACTGAACTTAAACTTGGATCTGGAGGAAGTCACCACGTCACTAGTTGGCTTCGCAGGGGGAGCCCTAAAACAGTTGGGAGCAGTAAATCTCCTAGTGACATTAGGGGATGGCCCATTCAGGCACACCAGGTCAGTACGTTTTCTGGTAGTAGACGCACCCTCCTCGTACAATGTCATGCTTGGACGACCATCGCTGAGCCAATTTCAATCTATAATCTCTTTTTACCATATGAAGTTGAAATGTTCTACCCAGGACGGGGTGGGGGAGGTCCATTTTGATCAGTACACATCAAGACGCACATACGTGGATAGTGTTCGGTGCACTGAGGAAGATGGCAGGTGTAAAAGGGCAAAGTTGGACAAAACCAGTTCTGACCTACCTCAGAGAGAGGAGAATTTGATGACAGTTGAAGTAGTCCCAGGAGACGATAGTCGAGTTCTATGTGTAGGGACAACCCTCAGTCCTGAGGTGTTAGTGAATTTGGTTGCCCTGCTTAGAAACAGCACAGACATTTTTGCCTGGTCTCCCCAGGATCGTATCGGGATAGACCCAGCGGTATCCGAGCACCACCTCATCATTAGCCTGACGATAAAACCAGTAAAGCAAAGAAAGCGTAACTTCGGGCCAGAAAAGGAAGCTATTATTGAGGCAGAGGCGGATAAATTGCTAAAGGCAGGGCATGTTCGGGAGATATAGTTCCCAGAATGGCTCTCTAACGCAGTCCTGGTACCAAAAATGGAAGAAGACTGGCGGATGTGCATAGACTTATGTGATCTTAACAAGTCTTGCCCTAAAGATCACTACCCACTGCCGAGGATAGACCAACTAGTTGACTCCACATCGGGTTGTGAACTCCTGAGTATGATGGACGCCTCACAGGGATACCACCATATTAGGCTAGCCGAGGATGACTAGAAGCAGGTTTGTTTCATAATTCTGAAAGGGACCTATTGCTACGTGGTCATGCTGTTCGGGCTTAAGAACACGGGCACCACATATCAACGACTAGTGGAGAAAATGTCCAAGAATCAGCTTGTGTGCAACATGGAGGTCTATGTGGACGATATGTTGGTCAAGAGCGTGAAAGCGGCCTCACACGTGGATGACCTGAGGGAAACCATTGATCCTCTGAGGAAGTATAAGATGAAGCTCAACCCCAAAAAATGCATGTTTGGGGTGAGAGCTGGAAAGTTCCTGGGCTACATGGTCATGGAAAAGGGGATAGAAGCAAATCCGGAGAAGGTTAAGGTAATCTTGGATATGCAACCTTCGAAAAAATTTAAAGTGATGTAATGCTTGGCCAGGCGGATAGCAGCTCTGAGAAGGGTCATTTCATGCTGAGCTGAGAAGAGTCTACCATTTTTTCAAGCCTTACGGAAAAGAGCCCCATTCCGGTGGGATGAAAAATGCCAAGATGCATTCCAGAAGCTGAAGAAATACCTGGTTGTAATGTCGCTACTTACCAAACCAATCCAGGGAGAGTTCTTGATCTTTTATTTGTCCGTAAAAAAACAAGTTGTTTGCACAGTCCTAATCAGGGAAGAAGGAAAGATGCAAAGGCCAGTATACTATTGGAGCAAGATCTTGCACGATGCTGAGCGGCAGTACGTAAAGGTGGAGGGAGCCATGCTTGCTCTGGTCGGAACAGCTCGCAAGCTCTGCCCCTATTTCCTCTTACATAATATGGTGGTCAGAACTAACTTACCCCTGAATGCACTCATGGATAAGCCTAAGGCCTCGGGATGCTTAGTGAAGTGAATAATCGAGCTCAGTGAGTTTGATATCAATTTCGAAGCACGAAAAGCAATTAAGACCCAGGCATTGGCGGACTTCATGCAGGAGATGACCATCTCTACCGAGGAGACAAAGGAATGGATGGTCTACACTGATGGTTGTTAGCAACCTCGGTTATGGTGCAGGGGTAGTGTTAATAAACCCGGAGGGGATTACCACAGAGTATGCAGTGCGCATGAACTACTCGCTATCCAGTAATGCCGCAGAGTATGAGGCCCTGCTGAGAGGAGTCCGGATGGCAAGAGATTTGAGGGCAGACCGTGTATGTGCGCGGGTAGATTCGTAGCTTATATGTAAACAAATAAAAGGAGATTTTGAAACCAGAGAAGAGCACTTGCAAAAATATTTGACCTAGTTTCGTGAACTGGCTGGCAGCATGAGCTCTTTGACGGTCCATCAAATTCCCAGAGAGGAAAATAGCTAAGCTGATTACCTAGCCAAGGTAGCTAGCTAAGCAACGGATTTTCAAGAAAAAGTGATCACTCTCCTAATGGCATACTGGGAGTTTGGAGAAGAAGAAGTACATGCTTTAGAAGAGGAGACAGACTGGCGTCACCCGATCAGATTATATCTTGAAAAGAGAGAGCTGCCAGGTGATAAAAAAGAGGCGACAAAGGTGAGGATCAGATCTTCTCGCTTCTGCCTGATCAAAGGAGAGTTGTATAGGAGAGGGTTTGGACTACCTCTTCTGAGATGCCTGAGCTGGAAGGAAAGCGCCCACATCCTCAAAGAAATCTACGAAGGCTACTGCGGTAATCATATGGGCGCCAGGACTTTGTCGAGCAAAGTCATGAGAGCTGGCTATTTTTGGCCATTATTGCGAAAAGAAGTGGAATACTTTGTTAGGAAGTGCGATAAATGCCAGAGGATCTCTCCCCTAGTTCACAGGCCAGTAGAAGAGCTCATGCCAATGAGCTCTCCCTGCCCCTTTGCAAAATGGAGGATAGACCTAGTTGGACCTTTCCCTACGGCTCCATCTCAGAAGAAGTTCTTTATTGTCGCCTTTGATTATTTCAGCAAATGGGTAGAGGCCGAAGCTCGGGCAAAAATTACGGAGGATGAAGTGATGGGCTTTTTATGGAAAAACATAGTGTGTCGACTTGGCATCCCCAGGATCCTGGTCTTGGATAATGGCACGCAGTTTATGAGAGCTAAGATCAGAGCCTGGTGTACTAAGATGAAGATCAACCAACACTTCACATTTGTCTATCATCCTCAGGCAAATGGTCAAGTCGAGGTGCCCAATCGCATCTTAGTGCAAGGGATCAAGGAACGCCTTGAGAGTTCAGGTGGCAAATGGGTGGAGGAGCTCAGTTCAATTCTCTGAGCTTATCGCACTAATCCTAAGGAGAGTACTGGAGAAACCCCATTTAGCCTGGTATATGGCATGGACGTTGTTATCCCAAATGAAATAAGTCTGGAAACTCACCGGATCCAAAGCTTTGATACGGATCAGAATGAACTATTGGTACATGATGCATTGGATTTGGTGGAGGAAAAAAGAGAGCGTGCAGCTGTTAGAATGGAACACATGCGAGGACGAGTTCGAGCGGTATATAATAAAATAGTAATAAAGAGATGTTTTCAAGTGGGAGATCTGGTGCTGCGCAGAGCTGGCCTAGGAAAAGCCAAGGGAAAATAGATGCCACTTGGCAAGGGCCACTTAAAATCACAAGAGTTCTGGCAGATGGAGCTTATGAGTTAAAACAAATGGATGGAGTCGGTGTACCCCGAGTGTGGAATGTATGAAATTTACAAAAATATTATGTGTAAGATTATTTTATGAAACTTATTTATATAAAGATGATCTGAGTTTATTCATATTACAAGCTACCCTGATGGTCAATAAGATTTTAAAAGTCAGGATTGGCTAAGGGAGGATGCCCCATTTTCCTGACCTAATTGTGAGCAAAATCAAGGATTGGCTAAGGGCGGATGCCCCGACTTTCCTGACCTGACTGTCAATGAAAGTCCTAAGCCAGGATTTGGCAAGTGACGGAAGCCCTGATACTTCCAACCTGAGTATCAAAAAACATCTCTAGGCCTGGATTGACCAAAAGAGATTGTTCAGATTATTAACAGGGTTTTTCGGCACTGGACTGTTATTTAAACTTGACCTTAAATTGCAAGGAAAACAAATGAGAAATATTTATTTCTAGTACATAACAGGATTCTGCAAGAGCTTGATTGAAATTAGAACGGGAATGCTTAGAAAAATGAAAAAAAAAAACACGGACAACAAAAAATGAAATCAGATCATGGAGGATGTTATGGATGAGAAGAAGAGGCTCTCTTGTGAGAAGATAGTATCTAGCGGACCCTCCATAATTCACGCTCAGTCTCATGGAGACGTTTGCGATACCCATCTGCTCGGGTGGAGGAAGAGTGAGCCTCGCCAGCGATGGCAGTCAAGCGACATACTGACTCCAGCAGATCGGCCTTCTCCTCTCGAAGTGGCCTATTGAGTTGATGGAGTTCAGCCCACTCGCATTTGTAGTGGCGTTTCTTTTGCCTCTTATTCTCCAAGAACCGGAATACTTGAGATAATTTCTCACGAAATGTGGAAAGTTTATCAGACAGCTTGATGTTCTCAGAAAAAAGCGCAAGGTTTCTTCTTTTCAAAACATCAATTTCTTCAAGCAAAGGAGAGGAAGCCATATTGAAAATATATGCTAGAAAAAGAGGATTTTATAGATAAAGTATAAAGTTCAGGTGATCCTAGGGTTTCCTCAAATCACGGAAACCCTAAGTATGTGCAAACAAAAAAGTAGATAAGACAGAAAACATCATTTAATTAGTACAGTCCCCACACTTGAGATACAAGACAAAAAGCAAAAACCTGAGAAGGGAAAAGATTATGCCCCGCCATCAGCAGTATCCATCTCTCCGCTAGTTGGTGCCACAGCCCCCGAAACCTCCCCGAAATCCTTCTCAAACTGAGTACTGCTCTGAAGTTCACCCGGGTCATCAAAGGTGGGAGAGGTCGCGGTCGTTGTCAAGGCTAACGCCAACAACTAGTCGGGGGGAGGAGAAGAGGCTGAAGAGGATGAGCAGAAGACCTGGAGGATATGATCGGCAAACTCAGGGGCACCAAGTTGGTGCAGTCGATCATCCTCTACCACGTGCGAAAAGCTGGTCGGCTCCGGCGGTGTCTCCAAGGGAACAGAGCGATCAAAATGGATTGAGGGGTTCTCGGCAGACCATTTGGCTTGGGCGTCAAGACCAAGGTGGTAGTACACCTCAGCCTCAGGAACCAGGATATCATAAAACTCAATGGAGCCAAGGTAAGTTTGTATGGTTATTTCCCTGGTCAACTGAATCAGCCACTGACCCTCCTCAGAGTTAAGAAACTCAAGGTGACCTTATGCTCGCCCCTCAGTTCGGCCCCGGCTCTCTCCATTATTTTCTCCTTCAGCACGTGCACGACGAAGATCCTCCTTGACCTCTTCTTCTCGGAGTATGGCCAAATCTCGGATTTTCCGCTCTGCCTCCTTGGCCTCTTGGAGTTTTGTCCGGGCCATTTCCAGATCAATCCTGGCCTCCTGAAGCTCTGTCCGGGTTGTCGCCAAATCATCTCAGGCTGCGCTTAGACCATCTCGAGCTATCTGATTTGCACATTTTTGAACGTGTTTTTGTTAACTTTTTGTGTCGTGTTTGCATGAGTTTTTCTTGCATTTATGGGTGCTAGGAGTCGATTAGGCTATTTTTGTTAATATTAGGTCTTTGTATTGTTTGCGCTATTTCTATTATGTTTTTGAAGTGTTTCACTCATTTTTTATATTTTTGGACCAAGCGGGACCCGCGCATGTTTGGGCATTACAATCGACTAGCTGTGGAATAGAAAATCGAAGACAAATAAAGGAATATAGCGCATGCAAGGAACGACAATCGGCAGACGACTAGAGTGGAAACGAGAAAAATTGAGGCGCGAGCAGCCATGTCAGTCAATCGACTGAACCATGCCAAATCGACTGTGAAACAGTGAGTTTGGCGTTTGTAGACGAAGCAGTCAATCGACTGAAATGCAGGAATTTTTGTGGTTTTTGACCCATTTTGACGATTTTACCCCTGTATTTTTGTATAAATAGCCCAGCCCTTTTCTCCACCAACCTTATCTCCCCTTGGTGGGTACTTTTTCAATCTCCACCAAGCCAACTTTTACTATTTCATTGATTTTAAAGCTTTAAACCCTAGTTCAGTCCTTAGTTTAGTTTAGTTTTAGTTAGTTAGTTGTTCTTAGCAAGTGTTGGAGAAGGTGGCATCTCTTTCATTTGTGGATTTTATTTTGTTGAAGTTGCTCTTGATATTTTGAATATTGTAAGCCATAACCTTGAAGTTTCTTTGGAGTATTATTTGTAGTAAACTTTCCTTCTTATATTGTGTTGTTCTTGTGTTGGTTTATTTGCTCTTGTCTTGTTGTTTCTTTTTAGGTTTTATGTTGTGTTGTTGTTCTTGCTTTTCAAGTTCCATTTCTATTCTTAGCTTGGTTTTCTTCCTTAGCAAAAACTCCATTGAAGCTCCTTTTCAAGCTTTTTACTCTTTTTAGTTAGACAAATTATTGGTCTTGAAAGCTGTATGAAACTTCCCTTTTTGATAAATTTGGCTTTTTCTCATTAAATTCCATTTGACTTCTTTAAATGTTCAAGCTTTGTTTTTCCCTCCATTTCTCTTTCAACTTACAAGGTTTTTTTAATTTGGTTGTCTTAATTAAGTAATTTAGGGTTTTCAATTAGAGCTTAATTAATCTTCTAGAATTAGCCATTTTCAATTAAGCTTTTAATTATAATTGTCCTTTGCTTTAATTAGTGTTTTCAAGTTTTAATTTCAATTCATGCTTTAGTATTAAAAACTCAAATCCAAATCAATGACTTATTGCTTTCCTAGTGTAGATTAGTTTAAGTAAGATTAACAAGAACTAAGCAAAAACATTGATCGACGATTACATCTATCCTCGAGAGACACGACTTGGGAAAACTTACTGCTCTACAATTGACTCTGTACTATTGCGGAGACAATTTCTTAGAGTGCTAAGAAATCCTCGATCAAATTTTGGCGCCGTTGCCAGGGATAGATTAAGGATAATGGTGTTCTTAATTACTCTTCTTGTTATCTTAGTTAGTAGATTAGATTAGATTATTGTTTCAAACTCAATACCATAATCCCTTGTTGAGTGTTGTGTATGCAAGGTAGGCTATCGTTTGAATGAGAGTTGACTCCGCTTTTGACCAATCCCGAGAGGGTGAGACGAGATGCACTAGCCATGAGGAATCGCTGCACGTTCAACCAATCCTTACCCACAGTGCTAGAAGAGCGAACGATGACCAATTCATTCAAAAATCTGACGTCGCCCACCCACGCTCACGACAATCAAGGGATGCCCCCACCCCAAATGTCGATAGGGACCACGTCATCACCTCATGGCCCATCTCTACAAGGTCCACAACCCGCTTATGGGTTGCCGCTCGGTCAAGGGGGGAGTGGTTTCCCAAATCAAGACCCTCAAAGTTCGAACGGCCAACTGCATGGCCCATACTCTCCGTCCCATGCTTGCGTGCCGACACCCAAGCCCCAACATCCAGCTTCGCCACATTTGGACCCATCGACACATGGAACTCAATTCCACGGCCCGCCTTACCAAGGCCCGGTTGTCGATGGTCCGCCGTATCCATTTCAACCACAAATTCAAGCTCAAGGGCCTCATTACCCAAGGCCGCACATCGCCGCCCCCCATATGCATGAACCTCCCATCCCACATTCGACCGGGACCGCGCCACGATTTCGAAATCCACACTCGAAAGACATTCCGAGGATGCCCGTCGTCAACGAAAATCCTTATGTCGTACAAGACTTGGGCAGCCATCCATTTGCCACCCCCGATGGAGGCCCGATAAATAGTATCAAGGAGGTGTCAAGGCCGTACATGGGCGATATCTCCGAATGCATTCGATTGAGCCCCGAAGCCCTCGAGTACGACTTACAGCCGATTGATCTCAACCAACTTCTGATTTTCCACAGCCTACCACACGAGGACACTCTTCAATTCCTATGCATCTTTTTCTACACGATGTCAAGCTTCCCGCGCCAAGGGATTCACATTAATCAAATTAAAATGAGGTGTTTCCTGTACACAATGAAGGATACATCCATTGATTGGCTCATGACGTTGTCGGTCGATTCCCTTACCAATTGGAACATGGTGATCGAGATGTTTATGGAGGAGTACTACTCTCAAGATAAAATGGCCGGTTTTTGAGCAAATATTGCTTCATTCCGTCAAGTGAGCGACGAGACTTTCTACGAGGCATTGGAGTGATTCAAAGGCTATCTCACCAAATTCCCCCATCATCGGTTCACCGGGGATTTCTTGAATCAGTTCTTTCATAATGGTTTGACATTTGCATCAAAGCGTATGGTGAACAATGCTGCCGGCGGAAACCTAGCCGGCCGACGACGACCTTCGCATGAGTATCTTGGAGCGAAAGGAGCAAGTGAAGGAGGTTTCAACAAAAGAGGAGCCCGAGTGGGCCCGTAAGATCGCCGAACTCGAGACTCAAGTGGCTTCTCTCACCAAGCCTTACTCGAGATCGATGGAGACGTGCCCCACATGTTGTACCTCGGGTCACGGAGCTAGTGCGTGCCCGATGGTATATGGGCAACCGAGTGGGTTCGACGAGCAAGCGTTTGCGATTCAAGGTTACCAAGCCCAACGAAGCGGGACTCAATGACCCAACGAACCATATTGGTGGAGGAACCACCCTAACTTTAGGTGGGGGACACGTCCAATGCTCAATATCCACCCGGGCCTCTGATGCAACAACCACGGCCTCAAGCTCCTTTCAATGCACTACCACCACCTTTTCCGCTTTCCCAAACATCATTTATGTCCCCTAATGATCATTGGACATCACGCCAACCGAGCATGGAGTCCATATTGGCCGAACTTTTGGGCTCCGTCCAACAATGGAACTAATGGCTCGCGATCTTAGAGACACAAGTAGGGCAAATAGGGATGGAGGTTAGCGAGCTTAAGCAAGTCCATGACAAGGGGAAGCTACCGAGTCAACCGGTTCAAGCTCAAGCCGTGATGGTTCTTCGAAGCGGCAAGGTGGTGGAGAACAAGGTTGCCCATCCCATCAATGATCTCGTGCCTTCATTCCAAGTTGTGGATGATTTGACCATGCAAGACCCGGATAAGCCCGTGGTCAATCCTAGCCCACCCAAGTCCTCTTCAAATGGTAAAGCGAAGGATACCGAGGTTAACGGGGGATTACATAAATCCACAACACCTTACCGACCGCCGATCCCATTCCCGAGCCGTGTCCAACTGACGAAGCGAGACGCCCAATTTCTTGAACTATAAAAGATGTTGTCCAAGGTCGAAGTTAACCTTCCCTTGCTCGATATTACCCAAAATGTGCCAGCATACACCAAGTTCTTCAAAGAGTTGACGTCCAAGAAGCGACGATTCGAGGACAACGAAAAGGTGTGCATATCCAATGCGGCAAGCATCATTTATAGCGACCCTCTTCCACCTAATGAGGGCGATCCGAGAAGCTTTTTTTTAAAGATCACTCTTGTGAATGGCAAGGAAAAACAAGGGATGCAAGACCTCGGTGAGGGGGTTCATTTGATGCCCTACTCCATCTTTAAACAATTGGAGTTGGCCAATCTCAAGAAAACAGGGATATGCTTGCAATTGGCTGATCAATCAATCCGGTACTCGAAGGGGGTAGTCGAGGATGTACTAGTGCAGGTAGGAGGCCTCATCGTCCCCGTGGATTTCGTGGTTTTAGACGTTGGAGAAGTGAGCGACGAAGGCCGAGAGCACACAATCTTGCTTGGATGACCATTCAAGGAAACCACAAACACTTTTATAGACGTGAAGAATGGAAGGTTGTCGTTATCAATTTTTGGGGAAACGGTGAATTTTTTGACCCACGACATAAGTGTCGTTTCCCCATCCTCTTTCCAAGCCGATTGTATGATGATGATCAAATAGGGCAAGTGGTTGAGGAGGTTTGCGAAGGAATTGAGGATGAGGTCGACAAGGACGACGAGTGTTTAGCGTTTCTAATGGAGGGGGTGAAGGGAATATTTGAGAGAGCGAGCATGGAACCGGACATTACACCGAAGCCGAAGCTTAAGACCCATCCAAGGCATCTCAAGTACGTTTACTTGGGAGAAGGAAAAACCAAACTTGTGACCAACTTCACCGAGTTTTCCGTGAGAAATGAGGCCCGATTAACCATAGAGGAGGAGAGTTTGGAGGATCTGCCTCCGGCGGAGTCTTGATCAACAAAGGATAGTCAAGTGAACGACGTTAAACAAACGCACTACGTGGGAGGCAACCCACGACTTTCTAACCCCCTTTCTTATTTTTCTTTTGATTTTATGTACATTCGTTCTTTATTGATCTTTAACTTATGTTTTTCTTTCTTTTTGGTTTTTATAGGAGCAATCATGGGGTTTGGGAGTGAAGGAAATCAAAAATGGAAGATTGGTTGCAGCATTGCAGTACCAGTCGATCGACTGGAGGTCAGTCGATCGATTGCAAGATCGACTGGAATGGCGCCAAATCGACTGCGAAACAGTAGGCTCCGAAATTTTGCAAGAGCAGTCGATCGACTAAGGACCAGTCGATCGACTATAGTTGATCGAATGGAATAGTGTTAAATCGACTGCGAGACAGTAGATTACCGATTTTTTGCAAGAGTAGTCGATCGAATGAGTACAATTCGATCGACCAACAGTCGATCGACTGCCCCACCAACGCGGACCCAGCTGGAGGTTTATAAGAAGGCCAGTTTCTCTCTCACAAAAACACACAAAAGGAAACAAAAACATAGAGAAGGAAAAAGGAAAAAAAAAAGAGAGGGAAATATAAATAAATCAGTCGATCGACTCAAATTAGATATTTTCCAAGAATCTTATTCCTATTTTCACTTAAGTATGTTGAAATCCTATTACCCGTTCCTTGTTTTTCCTCAATTTCTTCAAATTTCGACAGAAGGGGTGGGATTTACAATTCGGTTCCGATTCCGATTTCGAGCCAATCATCGAGGTAATTCTATAGAACCACAATCCTTGACGTTCGTATTTGTGAATTGGTTGGGTTTTGGTTAGAATCTTATTCCAATTTCCTCAAAATTCCTTATTGAAAATATTGCCCAACACGTGTTCGATAAAATGCTCCAATGAACCGTTTTGATTAAAACCCCCTCATTTTCACTTTTTATCCTTTCCTTTTGCTTCCTTAAACTCGATTCTCATATTATCCTTGATGATTCTTTCACATGTTCCTATGGCCTACCAATTCGGTGTTGATAACGATCCTCTCTACCCCAACATCACCCCCAACATCACCAAAATCTTTGGTGCACCCTTTCCGATTTATGACGAAACCGAGGGGGAACTCTTTCAAAATCTCTCCCAATGAAATTTCGCCCTCCCACGTTTCGTCAACATTGAGCGCCTAAAAAATTATGTGGCCAACGGGGACTACCATGGATTTGGGGCACGGATGCTCCACTATGTCGATGCCTTGAGCGGCCGCCAATTCGCCTCCCTCCGAGCACCAGCTTACAAGGAGCTGATGCTCGAATTTTTCACCACCTACCGAGGCCAGGTGGCCTTCGAATTCACTGTTAGAATCGGGGGGGTCGAGCGAGTGATCACTCAAGAAGTGCTCCGAGCGGTGCTCGGGTTGGATTGTCAAGAGATGTGGGACGAGCGCCCTCGTGAGTTTGTTTTGAATCCCTTTTGGGCAAGTATCATGGGGGGACGTGGTACTTCACGATTCCAAGCCTCGGCAATATCTGACGTCGCCTTGTTGGGTACTTACAAGTTCTTCACCCACGTTTTAAGGGGAAACACGAGAGCACTAACCTCACCCACGATGAGGTTTACATGCTTTGGGTCGGGATGGGGCCCATGATCACCTTGTTGGCCCGTCACTTCAGTTTCGACCCCAAGGCGGCTAATCTTGAAAGGATCGACCCATTGGAGTTGGTGTTGAAGATGCCCAAGCGCCCGAATAACCCACGCGCCCCGGGCGCCATGGCCACGAGGAAGAGGGAAACGAGGAGGAAGAAGAGTATGCACGACGACACAAAGACGGCATCGAGCCCAATGAAGCCCCGAACACTAGTTCGGGCACGTCGTTCGATGCGAGCACGATTCATGTAGTAATCCCATATTACGGATGCCTGAGCACCGGCCTGGGTCCCGACATGGGTTGGCATGAGTTCCAACGCCAAAGTATTTGTGCGTTTCGACCGGCTCGATGCCGACTTGGCAGAGTTAAGAGAGGGACAAGCTAGGAACGACCATGCTCATCGAGCCCTCCACAGCCACCTCATCTTGATGGAGAGTCATTTGCATCGGGACGAGGAGGAAGAAGAGGACGAGGGAGAAGGAAATGGAAATGAAGAAGAAGAGGATAAGGTCGCAAACCTCCAACCCCGACGTAGGAGACGTCGTAGATTCTCTTATTATCCTTTTTGTTTTGTTTTCATAAATTTTGCACGATATTTCCATTTGTTTTATTTTGATTCCATTATGTTCTTTTATTTCTTACCTAACTCTTGAAATATCCAAAACAAAATAAAATAAATAAATATAATACAAAAGTATTTTTAGTGTTTTGTATATAGTGTAAAAAAAAACCTCTCCTTTCTATAAAATACAATATATATATATATATATATATATATATAAAATCCAAACAAAATAAATATTTCAAAAATCACAAAAAGACTTTAACATTTTGTACATAACTTGTTCTTTGCAACCCCCGTTCGTTCATTCCTTGTAGATAGCTTGCCTCAACTCCCGAAAAGGACTTATGCACAATTGTGTCGACACAAGCTTGGAGATAGGGGCGTCCTCTTTTCCCTACACTTTTACCATTTTTCTTAACTTAATATGCAATGAGGACATTGCTAGGTTTTAAGTGTGGGGTGGTTAGGGCTCATTTTAGGATTGTAAGTTGTTGCATGCGTGCTTATGATAATTTGTGTAGCGTGTGTGCTATATTTGTTTGGATCCTTAGCGAAGTGTCGTGGTTTTGATGATTTGGTTAGGGAGTTTAGATTGTCAATCGGATGTAGTGTCCTTAGTGACTCAACTAGCCTCGTCATCGAACACCCTCTATAGGAATTTGGTTTTGTATTTTGAAGTCATCAATTGCTCCACGTGCTCGAACGAAAATATTGTAAGTTGCTAGTAGCAACGAGTGATCGGAGTCGTTGATTTCTCTTTATATATATCTTGTAATTAAGTACCTTATCTCCATGGGTACCAGAAAAAAGAAGAAAAAAAAGAAAATAAAAATGATGATGAATAAACAAGGATACGATATAAATCCTTAAATTTCTTACATATTAAACGCGCACCCCTTGCACATTTCTTTTCTTTCCTTTTTAGATTTTGTTTGTCAAAGAGAATTGTAGATGATTGAGGCTAGTGGGGAGCTAATTAACGGTTCGACCGTGGATAGACCTTAGTCAGGGCAAGGACGAGGGGACCGACTTGGAGTGTTACCTAGTACTTTTAGGTTTTGGGAGTCGATCTAAACTTTCTTTGTCAAAGCATCATTGTCGTCCTTTTAGCAAAGCTAACAAGCATTGTAGCATACGATGTCTCTAATTATGTTTTTGTGCATTAGTTTAGGATCATCCGGGGGTAGTTTTGTAATTCTAGATTTAGTTTTCTTGAGGACAAGCAATCATTCTAAGTGTGGGGTGGTTGATTTGCTTTTTTTTGTACATATTTTTACTACCTTTTTGTGTCGTATTTGCATGCATTTTTCTTGCATTTATGGGTTCTAGGAGTCGATTAAGCCGTTTTTGTTAGTTTTAAGTCTTTGTACTATTTGCGCGGTTTTTATTATATTTTTGTAGTGTTTCACTCATTTTTTATATTTTTTGTCGTAGGATGACCAAGCAGGACCCATGCACGTTTGGGCATTACTTTCGACTCGTTGTGGAATGGGAAAGCAAAGACAAGCAAAGGAATATAGCGCATGTAAGGAACGACAACCGACGGACGGCTAGAGCGGAAATGAGAAAAACCGAGGTAGGAGCAGCCATGTCACTCGATCGACTGACAAGCAGTCGATCGACTGACGTTCAGTCGATCAACTAAACCATGCCAAGTCGACTGTGAAACGGTGAGTTTGGCGTTTGAAGATGAAGCAGTCGATCGACAACTTTCAGTCGATCGACTGAAATGCAGAAATTTTTGTAGTTTTTGACCCGTTTTAACGATTTTACCCCTGCATTTTTGTATAAATAGCCCAGCCCTTTTCTCCACTAACCTTATCCTACCTTGGTGGTTTTTGTACTTGTTCAATCTCACCAGGCTAACTTTTGCTATTCCAATGCTTTTCAAGCTTTAAACCCTAGTTCAGTCCTTAGTTTAGTTTCAGTTAGTTAGTTGTTCTTAGCAAGTGTTGGAGAAGGTGACATCTCTTCCATTTGTGGATTTTATTTTGGTTAAGTTGCTCTTGAGATTTGAAGATTGTAAGCCATAACCTTGAATTTTTTTTTGGAGTATTATTGGTAGTAAACTTTCCTTCTTATATTGTGTTATTCTTGTGTTGGTTTATTTGTTGTTGTGTTATTGTTTCTTTTTAGGTTTTATGTTGTGTTGTTGTTCTTGCTTTTCAAATTCCATTTCTATTCTTAGCTTGTTTTCTTCCTTAGCAAAAACTCCATTGAAGCTCCTTTTCAAGTTTTTTACTCCTTTTAGTTAGACAAATTATTGTTCTTGAAAGTTGTATGAAACTTACCTTTTTGATAAATTCGACTTTTCCTCATTAAATGCCATTTGACTTCTTTAAATGTTCAAGCTTTGTTTTTCCCACCATTTCTCTTTCAACTTACAAGCTTTCTTTAATTTGGTTGTTTTAATTAAGTAATTTAGGATTTTCATTTAGAGCTTAATCAATCTTCTAGAATTAGCTATTTTCAATTAAGCTTTTAATTATAATTGTCCTTTGCTTTAATTAGTTTTTTCAAGTTTTCATTTCAATTCATGTTTTAGTATTAAAAACACAAATCCAAATCAATGACTTGTTGCTTTCCTAGTGTAGATTAGTTTAAATAAGATTAACAAGAGATTAAGTAAAAAGACCAATCCCCGATTACATCTATCCTCGAGAGACACGACTCGGGAAAACTTACCGCTCTATAATTGAATCCATACTATTGCGAAGACAATTTCTTAGAGTGCTAAGAAATCCTTGATTATTGTACCTAACCCCACCTTTACAACCTCCAGCTCCTCCTCGACCGCCTTTAGCCTTGCCTGCGCATCATGCAACTCTGCATTGCTATCTTTTATTCTTGAGATCAGCCTTTTCTCCCGCTCCTTCAAAGATGCATACTTCTTAGCTAAATCGGCATTCATCATGGAGCCTCTAGCTCGGGCCAAAAGAGATGCCTTTGTCACAACAACCTAACAAAGAGAAGGTGGTAAGGAAAAATATGCAACACGAAAAGGAAAAGGGAGAAATGAACAGAGGGAACAAGACCCTTACCCGAGCTTCATCCTGGCAGTAGGCCTCAATCAGCTCATAATCAGACATCTTGTCTACAATTCGGCAATCAGAAAGAAAAGCCAGCCCCATAACAAACTGAGTTTCTATATCCCGAAGACAATCTAGGACTGAACCAGTGAAAATGGTCTGGTTGGGGGTGCTTATGGGAGGCTTGGGCGCAGCCGCCCCAGAGCTACATCAAGCGTGTTTGCGCGGGACCAGCTGTTGCTCATCCTTGGGATCGGAGGGGGTGGTCAGGTCGACGGAGGGATGTACTGTCTGCTTGGGGGGTACTCCTGCCTCTAGCCTAGCAGGCCCCTCTGGCCTGGAAGGGACCTCTCCTGCCACTGGCCTCGCCGGGGCTTCAGAAGTCGCTGGAATCGCAGTTGCTCAGGCGGTGGGGGAGGTGGAGGCCCTAGCGAGTTCGCCAAGAAGACTCTTTTGGCCGCCCGTGACAGCCCTTTTCTTCCTGGCAGCCATCCTTTCCTGCATCATCGTGTCTAAAAAAAAAAAGAAGGAGTTAGTCAGGGACGAATGAAAATAGGGCACATAAGGAACACTTGTGAAAAACAAGGGAAGAGATGATCAGCTCTTCAATGTACCAATCTCAGGGGGGAGAGGCCTGTTCCTTTTGGGCGTTAAAGAAGGTCAGGATGTCGGGCTTAAGAAGTTGATATAGGTGGAAAACATTTTGGTTAAGAACAGCTATTTTCCTGGCCAGGTGAAGAGGTCTGTCTCCTTTGGGTAAATATCCCTGGTGGGGTAGGGCACTGATGGAAATGGGGGAGAATCCCCAATCGCCCGAGCACTGGACAAAAAAGAGTTTCTTCTTCCAGGACTTATTAGAAGAAGGGATCCCAACCAAAAAGCGAACATCGGGTCGAGCAGATAAGTAAAAGAAGCTGGAGGAGCTCTTGGCTTGAAATAGAGAATAAAACATTTGGGCTATAGGGTTAAGCCCTGAGAATTGGGCCGCCAGGTGGAAACCCATCATAACCCTAAAAGCATTGGGCACAAATTGATGTACCAGAATTTGGTACATTCGGGACACCACTAGAATGAAGGGATAGACCGGCAGACTTAGGCCCGCCTGGAATTGGTCCACAAAGAAGGTTAGGTGATTGGTAGGAGGACAGCACGCCCTCTCGCCAGAAACGGGATTGGTGAAAGAGAAGTCGTCGGAAATAGGGGACTTGGAGCGTATGTCTCGAAGAGTTTGGTTGCTAACAATGGAAACTATGGTGTCACGAACGGGGTTCGGAAGAATTTGGGGTTGCTCTTCTGGGACAGCCATCGGCGGCGACTCTGAAGAAGATAAATTGATAGATGAGATGTCCCCCAAAGAAGAACTCCAAGAAGCAGATAAGGAAAGAGAAATGGAAGCTGACATAATTAAAAATTTTACAGGAAGATGAGGAAAATACTTGGTTTTAAGAGAAATTAAACCTCACTCGGAAGAAAAACGAGTAAAAACAGAAGTATTCTGGAGAGAAATACGTAGATACAAGAAGTTTTGAAATTGGATAAATGACGAAAAAAGGGGAAGGGATATACTTTGAAAATGAGTTTTTAGGAAAAGGAGGATTTGGCGGGATTTGTGCATTTAATGTGTGTCAGGGCCCGGTACTTGAAGAGACACGTCGCGGATTGTGATTGCTGAGGTGGAATATGGAGAGTCACAGCCCTTCCCCAAAAGGTGTGATTCCTACGGGAAAAGATCTCATGGGATCTGTGCAATTAATGCGTGTAAGAGTTGGATATCCGAAGAGATGTGTAGATCTCAACCGTCATGATGGAAATATGAAAGTAGCTCAGCTCTTGCCCAACCATCCAGGGGGGCACTAGTTGGTACGACCCTAAAGTGATGGTTAATTCTCGCATGACCTGGACATGACATGGTTGGGACGAGCTGAACTAAATTGTCTTGGCAAAAAGAAGGATAGGACTGGAAACTGTAGTCTGGCGGAGACTGTCCTAACCTCATTCGAGGGCCCTGAATATGTATTTGAGAGGTCAGGTCAGGGATTGAGGAAAACCTGAGGACAGAGCTGACCTATTTTCCAAAAGGAAGCTTCCAGGTCAGGTCGGCCCATGTAACGGCACAAGATTCGCGAATTTTCTGTTTCTGAGATCCCGGAAGGGGACCCCACTGGGCAAAAACTATAAATATCTCAGCCCCAAGGCTGAGAGAGGTATGATTTCCCAGCATTCTTCTATTGTTTTATATTATTCTGATCAAAACGCTTACTGACTTAGGCATCGGAGAGGAAAAACCCCCGGTGGTCCTTTCTAACATGTTTTTTGTGTATAGCAGGTCGGGAAATTCTCAGGTGAAGGTGCAGGTTCTTTTGGGGAAGATTTTCCGGGTGAAACACCAGCACTCGCGGAATTCCATACCTACAAAAAATAGTGTTAAAAATAAAATCCACGATATCTGCTCGCCTATGCCCATCACAGCCTCGGCTTCAACCCACTTCGTAAAGTAATCCACCGCGACCACTAAATATTGTTTGTTGCCGGGTGTTTTTAGGAAGAGACCCCCATATCAATCCCCAATTGAGAAAAGGGTCAAGGTGAGCTCATAACCATAATATCCTCCACTGGCACATGAATGACGAGTGCGTGCATCTGACATTTTCGATAGGTCATAACAAGCTCGCCCACCATACTCTTCATCTCAAGCTAAAAAAATCCCGCTCACAATGTTATTCCAACATGTGCTCTACTGTTCGCATGGTCGCCACAATAACCTTCGTGTATTTCCCGTAACACTTCCAACCCTTCTTCCTTTGCCAAACATTTTAAGTAGGGGCCGAATCGCGACCTCTTTACAATCTCCATTTATTAAGCAAAACGCGATGTTGTCTTGGTTTCCTTGGTGGATAATAACACGTTTCCTGTGACCATCTTATCCAGGGTTCCTCGAATCAGTGTTCGCCAATCTTCCTTTGTGTTGATCTGCATAACTTCTTTCCCTTTGTCCACACTACTATGACTTAACTACATTATTGTAATTTTTATGGTGTCACATGTTCCCAATGTCCCGGCCATCTTGGCGAGCTCATCTACCCGGATATTATCAGCTTGGAGTAAGTGTTCTTTAAATTCTTCAAACTGCATCACCTCCTCTTTTAGTTATTCCAAGTACTTCTGCATGCGTTCTTCTATTTCTTCAAAAGGCCCATCAAACTGGCGAGCTACCAGTTGAGAATCTGTATAAGCCTTAAATTTTCGTGCTCCTAAATCGCTTGCCATTCTTATTCCTTGTAATAATGCTTCGTACTCTGCTTCATTATTTGAGGCTATGAATCCCAGTTTAATCGCAAAATCTAAATTTTCTCCCTCCGAACTATTCAAAATAATACCTAGTCCGGTTCTTGATACCATGGTTGACCCATCCGTATGTAATAACCATGATTTCTGTTCCTCTTCCTACTCGGCAGGGCATACCATCTCCTATAAAAAATCTGCCAACACCTTATCTTTAATAGCCGCTCTAGCCTCATATACCACATCATACTCACTGAGCTCCACTGCCCATTTTACCAGCCTTCCTAACACATTTGGATTACTTAAAACCTGTTTGAGAGCTAGGTTGGTGCGTACCTTAACCTTGTGGCCCAAGAAATAAGACCGAAGCTTCCTCGTTGTACAAATCAGCTCAAATCCACCTTTCTCCAACTCTATATAGTTCATCTCGTCCCATCTTAACATCTTGCTAATGTAGTAAATAGGCTTTTGTACGCCTGCGTCCTCCTTGATAAGCACTGAACTCACCGCGGCTCTCCAAACGATATATACAAAATCAAGTCCTCGCCCGACATTGGTTTAGTCAGTAATGGTATTTCTGCCAGGTATTCTTTAAGCTTGTCAAAATCTTTTGCAGACTCCTCTGTCCACTCAAATCTAGACCCTTTTCCGAGCATCCTGAAGAAGGGTACACCCTTTTCTGCCACCCTGGAGATAAAATGGCTAAGACCTGCAATTCGACCAGTTAGCACATGTAAATCACGTACCGTTCGTGGATGTGGCATCTCCATAACAGCTCGCACTTTCTCTGGGTTTACTTCGATACCTCGTTCTGTCACCATGTAACCTAGGATTTCCCAGATCGCACACCTAAAGCACACTTATTCGGATTGAGCTTCATTCCATATTACCTAAGTATTAGAAAGGCTTTGTGCAAATTTTCCACATGTGAATCCTCTTTTTTGCTCTTTACTAGCATATTGTCCACATAAACCTCCATAGTGGACCCTAGCAAGTCTTTAAACATCTTATCTACTAATCTCTGGTAGGTCGCACATGCATTCTTTAATCCAAATGACATAGAGACAAAGCATTAAGTGCCTGTAGAGGTAATGAAACTTACCTTGGGGGTTGGTCTTCTTTTGCCAAGGGAATTTGGCGGTAACCTTGTGAAGCATCCATCATGCTTAACAGCTCACAATCGGAGTTCGAATCCACCAAATGATCAATATGTGGCAAGGGATAATGATCTTTTGGGCATGCCTTGTTTAAGTCGCAAAAATCTACGCACATCCTCCACTTTTGTTTGGGTTTCGGTACCATTACGACACTGAACAGATATTCTAGAAATTGGATTACCCGGATGTGTCCTGCTTTTATCAATTTCTGCACCTCCTCCTCGATTAACTTGTCAATCTCTTCCCCAAAATGTCTCCTTTTCTGTCAGACAGACCATGCTTCTGGATCAGCATTCAAGTGGTGCTGTGCGACCTCCAGGGATACTCCTGTTAGCTCTCCCTCTCCACAGCAAAAATGTTGCAAAACTCTCTTAATAACATTATCAGCTCGTCTCTTTTAGTTTCCTCCAGTTGGGTGCTTATCTTGGTGGTGCACTCCGGCCTGCCTTCCTCTAGTTATATTTCTATGAGTTATTCGTGAGGCTGAACAGAATTCTCCTCTTCTTTCACTCTATTTGAGCTGATTACTCCTTCTCGTATATCTCCCGTTCTTTCTTACTTGGTTTCACTCATTCATTTCTTGACTGTCAACTGGTAGCACGATCTAGCGACCTGTTGTTCTGATATTTCTTCGCCTACTCTGTCCCCAGTCGGATACTTAATACTCATGTGGTAAGTCGAGGTGATCGCCTGGAACGTGTTGAGGGCAAGTCTCCCTAGTATTCCGTTGTATGCGGAGCTTCCTTTGACGATTAAAAATTTCACATCCTTCTTCACACTTAGTTCTCATTTTCCCAAAACCACTAGGAGTATCAGTTCTCCTTCAGTGATGACTTGTGCACCATTAAAAGCATAAATCGGAATGTTCACTGATCGTATCTCTATCTTCAATTCCATTTATTTTAGGCACTCTAGATATATAATGTCGACTGAACTTCCATTATCAACAAATACCTTTCCAACTTTATACCTTACTATTTCAGCTTCAATTACTCCAATTGTAGGATGTGGCGGTCACCAGGGCCGAATGATATTATTGGTCCCACCGTTAGTCTTTCTTGTGACCCTTGGTTCGTCCCTTTTATGTTGCTTGTTTCTAACTCAGAACTTATGTTCTGAGGTAGTTTGCTTCTTCCTTTCATGCTGTGTTTGTGAAAAGGCTCACGCCTTTTTCTCAAGGACTCGATGTCCCTCTTTCCCACAGACGGCACCACTTGATGTGACCAAAAAGACAGGTGCCTCAAGAATAGGGGGTACTGACCTTATATACGTGATCAGCGACCTAAATAACTTCAAATAGTCGTGCAGCGACCTGATTGATCTCCAAGAAACTCCTGGCTACCTGTAGATCCTGCAAAACAAAACCTAGCCAAGGCGGAGGATGGACCCGGCGTAGGCCCTACGATGCCTAAGTCAGATAGGGCTTAAGAAATAGGCGAGAGCCTTTAGGTGAGAGAGATCAAAGACATAAGGTGTAAAGAATCAACTTAGAGAGAGAAAGAATGAGGCCTGGTCTCCTTTATATAGACAAGGGAAGTATTCTCAATCTAGGGTTTTCCTCTCCTACCATAAATAACACAACCGACTCAAAATTAGGATTCCTCCTATATATCAAATTCCCATAATTGATAGAACTCTTACTGAATTACTATATTATCCGTGAGCCAATAAGTCTGTTCATAGGACTCAGTCCGCCAGGACTTCATAGAATAGCATGTGTTAGCCCATCAAAGGCCCAAAATTAGAAAGCTCAACCTCAATGCTGAGCTACCACTCAGCGTCGAGCTGGTATAATAGTTGATTCAAGCTTTTGTGTCGCCTACTTATAAATATTTGTCAGAAATTCAATAGCTTGCCCGCAAAAGAACGGGATCGCGTGTAGGGTGGCAAAGTTAACTCGAGCCGTCTCTCGAGGAACATACAATCGGAATCTCAAATAGTTTATTCAATTGCAAGTAACTTATATAAATTGGGGGGGGGGGGGGGGTTGATTGTTTTTGATTACCTAAGAATGTAAAACGCATGAACAATAATTTAAACTAAGTAACTCTAAGCAATTTACCAAGAACATGTAAAATTCAATCCAAGAAGCAATCTACGAATTAAAAAGCAAAAACTAATTGTGATTAACTAATTAATTCAATCTAATCTTGAAAATAATTTATCTAAGAATTATTAATCTAGGGATTCTTTAAGCAATTTAATTCTAAATTAATTAACTAGCATGAATCAAACTACTATGAACTAAATCTAACATATGAATTCTTAAGAACAAGATCAATATCAAAATTCTCAAGCAATAACATATCATAAACTAATTAACCAAGAATAAGCAATAAATAAACTAAGCATGAACAATCTCATCACCCAAGCATGAACGAAAGTAAAATGCAGCAACTAAATAACTATTACAACGGTTCAAACCCGATTCGAAATAAATAAACGAAACTAAAAACTCAAACGAAACAATTAAACATAAATTATCTAGAATTAAACTAAGAATAACTAGAGTTTATAGAACTTATTAAGTAGCTAAAGGTGATGAAAGATTGTTGTGAATTTCGGACTATGGATGGTTGATCTTGGTCGAAAAATCGGAGCTCGAACGAACGTCTTCGTCTTGGTGCTTCGGATCTTGAATCTTCGACGTAGATCTTTAAAATTTGTTGTAGGGTGTTGAAAATAGGTTTCTCAACCCTAGGTAAGTGTCTTGGGTAGTGGTTGTGTGTTTAATCCGAAATATGAAGGGTTTATATAGTTATTTCATGACTTGGCGCACAAGAAACCCTAAAAATAACAATTCTGCGCAGTCGCGTCGATCGACATCAGTTTTGGCATCGACCGACGTGAAACTAGTCGACGCTATAGAGACCGTGGCAGGTGCATCGATCGACGTCGGTTCTGGCGTCGACCGACGTGATTGGTCGACAGGCGTGCGCAGTGCTCGGCATGGCTCGGCAGGCGTGCGTCGGGTGTGCGTCGGTCGACGCACCTTGGGTCGACGCTACAGAGAGCTGTGGTCGGCCAGGACTTCTAGAACGGTTCCAGATAGAAAAACGTTATAGAAAGTCGGTAGCTTTAAACTCTTCAAATCGCGGCCCGTTTTCGCTGAAACTCCACTCGTACGCCCATCCTCGACTATGTCCAAACCAAAAATCTTTAAAATACCTAAAATAAACATAATTTTAATTAATTATAATTAAAATATGATAAAACAAGTTGGAGATAAGAAAATACAAAAATAAGCTTAATCTATCAAACTTTCACCGAAAACAATAATTAAAATAAACCATAATACCACGTAAAATCAAGAAAGATTCGTGCTAATCAATAATATTTATATCAAAAGAGGTCGCTACTTCACATAAGAGCTCGCCACTCTTATGCAACAGGTCGGTACCCTTTAAAACAGCTCGCCCAACTCCCAAAAGAATTAATCCTTCTAAGAAATGAGGTCGCTTACTGATCTTACCCAAGGATATTGATGTCGTATCACACCCATTTTATTTAAATTATTTTTTTTCTAATCACACCCCATATTATACACATTTTACCCTTAAACTTGTTTAATACAGTAGAAAAGTTGAAAAGCATCGTTTCCCTCTTAATTCTTCACGTGAACTCAAAAGAGATAACTTTGAGATTCCTTTCTCGATCATCCGAACACCAATTTTTTTCTAAAATCGACCGTATATATTAACAAGTTATATGTCATTTTGAGTTCTTGTTCACATATAACTTATGTTTTTTTTAATAGATTTAGAAATTGAAAGAAGATTCTAAGGTTTAAAGATAGTTCAGAAGATTATTTATGTTTATACATTATTATATTTTGTTATATTGTGTGTTAAATTCACATTTACTTGAATGTGTTGATTTTCTTACACAAAACCCCAAAAATTTGATTTGCAAAAACGTAAAAACCTGACAGAATTTTTCTCCAGGCTGTTGGGAAAACAAAGGTTGAACATATCAATAATGTTCGGCCATATTATCTAACATTATTGATATATTCGGTGTCAGTGTACAAAACGCCTTTTATTTTATTTTATTTTATTTTCTTGCTTGTTAATGTACCTCTTGATTTATTTATTTTCGTGTGTAGATGTTGAATATAAAAAAAAGTGTTTAAGAGAATAAAGTGTAACAATGAAAAAAAATGGAAATAATATTTTAATCTAAACTAATTTATATAAGGATATTATTTGTTAAAGAAAATATGCATTTAGTGTGTCTTTATCAACAAGTTATTGATGAGGGTAATTTAGGTATTCATTAGCCTTTTATAATTATGGAACTGTGTTTAATTGTACCCTATATAAAGGGGTCTTAGATTAATGAGAAACCTAATCTTTCTCCGCCTCTCTTTTCTTCAGTACCTTTTCTGCTTTTACTTTTACACGTTATCAGCACGAATCATCTCTCTCAGAAAAAGAGTACAACGCACCTAATGATAACACCTCTCCCCCTGTTACGTACATCTATCAAGAGAGATCAGAAAGTCTTCGCATACCTATACTCTTAACATGTTTCTCAAATACGGCTTGAGGTAGTGATTTGGTAAACATATCAGCCACATTTTCTTCGGAGGTCAGTTGAGTAACTTGAATCTTGAGGAATGACTGTTGTTGCTGATTATATAAAAACTTTGGTGATATATGATTCGTGTTGTCACCTTTGATGAAGCCCAGTTTCATCTATTCAATGCAAGCCGCATTATCTTCATAAATACAAGTAGGCTCTTCAGTGGTAGACTTCAAACCACTAGTCCTTCGAATATGTGTGATGATAGAACTTAACCATACACACTCACGAACTGCCTCATGTAGAGCAATGATCTCTGAATGATTCGCAGAGTTAGCTACAAGAGCTTGCTTGGTTGATCTCTAGGATATCACTGTGTTCCCCATGGTAAATGCATAACCTGTTTGAGAATGTCATTTATGTTGGTATAAGAGATATCCGGCATCATCAAAGCCAACCAAAACATTATTAGGTGTTTCAGTATAAGGGTGACACTCTCGCTTTTGATATTTTCTTTAGGGGTTACAAATTCATCTGTAGCCCCTCTTGTCTTTCTATAAGGGAAGAACAGTTCCATGTCAACGGTTCCTTTTAGATATCAAAATATGTTATTGATACCATTCCAATGATGCCACGTTGGTCCTTAGCTAAATCTTGCTAACAAGTTCACTGAGAATGAAATGTCTGGTCGTGTGCATTGAGCTAAGTACAATAATGCGCCTATTGCACTTAGATAGGGAATTTCAGCTCCCAGTAGCTCTTCGTCATCTTTCTTTGGACGAAATGGATTTTTCTTTACATCCAGTTTCCGAACAATCATGGGAGTGCTAACAGGGTGAACTTTATCCATATTAAATAGCTTGAGCACCTTTTGGATATATGCAGACTGATGGATTAGTATTCCACAAGTTCGGTGTTCTAGTTCGATGCCTAGACAAAACCGAGTTTTCCCAAGATCATTCATCTCAAATTCGGATTTCAAATAGTTAGAGGTTTATCTTATTTAATCAAGAGTACCAATTATGTTCATATCATCGACATACACAGCTACAATTACAAATCTGGAACTTGTTTTCTTTATAAAAATGCAGGAGCATAGTTCATCGTTCTTATATCCTTTCCCAATCAAGTAGTCACTTAAACGGGTATACCACATCCGTTCGGATTATTTTAATCCATAAAGTGAGCACTTCAATCTAATCACAAACGCACTCCATGGTTTAGAATCACTTGACTTGGGTAATTGAAGGCCTTCAGGCACTTTCATATATATCTCTGAATCAAGATCCCCATAGAGATATGTTGTAACCACATCCATGAGATGCATTTCCAATCCTTCAGATGCTACTAAGCTAATTAAGTAGTGAAATGTAATAGCATCCATTAGAGGAGAGTACGTCTCTTCATAGTCAATTCCAGGGTGTTGTGAGAAACCTTATGCTACAAGACGAGCTTTGTATCTCAGGACTTCATTTTTCTCATTACGCTTTCTGACAAAAACTCATTTATGTCCTACAGGCTTTACACTTGGGGGGGTAGCACTACCGGCCCAAATACCTGTTGTTTTGCCAAAGAATCAAGTTCTGCCTAGATTGCTTCTTTTCATTTAGGCCAGTCTGCTCTTTGTTGACATTCAACAATAGAGCATGGTTCGATATCATCGTGATCTATGATTTCTTGAGCAACGGTGTATGCAAGTACATCATCAATTTGCGTGGAAGATCTTTTCATCAACTCATACGCATTTTCATAATCTATTGAGGTTTGTTTGTTCTCTGGAATCATATCAAACATCAGAGCGTCCTCCATTAATGATTCATGGATATAACTATAATCAAAGATAATCTCATAAGAGGGATTCTCTTCATTGATGATTAATGGATTAGGTTATGCCGTACCTACACTCTTTTTCCTTGGGTGGGTGTCGATCGAACCAGGTGGCCTTCCCCTTTTCCTTTTGGGAGCCACGGCCTCAACCAAACCTCCACTATGTGTGGTTGCAGCGTCTCTTTCTGTGGCACTTTGCCTTTTAGTGGGACTTCTAACCTTGCAGGCACATATGCAGCTGGTATATGTGATCTTGTCACTTTAGCGATATCAGCAAACGCATCAGGCATCGAATCTACTACGTTCTGAAGATCAATTATTCTTTTTACTTCACTTTCCCATTGTGAAGTGTGGGAATCAAAATGAGACAAAGTGGAGACAGACCACAACAATTCCTGTCATTCCCTCGAAAAATCCTTTTTCTTATCTCCCCCTAACGACGGGAAGACTATCTCATCAAAGTGACAATCCGCATATCAAGCGGTGATAGATCACCTGTCAAGGGATATAAATAGTGGATAATTGTTGGAGATTCATATCCAACATAAATACATAATCGTCTTTGAGGACCCATTTTTGTGTGTTGTGGGGGAACAGTCGGAACATATACCGCACAACCAAATATGCGTAAATGGGAAATGTCGGGCTCATATCCAGTTACCAACTGGTACGCGGAAAATGGTTGGCTAGTAGTGGGTCTAAAACGAATAAGTAGGGTGGCATGAAATATGCATGCAAAAATAGGCATGTTGGTGCGCATAACCAATGCCCGAGCTACCATTTATAGTCTTTTGATGGTGGCTTCTGCGAGACCATTTTGTGTATGCACATGGGGTACGTGATGTTCTACTTCAATCTCGATTGACATACAATAATCATCAAATGCTTTTGACGTGAACTCTCAAGCGTTATCAAGCCTTATAGACTTGATAGGATGATCGGGGTGGTGAGCCCTTAAACGTACAATTTGTGCTAGGAGTTTTGCAAAGGCAGCATTTCGTGTGGACAATGGTGCGACATGGTACCAGCGTGTCGAAGCATCTACCAGAACCATAAAATATCTAAATGGTCCGCATTCTGGATGAATAGGTCCACATATATCACGTTGGATTCTTTGTAAGAATGGAATATTTTGCTTTGTATCTATAGCATAGGAAGGTCACGATCCTGTTTTTGCTAAGAGCAGGCTTTGCAAAATGAGTGTTGTGCCTTTGAGATAGATATTGAGGCAGAGTGAGATGTAGGTAATGTATCTTGTGCTTCAGAAGTTATTAGATGCACTTGTGCAGCAATAGTACCGACATTGGGCAGTGCATCACGTTTATATCCCACTTTATGAGTCACTCGAAAGAAAGGATGTTCGTGTGAGTTTTTCAAAATACGAATTATCATGTCACGACCAGGAGGTCCAAGACGGTCATGCCAAAGCATGTATGAGTCAGTGTCACATAGTTCGTTATTGGTGGTATAAGATTCAATAATCCGTATAGTGGTGGTATAACCCACTAGATTGACTCATTAGTTTCTCTAAGATGTGTTGTCTTCCACATTCACTAGAAGTAATATATATATATATATATATATATATATATTCCTTTCCATTCTCACGGTGAGTTTTCAAGTGATAGCCGTTAGCAGGGATATCTTTAAAACTCAACAAGGTTCGATTTTCTCTTGGTGTATATAGAGCCTCTGTGACTGTTATCATTGTGTCGTTAGGCATCAAGAATTGGGCAGTTCCTCGCCCTTGGATTAGTTGGGATGTCCCAATCATTGTAGTCACGTATGAGTTATAAGGAATTAATTCAATAAATAATTGTCATTCCTTAAAATTGTGTGAGTAGTCCCACTATCAACTAAGCACTCTATTTCTCCGCGCGACATTCCTACAAGTAAAAGTGGTAATAGTGTCACGAAAAGAGTTAGAGGAATTTCTCTAATTCATTGGAGTGTTGTGGACAATTTAGAATGATATACTTCTCAATCGAATATGTGGCTCTATGCGTAAGATGTATTTTTGCACATCTTATTTGCTATATTTGAGCCAAGCACGTATATTTGTAAATAATAAACTCGAATACATTCAATACTTTAGAATAAAATTCAAAATTATTAATAAACCAATCAAAAATGTCTTGTCCAAAATAAACCTAATTCAAAAAAAAAATTACCAAACTCCATAGTCTGAATAAAATGAGGCGATAATGCCTTCACAAATTTCTTGAAAAATAAGTAAATAGATAAAGTAGATCACTCAAAATCATAAACATCAAGTGACTGAGCAAGGTTCTTATTGCCATTGAAGTCCGCAATCGTGAGGTTGACATCAGCGTCATGATCTCCACTTTCCACATAGTGGGTCTCTATTCCTTTAGACCCTCTAAATCTCTTGTAGATGCCTGTCACCTTATCACTTGCGCGATAGTTTTGGTACCAATGCCCAGTGTCACCATCTATAGAAAGGTTCATTACCAACTCTCTCTCGTTTCTTTGAAGGGTTCTGGTGTGGTGCATTGGTGTTATAACCACCAGGCCCAATGTTACCATGACCATTTTGGGTGCTACCACCATCTTTGCGCCATACATGGGGAGAGCCTCCACGGCCCCTACCACGGCCTCTACCACGGCCCTTGCCTCCCTGGGAGTATGGCGTGGGTTACTTCAGCGTCGTGGTGCATAATTACCACTTTGAGAGGGATTAACACGTTCAGTCCCCTTTGCTTTGGGTTTCTTTCCACTATTCGCTTGACCATAATTAGTCTCGAGAATTTTCTTTATCCCTGCAGGTCTAACGTTATTGTTCAAGAGAACTTGATCATGTCTTTCAGCTACTTGCAACATATTAATCAACTTATTGAAAGTTGTAATTCTTTTGTTATCATACTCGAGCCTATACTGGTTCGTTAGTATAAGTGCTGAAGTAGGAAAAGTGGATTGAGTTTTTTGTATCATATCATCTTCCAGGATTTGCTTTCCACAAAAGGTAAGACGTGCTTTTAAGCGCAATATGTCCTTGTTGAAGTCATTGACCTTTTTATAGTCAAGTAAGCGGATTTCATTCCACTGAACAGTCAGTTCTGTAAGCAAAGTGTCATGTATGTTTCCAAAACGTCCCTTGAGGACATCCCACAATTCTTTGGGTGTCTTCAATTGAAGGTACTCCCAGCGTAAGTTAGGGTCAATATGACGCCGCAAAAACATTAGGGCATTGGCCTTAATTTTATCAGACGGTTTTTTGTCTGTTAGATTGTTATCATTCGGTGCGTTGTACTCTTTTTCCCTTCGACCAAATTTTATTTTTCCCATTGGGTTTTGTTACTTTGCAAAGGTTTTTAATGAGGCAACTACTCATTCACCATTTTTACTTGTTGACTTGACATAAGGGGGAGTGCTAAAGGAAATACACATTTAGTGTGTCTTTATCAAAAAGTTATTGATTATGGTAATTTAGGTATTCATTAGCCTTTTGTAATCATGAAACTGTGTAATTGGTACCCTATATAAAGGGGTCTTAGATTAATGAGAATTCTAATCTTTCTACGCCTCTCTTTTCTTCAGTACATTTTCTGCTTTTACTTTTACATTATTATCATATTACTTAATTTATTTTAAGATTTATTTAGCAGGACAAGTTTAGTAAAATTTTGAGTGAAAATAGTTTAACCCTATACAATTCTCATTTTTACTTTGCTAAAAAATGAGTAGGTCTTGTATGTGACCGTCACACAGGTCATAATCAGTATGACGGATACAGTTTTTTCCTTAATCTTATCAATTTTAGGTATAAAAGTATCACGTTTACACTAAAAAAATCATTTTATATATTAATAAAAAAAATTTAACTAAAAGATAATAGTCACATTAACCTTTAATAATGTCATTTTTTAATTTGAAAGTATTACATTACATCTCAAATAGTTAAATAAAAAGTTATCATTCTTTTGGGAAGCATGCCTTAAAATTGTTAATTTGCATATTAAATAAAAATCATCATTTTATTTTTAAAAATTATCACTTTAAACTTTAAATATATCATTTTACAGTTTACACCTAATATCATTTAATATATATTATTTTATATAAAAAAATTCACTTTGAAACAATCACGTACAGGTATTTGTCAAAAAATTATGTGGTTTTCTTTTATTTTCTCTTTTTAGGAGATCCGACACACACATGTTCGTGAGAAAAGTGTATCATGAGATGGCTATCAATCGTTGTCAACTATACTTGTGTGACGTGCAATTATAAAAAATCTTTGAACTATAATCAAAATTATTTTGCAAGTGGCTCAACTCCAAGAGTAAAATTAATTCTTCTTCGTTTTTTTTTGTTTCAACTACTTTCCATTTTCCTTAATATCAATGGAAGAAATCGGATAATAATCATTGTAAGTCACCATGGTTGGTGGTAATATACAAAATTAGAATAATTGCGAAAGACAAAATTATAGTGTTTAGTGGTAATGTCTGTATTTGGGCGGCCCCGCTCCCAAATATCATACCAAAATAGTCACCGCCACCGCCATTGCCGCCGCCTGCTCCAGGGGTTGGGGTCCCTCCACTATATGAGCGAACACTGTTGTCCCTGCAATAATCAATCAAATCAACTAAATATATAACAAAGTAACATAATCTGCATACGCTCGCTCGATTTAGATTCAAGGACTAATTACAATTACTACCCTGAGGTTTAGTATATCTTTTAACTGTAAAGTAAATACAAAAAATATAATTTTGAAAGTAATGATTCTCAAATTTTAGTAGAGTTAAGATATACTGAGATGAACTGATTGCGATGGATGAATTGATCATGGTAGAATTTTTTTTCACTTTTTTTTCTTGTTCCTCAAAAAAATCGAAAAGAGACCTAATATACAGCAAATTCACTAATTATAAATTTTGTTTTTAATCACCGGCGACAGGCACAGGGGCAATAAGGTACTAGACATCCAAGAAAGACCCTCTTAGCACTGGCACGAAGCTGGCTCTCCAGCGGTCCAAAATGTGAGTTGGCCCACATCCATGGGCTGGAAAGCATAAAACCAGATAAACAATGAAATCTGTTCCCCCCAAAAAAAACCCATAATTTTTCGAAGAAATATGAAATTATTTCCAGCGAAATGTGACATTTGAAGTATCTATTGATTTCAATTCCAATATTCAATTAAATGGTGGATTATATATATATATATATATAGGATTGGGTTCTCATTTGAACGGGGTTCTCATTTGAGTTGCATCCTTCATTTTCAATTGAAATGGATATAAATTGGGTTTGTTGAAAAACAAATAAAATTTGAAAAAGTTATGGTTTGTTGAAGATTTGAGTTTCATTTCAAATTTTTGAATTTGCAGTTTATAGACGAAATTTGCGATGCTTTTTTTATACATTCGTAGTGTTTTTTCTTATTAATCTATTGTGCTTTCCAAAGAACAATGTAGTGCTCTTTGTAAATTTTGATATATGTCCAAAATACCATTTTTAATTAATTAATGCATTTTTTTACATTATTACCATTATATATATATATATATATATATATATATATATATATATATATATATATAAATAAATAGATGGTGGGAGTCTGTTTTTGACTAGTAACAAAACTTTTTAATTTCATTGGCATGGAATAGCATGGGGATAGAAGGCATAAAAAATGCATACTTAGACCCGAGAGGAATAGATAATTAATGTTGATGTTGACATATAGGTTGAAAATGATTCTATGCCTAATTTAAACATTAATACCAATTTATATCCATTTCAATTGAAAATGAAGGATGCAACTCAATTTCCATATCAAATTGGAAACGTTCAAACGAAAACAGAATATAAATTACATTTTTGTTAAGAAAAAACAGTACAGTTCTTTCAGACATCCTAACCATTAGGCATATCCCCTAAAACTAATTTTTAAATTTAAAAAATTAAAAAGAGAAAAAACCCTAAAAAAATAAACTAACTAAAAAACCAAAAAAAAAAAAAACTAATAAAACTAAAAATCCATAAAAACCCTAAAAAGGAATAAAGAACCCTTAAAAACGGGAAAACCCTACAGAAAACTAAACTAAATAAAAAAAACTAAAAAAAAGAACCCTGAAAAACTAAAGAAAACTAAAATTGTCATTTCTAACGAAATGTATTTGTTTTGTAAAAATTTTTTTAAAAAATAGATTTCATTTCATCAGTTTTTATTTGATGCTAACCTTTTTTTCCCTCGTATCTAAGAAGTCAGTTTTGAATTAAAATATTGAAAGATGAAATAGAAGTATAGAACAAGGGCTGCAAAGATTCACCAATTGGGTCACCAGCACCATAACTTATTCCCAAAATAAAAGTGCCACCCATGATGTGAAAAGACAAAAACACCCTTGAGTCTCAACAGATAATGAATGTGTTTATTTTAGTTGTAAACCATGTTCTTAAGAGAACTAAGCGTTAGGCATGTGGTAAACTGGGGTCCCAGCACCTAGGCAGAGCTTGTACGGGTTTAAGCGGGTAGAGATAACACTAGACGGGACCTACTCGGAAGAAAAAAACCAGAGAGCCAAGTATATAAATTCCTATGTAGTAAAATATCGTGATTTCAGGCCATGTATATAAATATGATGTCATTATTATACAAGTGCCATTCATCTTTATGTTAAAATATCATGTGAAGCACCACAGGAATAGCAGATTACGTGCAAAATGCAATTAGATTGATATTATATTATACCCGCAGAATATAAAAAAAGGAGTGATCTTATATTATATGCAAGCGTAAGTACGTACCTTGGCCCACCAAGAACACCGGCATTCATGGTCAGTTGGTCAATGAGAGTAGCAGACTTAGGATCCGCACTGGAGCCTTCGCTGTTCTGCAAACTAGCCCCTGCACCCGATGGAACAAAGAATGCACCATTTACCATTATGTCCCCCTCTGTCCTCCAGTTCCAGTCAGACCACTCCCCGTTGCTCGTTTCCTCGCGTCTAGTGACCTTTATCAGCCAAAAAAGATAGTACATGTAAACGGAAAAAAATAAAAAAATAAATTGCAATGTTCCATCATGAACTTGTTCAGATAATCTCCGTGTGATGTGCTTATAGCAAGAATGTACAAGAAAACAAACTCTTTATCAAGATATTTTAGCAAACGATATTAAGGGAGTGTCTGCAAACACTAGAAAAAAAAAAAGAGATTCTCAACTTCTAGGAGTATGATTCTTATTTACCACGAGACAAATTATAATTTTACATTGTCGTCGACTTGTTAATCCGATCTTTCATTCTCAAAAAAGCTTAGTTCACTATAAATCAATCTATATTACAGACACACATTGTCCATGCAAGTGGAGAAAAAAAATGGCAGGGCACCTCACAACTATCAAAAGCCAATTAGGTTCTTCCTGCAACCATGATTTTCAACCAAAAAAAAGGAAAAAGGAAAAAGGAAAAAGAAAGCCATCGGCTTCGGCCGATCTGCCACCGGCGGCAAGGGTGGCCGCGTCTACGTCGTCCACTGACTCGTCCGACCGTGACACAGTGGACCCCACCCCCGGCACGCTCCGCCACGCCGTCATCCAGGACGAGCCCCTCTGGATCGTCTTCCAGTCGAGCATGGCCATCAAGCTCAAGCATGAGCTGATTGTCAACAGCCACAAGACCATAGACGGCCGTGGGGCCTACGTGCAGATCACGGGGAACGGCTGCATCACTCTGCCAGTACATTAGCAATGTGATCATCCACAACGTGCATGTCTACAATTGCATGCCGTCAGGTAACACGAATATATCGGCCAGACCCTGGCGGTTTGGCCGTCCAGTTGAGGTCGCACCGCCAGCAGTCATCGATGGGTTACCGGTGAGGCATTGAGAGTGGGTGTTGCTTGCTGATGTGGATGAGATTCGGCGTCTTCTTGATATTGATTCGTTTACTCTCCTGCAAAAGGAAGATAATTAATACATTCGAATGGCATCTAGAGTAAATTGGAAACAATAAAAAAACAAACAGTAGAAAACAGATGAATTACAACAATTTCTCATCCTTCATTCATGCCAAAATAGAAGGAAAAATAAACTGGAGAAATAAGGAAAATAAGAATTTAAGTGAGATACAGATCTTGCAATGCTACAAATTAAAGCCCATATTATTACTTCAAAGTATTCAATCAAAATATAATGCAGGAATAGAAGCAAAACCCCTACTTAAGAAATCTGTAGGAGAGCAAAACCAAAGGCAATTTTTCCAAACAAGAACAATAAAAAATCTTAAAACAGAGATGTGCCCAAATATGAGAAGCAACTCAAACTTGGATTTTAATTCGTTTTGAAGAAAAGTAGCACAACAATAA
>BMAC01001326.1:78557-90385 GCA_014905375.1 Phtheirospermum japonicum | reverse complement strand
CTGTGCCATCGGCTTCGGCCGATCTGCCACCGGCGGCAAGGGTGGCCGCGTCTACGTCGTCCACTGACTCGTCCGACCGTGACACAGTGGACCCCCACCCCGGCACGCTCCGCCACGCCGTCATCCAGGACGAGCCCCTCTGGATCGTCTTCCAGTCGAGCATGGCCATCAAGCTCAAGCATGAGCTGATTGTCAACAGCCACAAGACCATAGACGGCCGTGGGGCCTACGTGCAGATCACGGGGAACGGCTGCATCACTCTGCCAGTACATTAGCAATGTGATCATCCACAACGTGCATGTCTACAATTGCATGCCGTCAGGTAACACGAATATAAGTCGAGCCCCACGCATGTCGGGTACAGGGGCAAATCGGACGGCGACGGTATATCGATCTTCGGGTCGGAGTAATATATGGATCGATCATTGTACACTTTCGCATTGTACGGATGGTTTTGGTGGATGTGATTATGGGTCCACGGGTATTACTATATCCAATAACTATTTATCTCACCACGATGAGGTTATGCTGTTGGGGCACGATGATAAGTACATGCCTGACTCGGGAATGCAGGTTTACATATATATATTTTTGAATCTGTTAAATGAAAAATTTTGCATAGTGGACTGAGTTCTTATAATGTTTTTATTTATACTTAATGATATTTGTTACTATTTTTTTGGTGAAATAGGTGACGATAGCTTTTAATCGATTTGGCGAGGGGCTGGTGCAGAGGATGCCGAGGGTCAGACGAGGCTACGTGCATGTGGTGAATAATGATTTCTTCGAATGGAAAATGTATGCAATTGGAGGTAGTGCCAGTCCGACGATCAATAGTGAGGGTAATCGTTATACAGCTTCTGCTGATCCTAGTGCTAAGGAGGTAATTCTTACATTCTCTCTCTCTCTTTTCTTTTTTTTTTTTACAGTCGGCCAGACCCTGGCGGTTGGCCGTCCAGTTGAGGTCGCACCGCCAGCAGTCATCGATGGGGTTACCGGTGAGGCATTGAGAGTGGGTGTTGCTTGCTGATGTGGATGAGATTCGGCGTCTTCTTGATATTGATTCGTTTACTCTCCTGCAAAAGGAAGATAATTAATACATTCGAATGGCATCTAGAGTAAATTGGAAACAATAAAAAAACAAACAGTAGAAAACAGATGAATTACAACAATTTCTCATCCTTCATTCATGCCAAAATAGAAGGAAAAATAAACTGGAGAAATAAGGAAAATAAGAATTTAAGTGAGATACAGATCTTGCAATGCTACAAATTAAAGCCCATATTATTACTTCAAAGTATTCAATCAAAATATAATGCAGGAATAGAAGCAAAACCCCTACTTAAGAAATCTGTAGGAGAGCAAAACCAAAGGCAATTTTTCCAAACAAGAACAATAAAAAATCTTAAAACAGAGATGTGCCCAAATATGAGAAGCAACTCAAACTTGGATTTTAATTCGTTTTGAAGAAAAGTAGCACAACAATAATGTACATAGGATATATTTTTATATATTTATAATCATACCTTTTTACTTCTTGAACCACATATCCTGGGTTGGGGTGCTGATGATTGAGAGTGAGATTCAAGAAATTGGTCGCACCAGTAAAAGATGAGAGAGAGGTGAAAAATAGGCAAAACAAGATAATGCAGCTACGAGGAAACATATCCTTAGAAGCAACAAAAATTACGAGAGATTGTGGAAATATAGAGATGTTTTTTTGCTTCTTGACTGCAAGGTTTAGGGAAGATGTAATAATGATTCAATATTAACAAGTGTCCATATAAAATAACACTAATACTAAGTGTGAACTAGGGACTAGCTAATTTACGGAATGGGCAAAGATTTCTTGAGGGTTTGGGGAGATTAATCTTTCTTTATTTTAGCACTAAAATGTAAAGAGATCTATGGAGGCTCCAAAGGACACACTAAAAAATTTTAGTGTGCGTGAGAGAGAAAGAAAGAGTGGGTGAGAGAAAAAGTCACTCACTACATTCTTCCCTATGCAGCCTTCACATTCACATACCTTCGCTACCATATAAAAATAAATGTAATGTCTGAATCAATCTGATTAATACTCCATTAGAGACAATTCTTGAAACAGTAAAGAAAGAAGAAAGCAAAATTAAGTGAAACTCAAAATATCAGAATCAATTTACAGAGAGAAAGGGACTATAGGGTAAACTTGTCCAACGAGAACCCACTTTCAAATTTTTATCGCCTTTTTTTATTTTATAAATAATTACACATTTTCATTTGGATTTTAGCATGACTAAGAATTATATAAGATTCTTTGCAGAAAAAGAGGGTCACTTTACCGTTTTACACCGGAGGCTATTATTATTATTATTAATGCCGAACTTGCATTCACCATGGCCAGTCCAGGGTGTCAATTCAGTCTGAAATTTTCTAGCCCGGAAATATTTTGGAAAATTGTAAAAATACCTTTAATTTGGATCAAATAACAAATATATTCTCTGTTAACTTTTCAATATTATTTATTTCATTTTACAATAAATTAGTATTTTCACCTCATACCTCACTAGTATTACACCCGTGCGTTGCACGATCATTTTTTATTTTATTTTATTTTATTTAAAATAAAAATAATTTTTTTAATGTATTTTAATATTTAAATAAGTAATGTATATATATACTTAAGTTATATATATATGTGTGTGTGTGTGTGTGTATTTCGGTAAGAACTATCACTTGTTCTCAAACCAGAAATGGTTTTACTATAACCGCTCCTTATATATAAATCATCCATATATTATTTAAAGATCGAATAGTATTCAAAAATTTCCTTATATACAACATTTGTGGTTTTGTTACTATGTTTATTCTCATCATCGTCGATCAATATTTTTAAATTACGATTGCTCACTCTTGATATAGCAACGTATAACTGATAATGACTAAAAACTGGCTTTTTTAGGAAAAGTCCAACGTGAGAGAGAGATTGTTCTTAAATTTTGTTGATTATCATAGCATGTGACACAATCAGAAGAAATTGTCATCGTTGGAACTTGAAAGGCAACCCCGGGTTGGATGTTGTGACAGTCATTTTAGGGATTAACAACAATTCACCTGCATTGCTTCTTGAGAAATATTAGCATATACAATATGATCGTCAAGTTAACAACTAACATTACACAACACAAGGGAATGATCGATATTTCTCAACAACATTAGTGTAATTCTAATTTTCAGTTTTAACTCATAGTTTTGCAATCCATAACATTTAATGGTATTCAGAAATTCTTGTGAGTGAACGTCCTACAATATGTCAATGTTTGAATCGAATTTGCATGCATTATCAGAGCTAAGATATACTTTACATTCTCCATCATTTTATGACATCATATATTTATTAATCAAATCGATGACATCAAGTGTTGGGGAAAGAATAGCACGACCCTCCAAATAAGCGAAGCATCCAGTAGTTTTTCTAAATTGTGGATATGTACTCGCCACAATTGACGGAACATAGTCACCATCATCTTTCAATAATGGAAAAACTGGATTACAATTTGAACAACACCATCATTTGGTCCTCCAACTATTACATCTCCTATACTATTTATCGAGTTGTCAAATTTCTTTAACTTGACACAATTGGGATCCAAATTGTGACTTTGCAGCACCACATTTTTGGTCTACTTCAAAACCATGTAATAAGTCCATTAATGTGAAGATTTGACCACTGTGTGAACTATGTCTGGTCCAATGCCTTTTAGAACAACCGGTAAAATTTGATGAAAAATCTCCACCAAAAATTATTATTTTATTACCAAATGAAACCTGCGTATTAGAATTATTTTGCAATCTCATCACGTCTTTCAATATTTTGTCCAGAGTTTCAAAATAATGGTTATGCATCATTGAAGTTTCGTCTCAAATAATGAGATGCGCATCCACCATTAATTTTGCAAGTGGAGTACCCTTAATGATCAAAATCTTGGTGGATATTAAAAGTAACATTAAATCTTCAATGCCCAGTTCTTCCTTTCGAAAGTAGAAGAGAAGTTATGTTGTTAGATATTACATTAAGAACAATTTCACTATTAGATTTAACAGTTGTAGAAAGCATCATCTGTATCTATAGATGAGAAATACACCATCCTTGGTTAAATGTACTGCATCCATGACTTTATCAATTATGGCGGAATACAGTGAATTCGTATTAATGAAAACAAATCTAGTTTCCTATATAGGTGTCCATTCTTTTGTTTTTTAGTACTAAAAAAAGTTTTAGGAAACTCAACATAAGGCAAATTTCGTACTTCCATATTTTCTTATTTGCCTTGAACCAACCTAAAACATGATATGGTGTTTTTGACTTGTGTTTCATTGCGTTTAACTGATCATTATTATTACACAATACATTATGCTCTTCTGGAAGATGAAAACTCAAACACATGATAGGTGGAGTTTTATACTGAATTTCATAACCTGATTTTCTTCACGCCACTTAGCATGGAGAAATGTAATGACAATCATAATACATGTTGATCTCATCAGTTTTTTTATCTTCTACATCCTCATATTTGTACTGATAGAATATTATAGTGAACCTATAATTATATTTATTGACATATTTGAATAAATTCTTGATAGATCTAAATTGGTTACACCATTTAACATTAAAATGAGCTATGTAATTCAGTAATAGATAAAGATTATGTGAAACGACCCTCTGGAGAACCGCTAGTAAATGTCGAGGGCAAGACAACATGAGTACCAACACTTGAGCCATTTATTTCACCTCTTAACACTACATCAACAATCCCACTGTACATCTCACCTCATAATTTCTTGATGAGTTCTGATGTGCCATAATTTTGAATATTCAATAATCGTATATGCATCAATTATGAATTGTTATGTGAGTCGTAGACTATATAAAATAGTAAGTACCTCCATGTCTCTTTCATGCAATCGGTGAGAAAAGAACTCCATCTGACTCACATATTGTTTACCGTTGCCTTTAGGTTTTCGAGATTCAGAAAAATATATGTATTCCCTATATATGTATGTCTTCACCGCATGGAAATAGTAATGGATAGTGTAGAGCAACGTATGAAGGATGCAACTCGTTGATACATTTAAAATTACCAGATCTATTTTCTACTGCAATTCTCTTGCTGCCA
The DNA here is from genome assembly GCA_014905375.1 of Phtheirospermum japonicum. Classification (NCBI taxonomy): domain Eukaryota; kingdom Viridiplantae; phylum Streptophyta; class Magnoliopsida; order Lamiales; family Orobanchaceae; genus Phtheirospermum; species Phtheirospermum japonicum. Next base: position 85,232 of record BMAC01001326.1, on the reverse strand, counting down.
CTTTGTGGATCAATATCACCAACAACTAATAGACAATTAGTTGATCTTTTTACGAATCTATTATAGTTGATACCACAGTGTTCATTCCACTCGATGTTGGTTTCGCACTTGTATTGTTTTGCATGATTACTAAGATAGTAACAAAATACATTATTTTAATAAATCAATTCAAATCAAATTATTTATTCGTAATAATATTTGATAAATAACATGTTGATAGCCAATAAAATAAATATTACATTGTATTGCATTGTGCAATTTTGTATATTTTAATTAAAAAAGTGGTAAAATTATTTTTGAGAAAAAGTGACAAATTTGATATTGTTGGACTCACAATAAAAATAAAATAATATATATACATACATACATACATACATACATACATACATACATACATATATATATATATATATATACATACATATATATATATATATATATATATATATATATATATATATATTCAAATGATCTTATTAATTTTTTTTAATATTAATTAGGGTATCCATCCTAATTATGTTAAGAAAACTCCTACATAATTAAAAAAAAATTAAATCATCATCAATATTAAACATTATTTATGAGATCAATTTAAATAAAAAAAAGTATTGAATCATAATAATATTTGATAGATAACACGTTGATAGATAATAAAATAAATACTGAATTATGTTGCCACTTTTATATAATTTAATTTTAAAAAATGGTCAAAATACTTATGAGAAAAAGTGACAAATTTGATATTATTGTACTCACAATAAAAAAATAAAATAGAATAACAAAAACATCACAATAAAAAAAACATAAAAGTGATTACACACACACACATATGTGTGTGTGTGTGTCTTTAAATGATCTATTATTTGTAATATTAATTAGGTATCTATCCTAATTATATTAAGTAAATTATATATAATTAAAAAAAGAAAAATAATCCTCCGTGACTTTTTTTTATTTCCTACATGTTTTTTTTTATTATTTTCACTGTGTAGCATGGATTGTAGGTCTGCTACAATTTCATGTGCAAATAATTTTTTTACTTCGCACAATGAGAAAATGATAGTATAAGTATTAATAAAATATAAATATTACAATGATATTGAAGCGATTAGTATGTAAAATATAAATGCATACCTAACATAATAAATTCAATTTTGAACTTTAATCGAAATTGAGTATGACATAAATGCTTTGAAAATTACTGTGTTTAGCAATATTTGCTTTCTAAGGCGGCCTTCCCCCTTTTTTTTTGTTTTAGAATTAGTTGATATTTTTCTAAATATATTGTAGTTGATGTCATAGTGTTCATTTCACTTAGTGTTTGGTTTGCAATTGTAATATTTACGCGGTTTCTGAGATAATAACAAAATACATTATTTTATGAGATCAATTCAAATAAAAAAGTATTGAATCGTAATAATATTTAATAAACAACATGTTGATAGCTAATAAAAATAATATCAAATTATATTATATTGTGAATTTTTTTATAATTTAATTAAATAAAGTGATCAAATTATTTTTGAGAAAAAATGACAAATTTGATATTGTTGGACTCGAAATAAAAAAAAAATAACGAAAAAAAAAACTTAAAATAAAAATCAAAACATATAAGAGATTATATATATATATATGTGCATATATATAATATTAATTCTTATTATTTTTCATGTTAATTAGAGTATATATTCTAATTATGTTAAGAAGATTCATACATAATAAAAGAGGAAACTAATCCTAGATGACTTTTTAGTTAAATAAGGTATCTATCATAATTATGTTAAGAAAATTCCTACATAATTAAAAAAAAGAAAATAATTCTACGAGGAATTTTTTCTCTCTCCTACTCATCTTTTTTTCTCTCTCCAGACCTCTCTTTTAATATATATATATATAGATTTGTTTCAAATTATTTTATACCTACCTATAATTTAGGTCTTCCTTCTTTTTTGTTCTTTTGATTCTAGCAACCATCTTCACTCTCACCTGTTGAAATAATAGTATTAATAATAATAAACTAAATTTATTGTATGGATTTGAAAAGTCTAAAGTTTTAAAACTTTTTATTCATATACTTAATGATGATATATGAATTAGTTTGAATCTTTCGATTTGTCCTAAGTAATTAGATGAAGTTAAAGGATTTATCTTCTTATGTATTAACACTCCAAATCTTAGATCATTGGTAAGAAACAAGTTCAAAGTTTTTTTTTTAATAAAGTGCGAAATTATTATTAAAAAGGGAGAAAACTGTTTATACAAACGTAGATAACGACTTCCATTTCTAGACTAAAGACATTTGTTTAAGTCTCATTAAAACCTCTCGAGGTAAACCCACCCTTGTGAGAGAAACCCTCGTAGAGGAAAGAGTACCCTCCCCACGCAAGTAGTAGAAGGAACAGAATAAAGCAATAAAAAACGCTAAGAGCCACAAGTCGACTAAATGTAAAAATAATCTACAACAAGCCATTCGTGATCTAAAAAGTAGCAATACCAAGGTTCTCTGCCGAAACGAGATTAAACTACCATTCGAGGGGCTGATGTCAAGATTGTGATGAATGGTACACCGTTTTATCCAAGATATCATCGTTCACCAGATCTAAGAGGAACGCCGGAGGCGACATGAACCCGTCGTAATGGGGAGAATCGGACTTGGAGAGCGCATCAGCAACGCGATTGCCTTCTCGATAAACATGTGAAACCATGAACTGGATCAAGGTAGTATAAAGAGAATCCGACGCCACCGAGCACTAGTGTACAAAATCAAATTAGAGGCCCCGCATACGAGGCGGTTTAAATTAGGCCCGCCTCGAAATATACAAATGATGCGGTTGTGATATCTAAACCACCTCATATTTATAAAAACAAGTAAAAATAAAACCATCGGGTGGCGGTTTTTAATAAAAAACCGCCTCTAATAATAATTATGAGACGGTTCGTTGAAACCCGCCTCAAGGTTTTTTGTTCTCGCAACGGTTTGATAAAGAACAACCTCGAAGTATTTTGTGGGTCATTTTATTCGTGTTTTGGTTGATATTAATCTTGAGAATTCTCTGCCTGAGACGGTCATGATCGAACGCGAAGGATACTGCGGGTATATCTCCATTGGGTATGAGAACCTACCGGATTTTTGCTCCTTCTGCAAAACAATTGGGCACCTGGTTAGTTCTTGCCCCTCTCACAAATCTCGCCTCGCTCAGAATGATAATGAGGATGATTGGCATAAAGTTAACCCGAGACGTCCTCGACAACGTCCTAATTGTCGGGAACCTAAGGCTCGTACCCGTATGGATGCTCGCCCCGACTCCCAACCCCACTCAGCCCCCCTTGACGACTTCTAACGCATTTAATGCGCTATAGTCCGACGTCGATTTGGAGCCTCCGTTTCAGCCCTCTTTGGTGTCCCCCCATGGCCCCGCTTCCGATAAACCTAGACCCAATCTCACTGCTGCTCTTGCTTCCTCCTCTGCCTCAGTCGAGAAGAGGCCTCTCTTATCTCTGCCTTTGCCCTCGATACCTCCCGCTGTTGGCAGTTATTTTTCCAGAGGTGCTGTGCGTGGCACCCCTGTTACGAACCCATGCCCTGCTCCTATTCTCGGCTCTAACTCCCTGAGTACCCCTACCCCTTTGGCCCTTCAGGATCGTACGCTCACGGTTTACGATCCCAACACTGCGTCCGAGTCACTCTTGAAGAGTGCAAAGGACAAGATCCTTGCAAGTAAACCCCTTCACGAGCTCTCTCTTGACGAGCCGAGGTCCTCTTTGATGCTCCAACTTTTGTCCAAGGCTGCCGGGTTACGGTGGTCTGATTTTGATGACTCTGAAGCTTTTTTAGCTTCTTTCAAAGATGAGCTCTCTCACCTTGATCAAACGGATAGGAGGAATCGCCACCCCTCCCCCCCCCCCCCCCCACACACACACACATCTGTTTAATGCGTTGCCTCTTTTGGAACATTCGAGGGATCGGTAACTCGACCTCTCGTTTAGTCCTGAAAGAACTCTGTCGGGTTCACCGTCCCGATTTCCTTGCTATTGCAGAACCCATGGTTTCCTTCAATAGCATTCGTGCTTCTTTCTGGCAGTCCCTTAATCTCACCCTTGTTGCCGAGAACTTTCACAGCAATGGTATCCCCGATATCTGGATCCTCACGAGATCTACTGTTACCTCCACTCCTGTCCTCTTTTCCTCGGACCAGGTCATCCTCATTCGGGCCACCTTCGGGGACCTCGACTTCCACATTGGCTTCGTTCATGCTCACAACACGACTCTGGAGAGACGTTCTCTTTGGAGGGACATCTTGAGCTATTCGCTTCCCCATATGCTGATCATTGGGGACTTTAATGCTGTTTTGGGTGCCCACGAGCGCTGTGGGGGCAATCCCCCTGACGTTGCTTCCTGCTCGGACTTTCGGAGATTCTTGGATGCTGGTGAGTTTCTGCAGGTCACCACTACCGGTGGCTTCTTCACTAGGGTTAGTCGTTACCACTCTGAGTTTRGCTTTGCTCGTRTGGATCGCGCGATCCACTCTGCTGACTTGTCCCTCGCCTGTGGGCGGATCTCRGGCCTTCTTCTCCCTCGTAATCATTCGGACCACCACCCCATTCTCATCGAGTGCTCTAGAGACTCGCTTARCGRCTCGSGACCTCGGATTTTTCYTTTCCAGAACTTTTGGACTTTGCAGCCTACCTTCCGCTCCCTCGTCAACACTGCTTGGACTCTCCCCTATCAGATTACTAARCCTATTCTCTCRRTTATGGCTAAATTGCGTTACCTTCGCGGAGCTCTCCGGGAATGGAATGCTCAGACGGTTGGTAATGTTCATCTTCAGGTGGAGTCGTCGCTTGSCGAGCTCATGAATTTACAGTCTCGCTGCCTGGACACGGGGTACTCTGAAGCTGACCTCGAGGCTGAGATTGCCCTGCAGGTCCATACCTCTTCCCTTCTCGACACACAGGCTAGTATTCTCCGTCAGAAGAGCCGGMCTGAGTGGCTCACGGATGGGGATCGTAACTCGGCCTTTTTCCATCGGAGTATCAAGACTCAGGTCACTAAGTCCACCATCGGTTCCCTCTTGATTGATGGGGTGGTCAGCCATTCCTCTATTACGATTCAGGGAAAGATCATCTCCTTCTTCTCTGATCTCTTTTCTGCTAGCCACCCTCTCCCAGACCCTACTTGGATTAATGAGTTTTTGAACCCTGCTGTTGATACTCACTCTCAAGCCTTCCTCTCTACTACTCCGAGTGATGCTGAGATTCGTGAGGTGATTTTCTCGCTCTCCCCTAGTAGTGCCCCTAGCCCGGATGGCTTTAATGGCCATTTCTTTCAGGAGTGCTGGGACATTGTCGGACATTACATTTGTTCGGCAGTCCGACACTTCTTTGTTTCCTCTTCCCTTCCCACTGGCTTCAACTCCAGCTTCATGATTCTTATTCCGAAAGTTAAGGGGGCGATGCGTGTGGAAGATTTRRYCCCGATCGCCCTTAGCAACTTTTCTTTCAAAATCATTACTAAGATCATGGCTACCCGTCTTGGTGTAGTCATTGGTAAGATGATCTCGGACTCTCAGTTTGGTTTTATCCCTGGCAAGCAGATCCATGACTGCATCGCTGTTGCCTCTGAGGCTTTTAATTGCCTCTCCTCCCGCACTTTCGGTAAGAACATGATCATGAAGATAGACATCCGTTCGTAAAGCCTTCGATACCTTAGATTGGGGCTTTCCGATTGTGGTCTTACGCCGCTTTGGTTTCCCTTTTATTTTCATTGGGTGGGTTGAGACCTGATTAGAGTAGATTTGTCCTTATTTTTATTAGCTTTTTAGTTCGTTTTATATTTGTTTTTGGTATAAGTTGGATGATTTAGGCGTAATTCCGTAATTTTATAATTCCAACTTATTTTACCGCATTTTGATCTTAATTGATGCAATTAGGTGATGTTTCGTTGTTTTTCACCTTACAGCTTAAGTAACCGGAAGAGTTTAGCACGTTAAAGACGAAGTTCGATGTTCGTGAACAGAAAGACAAGCTTTCCGGTGAAACGAGTAGCAAACGATCGAGAAACGGGAACCGACGCTCAGTCGCGTCGACTGACGCGACCGTCGACGCACAGTCGACGCGAGCCGTGACAGCAAGTCATGGTCACGTCAATCGACGCTCGGCCGACGCACTGCCGACGCTATGTTCTGAAGCCTCGATGTCAACGCACCAAGGTCGACGCACTGCCGACGCTATGTTCTGAAGCGTCGATGTCGACGCACCAAGGTCGACGCACTGCCGACGCTAGCTGCTGAAGCGTCGATGTCAACGCACTCCGTCGACACACTTGCCAGTCGACGCGCGCATCTGCTGATCACACTTGCCGAGCGCTGCCGACCGAGTCTGCCGAGTCCCGCCGAGCACCTGTTCACGTCAGTCGACGCTACGTTGACGCTCCGTCGACGCGACGGCCCAGAATTCGGAAATTAGGGTTTCTTGTGCGGCAAGACTTGAAATATTTATAAAAACCCGCCATATTTCGGATTTGGAGTACAACACAGAGGGGGCCACAAGAGATACATCTATCCTAGGGTATTTTAGCATTCAATAACAATAAATCTACGTCTTATAACAAGATTTGGAGACGCGGATCAAGGATCGAAGTTCTACGCGTCCGAAACACCGATTTCGCGCTCGAGA
>BMAC01001326.1:49994-77926 GCA_014905375.1 Phtheirospermum japonicum | reverse complement strand
TGCCCTCTGTGTCGCTGCGGACCGCGGTACGATTTCCTTGTTCCAGGCCGGTCGCTCTCTTTATTTCCCTACCTGCCTTCTCTATGCCGATGACATCCTCGTCATGAGTCATGCCTCGACTCGTAATGTTAGAGCCATCCTGGACATCTTCCGTCGCTATGGGGATCATTTCGGACAGATTCTCAGCTCGGGGAAATCTAAGATTTACTTTGGCTCTTCTGTGACTCCTGCCATTGCCCGTCGGATCTGTCAGGTCTCTAATTTCTCAGTGGGATCCCTTCCTACCTCCTACCTCGGTGTCCCGATGTTCCGTGGTAGCCACCGTGTTACTCATCTCCGTCCGATCTTGGATAAGACCCTGGCTAAGTTTGGTATTTGGAAGGGTTCCTCTCTCTCTCTCGCTGGTCGCATCTGCCTCGTTAACTCGGTCATTACCAGCACCACGGTGCACTCCATGCTCATCCTCAAATGGCCGACCTCGCTTACACGCACACTGGAGACTGCTATTAGGAATTTCGTTTGGTCGGGTGACATCTCCAAGCGTAAGCGTTGTACTGTTAACTGGGCCCGCTGATGTGCCCCTCGTGAGGAGGGTGGCCTCGGCATCTGTTCCATCACCACTGCTAATTCCTCACTCCTCTTCAAGTTTGCTAATAACTTGCTTAATAAGGATTCCATGGCCTTTCGTCTTCTCCGCGAGCGCTTTCTCAAGACGAATGGTTCCCCCCGTGCTCATGTCCCCTCGTCCATTTGGGGTGGCATCAGGGGTCATGTTATTAGCATTCTGGAGCACTCTCGTTGGATCCCGGGCAGCGACTCCAGGGTTAGTTTTTGGTGGGATAACTGGCTCGGTTACTCCATCGCTTCTCGCATCGGCATTCCTCAGACTTTTAAGCCTCTTTTTTCTCAGACTATCGCCGACTACTTCTTCTCTGGAGCCTGGCACCTCACGGAGAGCTTCCTCGTTGCCTTCACTGACATCGTTATTGACATCCTCCGGTTTCCCATTGTCCCGCATACCGAGGATAAGCGTGTCTGGTCTGTATCTCCTTCTGGAAACGTCTCGGCCAAGATTGCTTACGACCATTTCCGTATGAAGTTTCTCAAGGTTCATTGGGGAAGTTGGATTTGGTCTGCTCATATCCCGGCTCGGAGATCTATCATCGTTTGGAAGGCGATCTTTAATCGGCTCGGTGTCTTTGACGTGATTCGCAGGCGGGGGTTCATTGGTCCTTCCTATTGTTGCTTTTGCTTCGCGAACTCTGAGACAGTTGATCATATTCTCACGGACTGCCAGTTTGCGCGCCACATTTGGAGCTGGATCGAGAACTCTTTCGACATCCAGCTCCCACTCTCAGGTGGTTTTGCTCATCTTTGTGTTTTTGCTATTAATTGTCGTTTTAGTGCACAGGTACTCTTCCTTTGGAAAGCTGCTTTTATCTCGACGATCTGGACGATCTGGCACCTCCGGTGCAATTTCATCCATAATGGAGTTCAGCCATCCACCACGGAGGCTCTTATTCTCATCCGATTGCTCATTTTGGAGTCTTCTGCCCTTGATCACGGCACGATGGCAAACACTGTTACTGACCTGATTTGTCTGCACAAATTGGGTGTGCGTGGTAGGCCCGCGCCTCCGCCCACCCTTACCCCTGTGTCTTGGTTGCCCCCCTCACCTGGCTGGATTAAGGTGAATACGGATGGCAGTGCTTTGGGCTGTCCTGGAGATTGCGTCGCGGCGGGTATCTTCCGCACGTGTCGGYGCTTTGTTAAAGGCGGCTTTTCGAGATCGCTTGACCAGGGTTTTGCCTTTGAGGKTGAATTAGAGGCCYCGATCATTGCGGTCGAGGAGGCTGATAAGAGAGGGTGGAGACGGATTTGGWTGGAATCCGACTCGACTTATGTGGTGGAGCTKTTTGTGAAGCGTAGCCTGGATGTCCCTTGGCGCTTCCTCGCTCGCTGGCGTCGGATTCTTTTTATCACTACCTCGATCGAGTTCATGGTTTCGCATGTTTATCGAGAAGGCAACCGCGCTGCTGATGCGCTTTCCAAGTCCGATTCTCCCCGTTACGACTGGTTCACGTCACCTCCGGCGTTCCTCTTAGATCTGGTGAACGATGATATTTTGGGGAAAACAGTGTACCGTTCATCACGATCTTGACATCAGCCCCTCGAATAGCTGTTTAATCTCGGTTCGGCAGAGGTCCTTGGTATTGCTGCTTTTTAGGTCACGACACGCTTGTTGTAGCTTATTTTTACATTTGTCCAGCTTGTGGCTTTTAGCGTTTTATATCGCTGTGTTCTGTTCCTTACTCTACTGGCGTGGGGAGGGTACTCTTTACTCTACGAGGGTTTCTCCCACAAGGGTGGGTTTACCTCGAGAGGTTTTAATGAGGCCCGAACAGATGCCTTTAGTTAAAGGATAGACGTCGTGATCTGCGTTTGTATGAACGGTTTTTCTTCTTCTTAATAATATTTTCGTGCTTTATTAAAAAAAAAGTATTTTGGCCGGGTGTCGGTTATCCAATCGAACCGCCCCGAATATAGAAAAAAATAAATAAAAAAACTGCCGCAGAGGATAACTTTAGTTACCCCAAATATCAAATTCTCAAAGACCACCCTAAACGACCACTCGCCACCACCCGCAATCAGATTCAGATCCCATTCACCTCCTCTACCCTAAATAATCCTAAAACCCACTCAAAATTGTAAATAACCCATTAAAACCAGTAGAGCGAGAAAAGAATTGGCCTTTTATTTAAAACCTTTTCCTATGGAGAAAAAAATCAAGATGTCATCCCTAAAACCCTTCGCAGTCGTCGCGAGTACTATTCGGGCCCGGTTGAGCCCGTCCTTGCAGAACCGTGGCGGCGGAGGAAATGGACCGAGCAGATGGGTTAGTCCAGGACATGAGGATTGGCGCAAAGGCTTCGCCTTCAGCCGCACGCAGTCGCCGCCCGGGGAGTCTCGAAAGTGGGAAGACTGGGAGCTGCCATGTTACGTCACTCGCTTCCTCACTGTAGTCATTCTCGGAGTGGGTCTCAGTGCCAAGCCCGATCTGACGATTGAGACCTGGGCCCAACAGAAAGCCCTCGAGAGGCTCGAATTAGAGGCTGCCCAGTCCGTCGAATCTGATTGAAGAAAGGTCTTGTGCTTTTTTCCCCCCTTAAATGTGCTTGTGCAGTTAGCTGTTTCGAGGAATAAATGTAATTTAACTTGTTTATTGAGTTGTTATGCAGAGTGTTTTTGTTTGGAATGATCTTGATATGCCTGATTTATAAATTGGTTAGTGCCATTTCTTGTTGTTTTTTTAATCCAAAAAAAAAAAAAAAATCCCAGTAGAGCCAGAAAAAGTAAAAAATAAAATCATCTATCAATTCTCGAATTATCCGCTCACAACTCAGGTTAAGCTCCGCCTCAAAACCTCGTGGGGTTAGGAGCAAAGCATCCCAAGGGTGGCGCATCTCGTTGAGCTTGGAGAAGCATTGGAAACCCTATTTCTTTATCTCGTCTCCCCCACAGTCCCCTGCTCTAAAACATCTATGCTCAGGTATTTCGCTTAATTCCTACTAAATGTTGTGTAAATTATGCTATCTTCCTTTTTTTAATATATAAATTTCCATTTTATACGTAATATATAGTAAGACATTATTCATTTAAAACATATATGTTTCCCTGCTACCGAAGTTAAACTTTTTTTTCTTCTTGTTTTTTAATTTTAACTTTGATTTTTTTCTTGGTGTTGTTTTAGATGTATAATGACTTCACTGAGGATAGAGTAAATGCATTTATTTGCACAGGTGGAAATTTTAATTTCCATTGAATTATAATTAGAAATCAAGATGATGCATATCAATTAAAAATTTGAAAGAAGGGATAGTTACACAGTTTAATTACCACATTCATATTTTCATATTAACATGAAAGGTTTACTTGCAAAGAACAGAAAATCAGAAAAAATTTCTATGTTAGGGGTGACGACACTGTAAATTGTTGCTCGTTCAGAAAAAATATGCTTTGAATTTCTAACTCTTACATTTCACGGATTATTTTTTGTTTTATTTATATGGATACTTGAAGGCGAGATTTGGGCTAAGTGGTACCTGAATTTGTTTTTACTTGAAATCCTTAGATATGTGATTAATATGTTATTCGTCAAACCATAAGCAATGATAACTTTTTTTTGTTTGTTTTGCTAATCCATATTCTTACAGATCAAATTTATGGGTTTTTATGTGTATACTGATGTAGATAGCTTTAGAAAGTGATTCCGATTTTTTTACTTTAAATTCTATGATATTATGTGATTGTGATTTTTCTATCTATGTGAGTGAGTGAGTGTTTAAGTTTTAACACGTTGCTTAACGTCTCTGGCAGATTCACAGTAGGAGAAAATGGGAGGAGGCGGCTGGACAGACATAATTCATTAACTGGTATTTCAAGAAATAGTTTGTTTAGTGTTAAAATTTGACCTCATATCCTATTAACTGCAAAATCCAATCTCTCTCTCTTTTTAAATTTACGTATAATAACAAAATTTCATCTGTTGTAGAAATTAGAGCACTGACAATGCAAAGGCAATCAACTTTTGTTAGAGTGCATACATCAAATCCTATGGAAAGGAACATAATTCTTGTCTGGGTAGTAGGTCAAATTCATTTTTTTAAATAAATATTTGAAGTATACATGCATGTTTTAACCCAATATTATTTTTTTGAATATCCAGACTTGTTTCTTCAGGCAGTTTTGGCGTTCGATTGTCCGTGCCGATTACCTTACACTTCGCTAGGGATTTATTACGGTATGTTAAAGTGTAAAAATAAATATATATGTGTGATTTTATCTTTGAATCACTATGTACTCTTTGCTAAAATTTCAAGTTGACACGAACTCGGGATACGATAAGCTGTCTGTTTACTATTTTTTATTTCTTCTTATTTATGGCAGAACCACAACCTCACATCAAAATATGATTTTCACAGCTATATGATTCGTTCTTTGGAGGAGGAATTTCAACAAATAGTTGATGTTAGGTAAAAAAAAATATATACTAGATCCTCTTATGCAAGTGCAATTAGAGTATTTTAACAGTGACATTTATTATTATTGTAAATTATTACTCCTGAGCTAAAATAAACCTTTCCTTTACTAAAGGAAAGAAACCAGAATTTTTTATATATTTTTAAATGCGAGTTTGAGGCGGTTCTGATGAATAACCGCCTCTGAGTGGGATGAAAATTGAGGCGTTTCGAATTTAATAACCGCCTCCTTTTATGAATTATGGGACGGTTCAAAGGCACTATATAGGCTATTGGCGGCGGTTTTTTTTTATACGAACTATCTTATTTGCGGCGGTTTGAACCGCCGCCCGGTTAAGAATACGTATTTGCGGTGCCTTGATTAGAGGCGGGTCAAAACCGCCTCTAATCACTGTTTTTCCACTAGTGGAGCCCCAATGAGCTAGGAATCGCCAAGGGACATCCAGGTTACGCTTCACAAAAAGCTCCACCACATAAGACGAGTCGGATTCCAACCAAATCCGTCTCCAGCCTCTCTAATCGGCCTCTAGCGCAATAATCACGACCTCCAACTCTGCTTCAAAGGCGAAACCCTAGTCAAGCAATCTCGGGAAGTCGCCTTTTACAAAGCCCTGGCACGTGCTGAAAATACCCGCCACGACGCAATCTCCGGGACAGCCCGGAGCACTGCCATCCGTATTCATGTTAATCCATCCAGGTGAGGGGGGCAAGGGGGGCAACCAGGACACAGGGGTAAGGGTTGGCGGAGGTGCGGTCCTACCACGCACACCCAATTTGTGAAAATAAATCAGGTCTGAAATATTATTTGCCATCGTGCAGTGATCGAGGGCGGAAGACTCCAAAATGAGCAAACGGATGAGGATAAGAGCCTCCGTGGTGGAAGGTCGGACTCCATTATAGATGAAGTTGCACCGGAGGTGCCAGATCGTTCACATCGTCGAGATGAAAGCCGCTTTCCATAGGAAGAGTACCTGTCCATCAGACTGTGGATTGTAGGCAGAGGTAAAATCTAGTTGTGGCCCTATAGCCTTAAAAAACTCTCTCCAGAAGGAACCAGTGAAAACCTCGTCTTTGTCTGTCACAATGTGTGTGGGTTGCCCATGTAATTTGTATATGTGATCCATAAAAAGCTTAGCAACTGTAGCAGCATTAAAGGGGTGTGTTAAAGCTAAAAAGGGGCCATATTTGGTAAGTCAGTCAATGACCACTAAAATTATATCCCTTCCAAATGATTTAGGCAATCCTTCAATGAAATCCATGGAAATGTGGGACCATGCTTGATGGGGAATAGGTAAGGGTTGGAGCAACACTGGGTATGAGCCCCCTTCATTTTTACATGTAGCACAGATTTCACACTTCTTAACCCACTCCTCCACATCCTTCTTCATTAGAGGCCAATAGAAAAGCCTGCTGATCCTCTTGTAAGTACCCAAGATGCCTGAGTGGCCCCCAAAGGCTGAATTATGCATTTATGTGAGAATGATGTTTCTGAGGGTGGGGTCACTACCTACCCCTATCCTTCCCTTATACCTGATAACCTCCCCCTGCAACTCAAACTCAGGATGTGCCTCTGAGTCTATAGACTTTGCTGTTAGAATTTTGGTGAAGAAAGGGTCATTTGAGTAGCTGGCAGCTACTTGTTGAACCTATGAGGGTATGACAGTGGTAATAGCTTGGCATAGTTATGATGTGTGTGGTTGTCTGGATAAGGCATCTGCAACTTTGTTCTATGCTCCTTTCTTGTAATGGATCTCATAGTCAAAACCTAGGAGCTTAGAGATCCATTTCTGCTATAGTGGATTCATTATCTTTTGATCTAACAAGTGTTTGAGTGCCTGTTGGTCTGTCTTAATGAATTTATACCCCTGTAAATAGTGCCTCCATTTTTTTATAGCCATTAAAACATCTAGGAACTCCCTCTCATAGATGGATAGAGCTTGGTTCTTGATACATAGTGTCTTGCTCATATATGAAATTGGCCTCCCCTCTTGCATCAAAACAACCCCTATCCCAGTCCCACTTGCATCTGTCTCCAACACAAAAGGCTTAGAGAAGTCTGGTAAAGCTAAAACTGGTGCTGTAACCATAGAACCCTTCAGTCTATCAAAAGCTTCCCCTGCTTCCTTGTTCCAAGAAAAGGCTCATTTTTAAGCAAATTGGTCAATGGTTTGCTTATCTACCCATAACCTTGAATAAACCTCCTGTAGTAACCTGTTAGTCCTAAGAACCCTCTAAGCTGTTTGATAGTAGAAGGTTTAGGCCATTGTACCATGCTGGCTATTTTATTGGGGTCAGTTGCAACACCATCCTTGGAAATTAAGTGGCCCAAATACTCAATATGCTTCTGTCCAAAGTGACATTTACTCCTCTTAGCAAACAAAGAATGCTCCCTGAGCAGCATCAAGACTGCTTTCAGATCCTGGTAGTGGTTATCTTCTGTCTTGCTATAGACAAGTATGTCATCAAAAAAATACCAGCACTAATTTCCTTAACATGGGTTGGAACACTTGATTCATTAGTGGCTGAAAGGTTGCTGGTGCATTACACAACCCAAAAGGCATTACCAAAAACTCATACTGCCCATGATGAGTGTTGAAAGCTGTGAGATATCTATCTTCTGGTCTTACCAATATCTGAAAATACCCTGACCTCAAGTCTATTTTGGAAAAGAACATTGCCCTTTGTAACTCGTCTAGCAACTCATCAATGATTGGTATTGGGTAGTCATGTTTAATAGTCAGGCTGCTCAAGTATATATAGTCCACACATCCTACAAGTATTATCTTTCTTCTTGACCAATAAAACAGGTGAGGCAAAAGGGCTGTTACTGTGTTGGATGACAACAGAGTCCAGTAGCTCCTTAACAATTTTCTCTATCTCATTCTTTTGGTTGTGTGATACCCTGTAAGGAGATTGATACTTAGAGTTGCTTCCTTCCTTGAGCACAATGTGGTGTTCAACTCCTCTAACAGGGGGAAGCCCCTGTGGCTCTTCAAATACATCTTTAAATTCTAACAGTAAAGCCTCCAATGTATTAGCAGTGCCTCCTGAATCTGGCTTAACCCTAATCCAATACAGTTCCTCGATTTGAGATGGCATCTCCTGATGAATCATCTTGAATAGTGTAGGTCCAGAAATAAGGTGACACTCATGGGGTGAAGATATTGCTTGTATCTTTACTCTTTTTCCCAGCAGGGAAACAATAAATGTCATATGATCATAGACCAGCTCAACAGGTGTGCATGATTTCAGCCAATCACCTCCTAGTATAAGATCACAACCTTGATTAGCTAACACCCTTGGAGATAAGGTAAAAAGGTGTCCCTGCATTTTCCACTTGAGTCCAGAAACTCTGGTGGAATTAACCATTTTCTATCCATTAGCCACCTTAACAAGAATAGGTTTAGCAGGTTCTAGGGTGCATCCCAACCTCTTAGCAGTAGATTCTTGGATGAAACTAAGAGTACTCCCAGTATCAATTAAGATGTGCATCTTGTCATTACCCACAGATCCATTTATCCTCATAGTAGTAATACCCCCTTCTCCAGAATTTGAGTTTAGTGACATCTAAAATTCCTCCAAACACTCCTCATCCATGTGCTCCTTCAATTCTGGATTGAAGCTGGGCTCCTGAATTTCTTTCTCTTCTTCTTCAGTCATAATTAAATAGGAAATCCCATTTTTGCATATATGCCCCCCAGAGAAAGGTTCATCACAATTATAACATAGGCCTTTATTCCTCCTAGCAGTGATCTCATAAGCTGTAAGAAGCTTGAACTGGGGTCTATTGGGAGATGGAGGTGGCCTCAGTGTGTTGCTTGTTTCATTCCTCCTAGGGTTAAAGGGAATATTAGGTTTAGCAGTGGTTTTTAGTCTCCTTGTTATGGCTTCTAGAGTGTGTATCTGTCTCTGGCCCAACTCTATAGTTTGTTGTAGGGAGGTGGGCTCAAACATGTGTATGAAAGACTGCAGTTCCTCACTTAATCCACTAACAAAGCTGGCAATAAAATACTCCTCAGAATAACCCCCCTTATTCAACAACAGCATGCAGGCTCTCACTTCCTCAAACCTCTCTACATAATCCAGGTAAGAGTGTGTGTGTCTCAACTTATTGAACTCAACAATTATCTTGGACTCCTTTAATTCATCAAACCTGGCTGACAGAATTTCTAGAAATTGTGGCCAAGTTAAATCCATCTACCTCAAGGAAAATTGTTGGTACCACTGTGCTGCCTTGCCATCAAAGTGCATGGATGCTAGGGTTATCTTTTGGGAATCTGGAGTATTAGGGATCAGCTTAAAGTACCCTTGACATTTTAAAATCCAGGATCTGGGCTGGGATCCATCAAACTTTGTGAAATCAATTTTGGGAAGTGGTGTAATGAAGTTCTGAGTTGTATGGTCTTGTATCATTTTGTGGGGGGTAAATACCTGCTGTTTTTGTGAATTCTTGGTATGAGGTGTCCAATCTGAGGCTGGTTCTCCCAGAATAGAGCCCTCATCTGTTTGTTTTTGCATTTTGTATGAGTTGAGTAATTGTAGTTGAATAGAAGCCAAGGTTTAGGCTAGGTGATCAAATTCTCCCATCATTTCTGAACTAATTCCATTGATCTGCTCTTGTAACCTCATTTCTGTAGCCTCTCTTTGCAGGATTCGGTCAATGCGCTTTTGAGCTTCTTGGAGATCCTTGAAACGGGTGATTTCGGCCATCTTTGAGGATTCGACGGCTCTGAGTACCAATTGTTGTATTTGCTAATTTTGATGTATTAATTTTATGGGTAATTTTCCGGGCTACAACCTGAATTGTATAAATATGTATGAACTAATATGAAGATAGCTTGGGGAGGAAGGGAGATGAAAGAGTGAACATATAGGAAGGAGAATTGTAATTCATTTCCTCCATTTTCAGTCCATTCCCTACGCATAAATAATGAGATGAGGGGACCATTACAAAATATCCTCTTATTTGGTCCCTCATTCTGATGACAAAACTAACAACTTTGAGTAGGACATAAATAATGAGATGAGGGGATCATTACAAAATATCCTCTCATTTGGTCCCTCATTCTGATTACAAAACTAACAACTTTGAGTAGGACAAATTAGAAATTAAAAGCTGAAATTTAATTAGTATTTGAGACCCACCAATGAATGACTGCCATGTGTCCAAGTTCCAAAACCAATATCTTGCCCAACTTTGCTGGAGCGGCCCAACTTAGAAAACCCGTCGCCCAGCCCATTCCTGTTGGAGCAACCTAATTTTGGCCCGTTCTCGATTAAACCATTTTTCTTCCCTATTTCGACCAGCCTAGATGAAGCTTCCCCAAAATCAACTCTTGACCTAGCCACCCGATTTTCTTCAATTGATTCTCGACCCATGACAGGAATCTGATGGTACCCCTATGATGCATCCATCATGCTCAACAGCACGCTACCTGAGGTTGAGTTAACCAGTTGGCCGGTATGCGGTAAAGGATAGTGATCCTTTGGGTAGGCTTTATTCAACTCTCAAAAATTAACACACATCCTCCACTTCTGTCCTGGCTTCGAAACCATCACAACATTGGATAGATATTCCGGGAATTGGATCACCATAATGTAGCCAGCCTTTAATAACTTTTGCACCTCTTCCTTAATCACCTTGTCCAGATGCGCACCAAAATATCTCCTTTTTTGCCGTAAAGGTCACACCTCTGGATCGGCATTCAAATGGTGTTGCACGACCTCGGGAGATACTCCTGGCAGTTCCTCGTCTCTAAAGCGAAGATGTCCCGGAATTCTCTCAAAAAAGTAATTAACTCCTCCTTCATCCTTTCCCCTATCTGAGTTCCTATTCTGGTTGTATACCCTGGTCTGCCTTCCTCTAGCGTAATCTCCATGAGGTCGGACAAAGTTCTCTCCCTCTCTCATCTTCTTGGAGCTAAGTATCTCTTCTTGCCCATCACCACTTCTTTCTCGCTTCCCTTCACTCAATCCCTTTCTCACAATCATCTGATAACAAGATCGGGCGACCTGTTGTTATGATATTACTTCGCCCACCTTATCCCCTAATGGATACTTTATGCTCATGTGGTAGGTGGAAGTAACCTCATGGAATGCGTTAAGAGCAGGTCGCCCCAATATAACATTGTATGTTGAATTCCCTTTGATGATCAAAAACTTCAGCTCCTTCTTCACCCAGAGCTCACCTTTTCCCCATGACACTGGGAGTACTAAATCTCCTTCAGTGACAATCTGCACACCATTGAAAGCGTAAATAGGGTTTTTTACAGGTCATAACTTTGTCTTCAAATTCATCTGATCTAAGCACACCTGGTACATGATACTAACCGAGCTCCCATTGTCCACAAACACCCCTCCAATTTCATATCCTGCTACCTCGGCCTCAATCACGAGTGCGTCATTGTGTTCCACTTAAAAACTACATCGTTCATTTGAACCAAAGGAAATCACTAGTCTCAATGCTGGGGGTCACCAATTAATGGCAGTGACCTCCCATGGTCAAGGGTGTGCTGCCCTTGCGTGTCTTTTTTTGTGCATTATTTGTGTCTCCATCTGCCGGCCCGTCGAATATCATGTTTATTCTCCCCCTAATATTCCCCGTGGTTCTTCCTTGCTCGTTTCGTTGTTGTCCTTCCTGTTGTGGTTGTCCCTCTTCCTGTGCTGGCGGAGGTCCTCCTAGAGGTGGCGAGGGTAGTTGTTGCCCCTGTTCTTGAGGTTCCTTATCCTTGTATATTCCCTCTTTTAAGTGTCTCACTTTAATTAGCTTTTCAATCTCATTCCTTAAATTCCTGCACCGCTCGGTTGAATGACCATAATTATTATGAAACCTGCAAAAGAACAGAGATTTCGGGTTAGTAGGAATTGGTGTGTGGACCTCCGGCCACCTGATATAGTAGGGTTCTTGGCGCTCAATAATCTTGAACACCCTTTCTTGTGGGTACGCCAAGGGTGTGAAGTCCTCTTCTCTCCATATTCTTCCTCCACTTCTTGTTGCCCCTCTGGCATCTGCGCTAGTGGTTAAGAGCACCCGAGCAACTTTCCTTGAATCCCTATGAGGCTCCGACCTCCTAGGAACCATTCGTTCTAGCTCTGCAACCTCTTGCCCAAAGCGCAACTTATGCTCCTCTTCAGTCTCCTCTACGAGCATGTATTTTGTGCACTTATCCAGAACCTCCTCATACGTACGTGTGGATTGCTTAGATAGTGATTTTAGTAGGTCCTCCCTTCTCAATCCTTAGTGCAATGCTCCCACCTTCATCTCATCCATGGCTGCGGGCACCTCTGAGGTGTCTCTAGTAAATCGAGCTATATAACTTTTTAAGCTTTCACCAAGTCGCTGGACATTGAAAAAAGGGATTGTGCGGTTCTCGTGTGTATTTTAGCACTAGAAAAATGTTTCACAAAGGCCGATCTCATGACCTGGAAGCTGGTAATTCTACCTGGTGCTAGTTGATGAAACCAGTCTTGTGCTATCCCTCTTAAAGTAGATTAAAAGGCTCTACACGCCATAACATCCAGGTATTGCCTTAACACCGCCTCGTTCTCAGAACTCTGCACATGGCGGGTGGGGTCCGACGTCCCCTCTTAATAGATATCCAACCCTTTGTATCTCCGGGGTAACGACGCTCTTAATATCCTTTCTGAGAATGGATGGTCTTTAGACTCTTCATTTCCTGCTCCGCGACCTGCCTCTGTAAGGCTCGTACTGCTTCCTGCATATCTCTTAATGCACGGGAGGCTGGTGTCGCTTCATCTTTGTCTTCTTCCATATCTCGTTGAGCCTATTAGTTATAAGGCCTCATCCATGACCTACTGCTCAAGAACTGCATCTCATGGTCATCGTCATCATCATCATCAGATGACGATGGGTACATGCAATGAACATTGTGCAAATAAAAAAAATCCTTGCGCTTATCCTTATTTATATGATGAGAGTATCAACATAAACTCGTTATCGTCAAGCACTGCTCGTATTACTCTTTCTCAAACGCAAGCCAAATCGATGACTTCCTCTCAAATGGAATTTTGAGGGTGTTCGCTCAAGTCGCTCAAGTGTTTGGTATATGGGACGTGTTTACACTCGAGTCGGTCAATACATGCACCTTGTCAAGATTTCACAAATCGAATGCTCAAAATTGCTCATAGTACATGACCAAATAAGAATCGAAGGAGGTCTTTATTATGGGTTGTAATGTTGGCTCTTTGGTAAGGGATGAAATATTTGGATATAGTGGCTAACACACGATCAAACGTGATCAATAACTCACAAAATCCTACTTTCTAAAACCCGAAGCTTATAATCGCTTCAACTTTCCCAATTTACCAAACTCTCATTCGAAACCCTTTCGTTCACTTACTTTCCCGACTTTTATTTCACAACACTTAGAAGCTTTTTGAATTTGCTTCTTTTTACTAAACTTAGCCTTTTTCTGAATTAGGCTTTACACATGAACGCACGCTTAATCACTTTTCGTGATTTGTGTTGGAGTATTATTTTCTTTTTCTTTTTTTTTTCTTTTTTTTGTATAAGCAACTCAAAACCCGAAACCCACAATTTATTTCCCACACATCTCTTGTCAACTAACAATAAACTCTCCCACCTCACAAATTACGAAGATATAAGAGCCAAAAATGAGTTCGGCTAACAAGAAACGGGATAAAGGCTCTAGGGGGCTCATTTGGATTTTTTAGTAGCTTATATATATGGATATGGCCGGAATAAGGGTGATATATGTGCCTCGAGGTCATTTTCGAATTCAATCATGCACGAGCAAAATCAAACCTCCTCAATGCAATTTCCATAAAAATGCAAGCAAGCCGATAAATCACACAAGGCTACTCACTAGTTTGCACCGAATTTGGGAGAAAAATCTAAAGAGCTTTTAGAGCTTTGCAATCTTTTCACGAGTAAATGTTGATTATATATATATATATATATATATGCGGGTTTGGAAGAAGCACAAAAATTCAACCCCTCACACAAGAGGCCATAAACATGCAAAAACTCGACAAGTAAACTATTCAAACTTCCAAGTACGTGGAGTTGTTCAACAATGTAATAAAGACACGAACGGCACAAAAATCGACTCAACCATATAAATGCGCAAATAGTAATCATCACTTCGCCAAGAATGCGTCAATTCGCCAAGGCTCGAGTTAAGAACAACAAAACATGCTTGATAAAAACCCGGACCTTAACCATCTACCCACCCCACACTTAAACCATGCATTACCCGCATTTTAATGAAAACCAAGTATAAACAGGGGGAATAGAAACTTCCTT
The DNA here is from genome assembly GCA_014905375.1 of Phtheirospermum japonicum. Classification (NCBI taxonomy): domain Eukaryota; kingdom Viridiplantae; phylum Streptophyta; class Magnoliopsida; order Lamiales; family Orobanchaceae; genus Phtheirospermum; species Phtheirospermum japonicum. Next base: position 63,601 of record BMAC01001326.1, on the reverse strand, counting down.
AACCGGGCGAGTTTTTGTCGAGCTCGGTGGGGTCCACCTAGGCATCTAAGCAATCCAAGCAAAAACCGAGCATGGCTAGTATCTCCCGGCTTCATGAACGCTACTCACTAATCCAATCGTCCAAGGTTGAAGTCGGAAAACAACACACTATACAAGAAAATCACACGAAATTAAAAACTCAATATAATATGTACACGAATACCAACAAAATATTTTTTTTTTTTCAGTTTTTCAAATGTTTTTGGATTTTTGAATTTTTGAATGTTTTTGGGTTTTTCAATAAAAGAAAGAAAGAAATGGAAAGAACCTGGGTTGCTTCCCAAGAAGAGCTTGTTAACGGGAGGGTCCACCAAAAAAATCTCCTCCTTGTCGGGAGGATCCACTCTTTGGAACGTCCTTGGCGCATTGAATAGCTCGTATAAGATCCGCCAAAAAGCAAACGTTCCAAGCGGGCAATCGAAAATCGTCTTGGCTAGGTCCTCGGGTGGGATGGTGGTTTTGAAGTACCCCGATGACTCATCGAAAAAGTAAAAGGAGTATTGGCCGGCTAAATCTTCCAACCTTCGTTCGATAAACGGGGGAGGGAAACGATCTCTCTTGGTAGACCTATTAATCTTCTTATAGTCGATCAACGTCCTCTAACCCATTGAAGCCCTCGTGGCCAACAACTCTCCTTTCCCCTCCTCAAGCACTAACAAGCCGCTCGTCTTGGGCACCAAGTCAATGGGTTTCACCCACTCGCTTTTATAAATCACAAACATTAAGCCCTCCAATAACCACCTCCAAATCCCGGCTCTCACCACTTCTATACGGGGGTTAACTCCCTCAACAACTCGGGGTTCCCATCCAGTAGCACTCTTAAGAATTTAAAGTACTTCAACCGTCCTCCCTTCTTCCTCTTTACCTTGATTTGAATTTTCTAAGATTGTAATCGGTTTGGTCTCCTCTTCCTCCAAATAAGTATGCGTTAGCTCGAACAAATCACCGATACCTTCATAGTACTCTTTAATCTTAGCATAAAAAATTTCCACACCACGAAAATCTTCAATCTTCTCGATGGAATCGACTCCCAACCCCTCATCAACAATCTCCACCCCAAGAGAATCTTCGAATTCTCTAGTTTTATCATCAATAACCCCCACCTCCCCCTCTAAAAAGTCGTCGTTGCCCTCAACGACACATTGAGAACCGGCTACACATAAACCGGGGGCACATTGAGGCACAACCGACTCATCGTTAAGAATATCAATATCGCTTGCGAAATGGTCCATTGTAGCATCAAGAGCATCACACTTAGCCTCAATTGAGGCCAACGTAGTGCTCAACGAATTCAATTCTTGCAAAATGGCCAAGAGAGTCGGATCGGGGGGCGAAATAGGAGAATGCACCGGAATATCGAGGGCGGGAGGGGCATTTTGGTCATTGGAGCTCAAACCTCCGAAGTACGCATACGGATCGGGATCATGAGTTCTATTGCTGGCACCAAATGGGGTATAACCGAAATTTGAAGTGAGAGAACCATCATATAGGGCGGGACTCGGGCTCGGCATATTCGGATAATTTTGTGGAGCACCATAGCCATACGAGCCGGAAGTTGGGGCGTGCATGTTCGGATAGGAGTATGGAGCTTGCATGTTTGGATAGAAATTTGGAGCTCCATAACCACCCAAGGAACCATACACCCCCAAGAAACGATCAAACCCGACATGGTTTGCACCATGCCCTCCCATGCCGGGTTGCCCATAACCAAAACCACCATTGGCAACGTGGTTTGCACCATGCCCTCCCACGTTGCCAACTCCATTATACATCGTTCCAATCCCGACATGGTTTTTCACCATGCCCTCCCATGTCGGGAATATATCCACCATAGCTATAAGAACCTTGCGTACTAAACAAAATCGTCAAATAACAAAGAAGCTAAAAACACAATGAAACTACAACAAAATCAAAAGCCTTAACCAAGCCGAGTCACAACGGAGCCATTTTGTTAGAAGAGTTTTAGTGGTGTTGAAATATATCAACGGGTTCATGGCTTGGTATTATCGGATCTCGATTCAATCGAAGGATTCAATGTGTTTCAAGCTTCGAAAATGAAAGGAAAATAAAAATAAAGCAAATAAACTATCTAAACTACACTAGAAATTGAATTTGCAAGTGGGTAGGATGCCTCGTCGGATGCCTTAGTATGAAAATGCAATCAAATAAAGGAAATAAGCAAAAACAAGCATTGTTTCACCAATTACAAGCATGCAAGCACAAGGTACAACTATGCATAAAAACTCAAATAATGCAAATTAGTAAAAATTGAAAGTATGGATAGAAAGAGCAATGAAAGTTGACATGAAATTTTAAAACTTTAAGGAAAATAACAAGTAATAAAGAGTAGATCTTAGATTTAACCTAAACTATGCATGAAAATTAAATTGCAAATAAAGCACAAGAACAACTCAAAATAAAGATGATCTAAGACTTGATCTATGATCTAGATGTGTCACTCATCTAGATTCAATATTCAATTCCTAAGATCTAACAAGAAATCAAGGTGCTAAGGTAAAAAGCATAACATGAAGAACAAGCATGGAAATGAAGAACAAAGCATGAAAATAAAGTATAAAACATGAAATTGAAAGGAAACTTACTTGAATTAAGAAATGAAACAAAACTTGAATGTAATTGCATCAAAAGTAACAATCCAAAGGAGTATTTGGATTCTTATTAGGCTTACAAACCCAAGGAGGAGCTTGAAATTAAATCTAATCTAGAAAAGGAAATTACATCAAAGCTTGAAATTAAATCTAAAACCTAAGAAGAGAAAATCATTCAAGAGCTTGAGAGTAATTTTAATCCCAAACCCAAGTTAGGTCTGGGAGGGGAGTTTTTTTTTTCATAGGTGCAAGATGTAGGCTTTTTATAGTTGTTTGTAAGGCCAAAACCATAAAAAACGCTCAAAAATCCTGAAGTCTCAGCGCCGCAGTCGATCAACTGACAAAGTAGTCGATCGACTGCCCAGTCTCGAACAGCCAAACTCTCTGCCGAGCAGTCAATTGACAGAAATCCAGTCGATCGACTGACAAATACACGGAATCAGCCAACGATGTATTCATATGAAATTTAGCCCTTCCTCTTGGCTATCATCTGGAGTTTGATTTGTCATTTGGAATTTGCCTCGAGAGTTATGGGCTCCGCACCAAATCCTGCCACAAGCGAGATGACGATGAACTGTCTCCACTTAAAGCTGCTTTATACCACTCTTAGACTCAAAATTTAGAATTGTTGTAAACACAATAGTTTTAGATACTTCTCTCAGCTTTCCAATGGTATAATGCGGAGGCAAATGGCATAAGTGGTTTTGGAGTTATGCTTGTACTACGACAACTAAGACATCTAACGAGCGAATGTAATCCTTTTAGCCACCTACAAAACAAGAATTCAAACTTAAAAACCCAAAAATAACACAAACATCTCACATATCGTACTCTTAAAGACAAAAAGAAAACTAACAAGAAAATGACCTAAGAACTAGAATAATCGACTCAAAACGACTAAAAACAATGTTAAACTCTAACTAAAAATAATAGGAAAAACACAACAATTACATGCAAAATATTATCCGATCATGTATCGACCTCTTTTTGTGATTTGGATTAGCTCGGGACTTGGCCTCCATGGTTCCCTTTCCCTGCTCTTATATTGGTGTGTTGAGTGTTCAGGCTTGTATTCCTCATCCTCCTCGCTATCACCTTCGCCCACCAAGATCCCCTCTAACTTCTCTAATTTTCTCAGAGGCACCAACCCTATCAATCTCTCAATGAATCCCTTCTCGATGTGAAAAGTTCTCCCCTTTGGAAACTCCTTCCACTCTTTTGTTCCTATGTGAATGGCCTCCTGCTTGATTATTTCCGGAGTCTTTTTCTTACTCGCTTCTCATGATTTGTCCGCCTCCTTTCTCACAAATGACGCCACTTAATGCAACCAAAAAGATTGGTTCACCAAGAAAACTGAGTGCTAACCTCGAATACGTGTTTAGCGACTTTATAGACCTCCAGAAAACTCCTGGTGACCTGATCAAACTTGAAAAACAGAACCCAAGCAAGGAAGCGGACAAACCTAACTAGGCCCTTCGATGATTAAGTCAGATATTGTTTAAGCGAAATATGCAAGAGCTCAAATCGTAGGATATAAAATCAACTTAGAGAGAAAAGTGAGGCCTGAGTCCTCTTTATATAGATAACAGACGTGTTCCCAATCTAGGATTCCCGTCTCCTATTAAAACTGCAATACCATAAATAGCGCCGACTTAGAATTAGGATTTCTTCTGTATGCTAAGTCACTATAGATATTAGGACTCTCGTTAAATTACCGTAATAACTATGGGTCAATAACCATATCCATAATTTTAGTTTGCCGGGACCTTATACCATATATCCATATCAGCCCAATCAGTGCCCAAGAATGTGTTAACAATAAAGCCTAGCTCTTCAGTACCGAGCTAACATATACCACTCACTTAATACAAACTCTCCACCCTAGTATAAGAGCTCACCACTGCTACCTGAGAGCCGGCCGCTCCCAAATAGCTCGCCCCTCTATAAGAAGGATTACCTCTTCAAAAAGGGGAGGTCGCCTCATAAATCCATATAAAACCTGCATGTTTACCGACCTGGATATTTGGTGTCCTATCAGAGATGACTTGTTTTGAATTTGTTTTGTAATCTATTCCTACTCGAATTCCCATTGAGTCTATTTTGAGGTGGACGGATGAATCGAACTTTTAACACTTACTTTTTATTAAAATAAAAAGCTCGTCCGCAAGAAAATGAAGCGGTTGTATGTGACAATTCGACTCGAGTCGAATCTCTCGAGGAGTGACAATCAGAGTTGAAATACGTTCGTTAAGACACATAAAGCAATTAAACACTCGATCAAATAAGTTGGTTGTTTGTTTTGTTTTAAAAACTAAGAATAGTGGATCAAATTGACTTTCAAATTAAACAAGCAAGTAGACGATTCAACTAAAGTTTTAAACTGAATTCCAAACATGATAAATTAAAATGAATTGAATAAGCAATGAATAAAAAACAATAATCAAAGGTGTTCGATCAAATGATGAAAGCCAAATACAAGAAAAGTGATGAATCTAAAACAAGAATGCGTAAACAATAAATTCACCAAACAAACTCACAAATTAAGAATAACAATGACAGTAATAAAACGTACGAACAACGGAACCCAAGATCAACGCAACAATAACATGTAACCTAATTACTAAAATTCACGAACTAAATCAAGAATTGAACTAAGGAAATTACCCAAGCAAATTGATAATACGAATTGCAAAAAAAGCGAATTAACAAACTATCAATGAGATGAGTTTTGGGGATCCAAACACTGGATCGTGCGAATTTGAAAATTCAAAGTACTAAATTCAAAGAAGGATCAAGCTAAGATGAAAAGAGGAATCCAAATATTCAAATACATCGAAACTATGGTTTCCAAAAGGTAAGTTTATGGTCCTGATCGGGTCTGATATCCAGCTGAAGAAAGACATCATTTATATAATGTTGGAAAAGGAGGGCATTGTGGTAAAATCATGTGAAAATTACGACCATCAATTGACTGTCGATTTGCATCGATCGATGGTGTCTCTGGCGTCGACCACCGTCGACGCCGGTTGTCGATCGACAATGTGCGTAGCTCTCATTGTATGATCGACCGAGGCTGTTGACTCCGTTGGTGGGCGCCCATCAATGTTGCGTTGACGGGCGACATCTATCGATGGAGGCTGGAAAACCTCGGCACGTCGATCGACAAGTTCTTTCAATGTCGGCATTGGTGCTTCATTGACGGGCGGCGTCGACGACGCGTCGATCGACGACAGCTCTTCATCCCTCGTCCGATTTTTGTCATTCCAAATCTGAAATAGGAAATTACACAAACTTAGAATGGCAACTTACGAAACGAGAGAGAAAAAATTATTAAACGGAATGGAAATGAAATGACCTACAAAAATACTAAAAAGGAAGAAAAATGACCTTAAATCCGTTATAACACACACAAAAAAATGCAAAAACAAACGGATAACACACAAAAAAATGTAAAAATCAACTCCCTCACACATATCTTTTTGCTTGTCCTCAAGCAAAACCGAATCTAGACGTAGACAAGAATAAAATAGCCACCTGATGAACTAACAACTAATGCATTCAAATGATTCGAGAAGTTAATGCATTAAATCAACTAGAAACTCGACTAAAAGGACGACAAGATACGTTGAAATAAGAAATTTAGACTTTCTTACGAATGCCCAAAAGTGATGTGTTGCCCTCCATGTACATCCCCCATCCATTCTCAGCTAAAGTCTATTCATGTTCAAATCCCTAAGTTGTCACCCGACTAACCTAGTCATCTATACAACTCTTTTAACAATAAACTCAAGAAAATGAAAATAAAATGTGTACAAAGGTTGCATGACTTATTATAAGAACTTCACTTGTACAAGGATTCCTCTTCTTGTACCCTTTTTTCCTTTTTCTTTTTCTCTCTTTTTTTTGAGTACCCATAGAGGTGACGTACTAAACGAGCACAATATTCACAAGACGAGAATGAGAGCTCATTGACTCCAATATATGCTGCTAAGTTTAACTTATTACATTTATCGATATGCACATGGAGTTTTTAACGTCTCCAAAAAGAGAAATTACATAAATTCCTATGGACGGTATTTGAAAACGGGGCTAGTAGAGAGTATCGGACTGTTTGGAATGAAACATCAATAGAATAAAGATCAATACACTTCATAGGTTCTTTACACTTCATTCCCCACACTTACACTATTGTTGAACGAAAGTATAAACAACCTAACAAAAGCATCCAACCACGTCACTTCGTTAAGATTCTAGTCAATATAAATACTCACGACTCATATCAAATACATAAGCAAGCATACGAGAAATTTACTAAATAAGGACAACCTCCCCTTCCCCTAACATCTAAACCATACAATTTTCACATTGAAAAAAAAGTAAAACCAAACAAGGTATGGTAAAAGGAAGAGAGAGAGAGAGAGAGAGAAGTCCCTATGATCATGCTTGTGGTGATGAGCCGAGCATCCAAGAACATCCAACGGGCTTCGAAGTCGAGAGGAGCCTGTAAGAGAAGAAAACAAAAACACATAAGACAAAAATAGAAACATTATTTTTTTGTTTGTTATTATTTAGAACACATTGGTGGGAGTATCGTCGAGTTCCGTCTTCATCTGAGACTCGGTCGCATGAGGGGGTTGGCTTTGGTGAAATGCTCATCGAGGTGGGAGATACGAGCTTTCAACTTCTGAAAGCTTCGCAATTGCTTTCGTGCTAAGTATCAAGATTCTTGTCGATTAGCTGAAGCCTATCGAACATCTTTGTCTGAAAGTCCCGACATTCCTCAAAAAAAATGATTCCAATCGGTGTTTGGGCCCGAATAAGTTTGTAGGGCCACCTCGTTATTCTCATCAGTGCATCACGATGAGGATCCATCGGTGTTGTGAGATTACGTCGCCAGGCCATGTACCACCGGGAGAGTCAAGATCCTGAGAGGCGAAAGACCATTATCGGTTGGGTCGAACTCGAAGTGACGGGCGAGGCCGGTTATGAATGGACCGAATGAGAGGCGCAAGGTTTTTCTTCCAGGCTTTTTCTCTATGATATTGTGGAGTCCGTTTAAGATTAGGGGGTAGAGCCGGTGTCGGAGACTGTTTAGTAAGCACCAATCTCGAGTTTCGAGTGAATTAATCATAACCTTGAGTTGATTGACCGGAATCTCTTTCTAAATAAAGCCCCCAAGATAGTAATGCAAGCAATTGAATTTTCCTATTAGGTTTCACCCTAATCCGGAGGATTTATGTCGTCCTATATCTAGGATTGCATGGAACTCCTTATACTTGTGTGTGTTCTTACTCTACTTCGCTTCGTTTGATTAAAAGTAAAGAACAAACCTAAATCAATAAACCGGAATTATTGAGTTGAGAAAATTGATAAAAAGAACAAGCTAATTGAATGAAACGTAAAATAATATAAATCAATCAATACCCAATCACAAGATAAATTCGAAGTTCATCTCAATCCAAACACATAATAAGTTTAGTTCATGCTTGAATCGAAATCAAAAAAAACGTAAAAATATAAATCCAAGAAAGGAGAAATCATGTTTACAAGTTTTAGTTTTCAAACCAAAGATAAAATTACTTCCCTAGCGAATCTTGGAAGTTTGTGTGAGATTTTCTTCCTGAACTTCTTTAATATCTTCTCTTGTTTCTTGCTTGTTGTTGTAATTTTATAGCCTCCAAAATTGTGTTAAAAGACGTCCCAGTGCTCTTATTTATAGTTCCCCAAGTGTTTTTCCTAATAAACCTTTGAAAAATAGAGAAAACGGGCCACAAAACTATAAAATCACTCTATTCGGTCAGAAACATTTCCAACAGGAGGAAAACACGGCCAGAATTGCAAAAACATGGGCTTACCATATTTTTCAAAATTGGCCATTCGGTAAAAAATACGGCCATGTTTTAAAACACGTCCAGGCCATATTTTGCGCCTGGACTCTTCTTTTTTAACTTTCCTTTGCGATACGAAACTGTTGGGATTTGATGGTACCGTCGCGCAGCGGAAAATAAAATTTTTTAAATAAAAGGAATTTGAATCGTATTCAAATTGACGACGGCCCATTTTAATTTCAATTAATTCAAACAATGTTTTAAATTTCTTTTCAATGAAACAATTCGACTTTCATAAAATCGAACAAGCATGATATGTTTCTATAATTCATATATATATAATAATAATATATATATATATATATATAATATATATATATATATATATATATATATATATATATATATAATATATTAAACACATATATATAACAATTATATATATATATTAATATATTAATCATATATATAAAATATTATACATTATATATATTCAGCATGCATTAACCATATATATATATATAACATATTAACATAAACACATTAACAACAATTATATATATATAAATTATATGGCACAGCAAGCATGCATACAAAGCACACATACAACATGCACACATCTGCATTACACAACACACACATACACAGCATACATATATTACATATCTATATATATATAACATACACTGCATTATATATATTATATGTATCATATGTATATATATATTATATAACCAACAAAGAACAGCCATAGATACATCACGCACGGCGACAAGCGGTCGTCGGTGCGGCTGCCGGGTGGAGACGACGGGGAGGTGCAGCAGGTACGCTCCACGGCAGCGGTGATCCGGCGGTTTTCGAAGCGACGTGATCGGCCTGTTCTTCTCGAGGGCCCGACAGCAACCGGGGTGAACACGACCAGTGTTCCGACGGCGGACAGGAGCGACGCGCTGTGGCGACGGCTGCGATGGAGCTGTTTGGAACTCCGACGTGGCAGGCGGAGGCGACGCGGAGGCAGGCGGGCAATCCGGAACGGCAAGGCGGCAGAGTTCGGGACGGAACAGCCATAAGCGAAGCTGCGGCAGGCGCTCGGCGATGACCGGCAGCCGCAGGTGGCTCTGTGCGGCATGAAGGCGGCTGTCCGGTGGCTGCTGCGCGTCTCCGACGAATTGGTGTCACACACCGTATACCCCGACGTCCTTACGACGGAGCACTAGATCCGTCGAGAGATTGAGAACGACGAAAGGAAATACGACGACCGAATGTTTCGGTGCGACGGCGGCCGGCGGCAGGCGGCGGCGGCCGGAGGTGGACGGATGGGAGKTTTGGTGGCTAGGGTTTGTTTCAACTTTTCTGCCGAAGAAGAAGAAAGAAAACGTGTGCCCTCTTATCTTTAAAAGCCCTTCTTCTTTTTTTTAAAAGCCGTCTGTTCTTTTTACTTCAAAGCTATTCTTTCTTTTATTTTTTTATTTTTTTTTTATTTGTTTCAAGCAAGCCCAAGCTTAATGGGCTCAAAGGTTGGGCCCAATACTAAAAAATAAAAATAAAAACTTTTTAATTTAAAGACAAGCCCAATTAAATCCAAGCCTTTTAATTTAATAAATAAACCGACCCAATTAAATCCAAATGGCTTATTGGGTCGACCCACTTATAAATTAAAAACCCCATTGGAATTAAATCATTTCTCACAAATGATAATTCCCAAAAATATAACAATTATATTTTCGCGTCCAGAATAATTTTCTCGTATTTATCTCAATTCATAATCACAATTACGAACCTTAGATTCAGTCATATTGATATCTAACTTTGCTAAAATTAACAATTAATTTCTAGCTATCGTTTTCAATAATCAGGAAACACGTGGTGTGACCCTCAATGGTTCAGGTGTAAGCTAGCCGTGGGTTCACAACACATTGTGATTCGAACAACACATTGTTCTTATATGAACTCGTCCCTAAGAGTCTTTGATTAAATAAAACTCATTTTATTTAATCACTGGTCAAACCAGAACCCAACGAATTATGAGAGGCGCCTAGAAACAACGCATCACAATTCCCTAGATACAAATGAAGTGCCTGCAAGAACCTTGTGATATAGCTTATATTTACAGTACGATCCCTTCGCGATCTATGTCCCGATTGAACAAGAGYTATTGGTTCATCGAGACCTCTTTCTAGTTCAATAACTGTGTGTACGTTCTAGGTTCAAGATAATCCGTTCGTGTGTGACTTAGAGAAACACATTTCTCCAAACACCCCACTATCAGCTCTGGCCAGAGACTCTGAGGATTTATCAACCATCAGAACACACAGGACATCCATGACCTATCATGCGTCCGAATCCCCTACTACCATGCACAGACTTCCCACTAGATTCCCGATTATGTGAACGTTGCCCCTTTTGATTGGCCTCCAAAGAGACACAGAGACAGGTCACAACATAGCCGGTCCTCTAGTAAAGTCACGGTGAGGTCTGGGTCTTAAGTATTAATGTTGTACGCTATATCATAGAAATCATCTACTCGATGAGTGGGAACCACGTAGAGATTTCTAGGTGAGGGAGTTCAGTGAACTCATCTTATGAGCACCTACTTATGTATCTCGATGTCCAGACACCGTGACCGATGAGATGCGGTCCACACACACTAAGTACTAGTCTCAATGGGAAAGGCCTGTATCCTCATTATGGCGTAACCCTCTCCTGTCCAGAAACATCGTCGCCCTTCGCAAAACCTACGCCGCGAAACTCCCCTCCAGCTCTCCGACCTGGGAAAAGGGGTTAGCCCAGTGCGACAATGCCAAAAGAGATCCAGGCCTTACTTGATGAACCGGATAATAAAATAGGTAGTTACTTGAGACTCCTCTCCTTACCATGATAATATCTGCAAAACCCTCATACAATTCCGTGATGCAGCTGAGTCCCTTGGTATCCAAGCTATCGGAGGAGATAATAGCTCGGTCCTACTGAGAGCGAGCTCCAAAAAACATGCGGATGAGCTGACCTGCCCAAACTGAGCAACAAACCCGGAAGCTATCCTTGACCCAGGGAGAACTAGATTGAGGCGAATCAACTGAAGAAGGCTCGCGAAGAGGAGATACTTATCCTGAAGAGCCAGGTGAATAGCTTGAAGGATGAAACAGCTCGTTTTGGGCAACGAGTTCAAGGACGCTCAGCAACAAGCTAGCCGGGTCCGGGGAGCTCAAGGCAGCAAAATCAGAGACTCGAGGAGCAAAACTAGGTGGCGCATGAGAGAGGTGTAGGCTGAAGGACGACGAACCTTCCTGTTGAGCGATGTAGGCCAAAAGTATATGGGAGCCTACCGGGAAGAGTTGCTGAAAGCGTACAAGAAATCTTCCTTGTACTTTGGCAAAAAGGCGGTTGGCAGCAAAGAATGGGTCTTCAAGGCTGATGGAATAATCAAGGACCAGCTCGCGGACCTGAATGTTACGTACAACCCTGACGTGCAAGCCATCATTGACATGCTGCCCACCTTCAGCACTTTTAGAGGCGAGATAAATCAGCCGATCGATGCTAAGTGATGGTTGTATTGCCAAGGTCGGGCTGCGTTGTCCTCTAAACTCACCGCCGAGCTGGACCACGCCACTTGAGGACTTTGTTCCTGCACCTAGGCCAAGTGCCGATCTGATGGCTTGCTGCTTTTCTTAAGTTCAAACCTGTATCTTGCTCGCATAATTTATGGACAATCCTTCTTGTATGAGCAATTCCATTTCTATTTATTATATGTATAGCTCTTCAATTCCCAAACCATATATGAACCTGTAATTTAAACCACGTAAAAACCAAACCATAAACCATGTATAAAGTAAACCCATAAGTTAATATAGGGTCACGGGGAATTCATAACCAATCGTAATCATACTTCCCACCCGCATAAAACCCTGAGATCCAAGAAAAATAATCAAACCACGAATCACAAATAATCCAATGGAGCTAAAACAAGCCCGCAGCTAAAGATTAAACATATTAGCTCGCAAAGACATAACCATTCATAACATAGGAACACAATAGTTCGACAAAGATATGTAAGTCAAACATATCCTTTCCAAACATGTAAAACAATACGATCACATCCTTTAACCATATTTAGAAACCATGAAGTAGTTCGCCAAGTTTTACTATATATTGAAAAAGATATTCGCCCCTAAGGGTACATCATAAAACCGCTATCCGCCCCGAAGGGTAACACAACTAGCCCGCCCCAAAGGGTAATGTACCAACTGCCCCGTAGGGTAAAATACAAACCAAGCCCGCCCCCGAAGGGTAAAACATCAACGGCCCGCCCCGAAGGGTAATGAAACAACCGCCTGCCTTGAAGGGTAAAACATAACCAGCCCGCCATCTAGGCATAATACTTCTTCGAATGACACACATTCCATCTCCTAGGTAAAACTTTTCCCAGCAGCATTCTCGAGTATATATGCTCCTCCACGTAGTAACTTTTACCACTTTGAATGGCCCAACCCAATTTGGATCCAGCTTCCTGGTCCCGCCTCCATACCAAATCATCCACCTGAAAATAATGATATTTAACACGTTTGTTAAAGGGCAACATGTATCCTTTGCTTGTAATGTTCTAACCGGGCCGCAGCCTTCTCTCGTATCTCATCAATTGTTTCGATTGCCCCTCTTGCCAGCCTTTCATTTTCCTCCACATTAAACGCCGCTAAGCACTACGATCCTCCTACTATCTCGGTTGGAATAATCGCCTCCATCCCCATAGACCATACTGAACTGCGACTCCCCTGTGGAAGTTTGGGGAGTTGTTCGATAAGCCCATAAAACCGATGCGAGCTCCTCTTCCCAAAGCCTGCCCTGCTTTTTCCAATCGTAATTTAATACCTTGTACAATGATACGATTAGTAACTGTTAGAATAAGGTGACCAACAAGCCAACTTGTGGCTGTGGTCTGACCATTCTCTTGTAACACAATCGGTTTTTTATTCGTAATAATATCTTTTATACTTATTGGCATTCCATATCTTTTATCCCATGCTAGTTGCATAGGTATGGTCCTGATGAAGTTACTTTATTACGGTGGATTGGTCTAGCAGAACCGTGAGATAATCCAGCACGTAATGTAACTCGTCGAACTTGTTCCTAGTCAAAG
>BMAC01001326.1:14290-38007 GCA_014905375.1 Phtheirospermum japonicum | reverse complement strand
ACGTGGCATTCTACTCCTATTATTTTTCTTTCTCCTGACCTCTCTTTTAATATATAATATATATATATATATATATATATATATATATATATATATAGATAATGAATCATTAGAACTAGAGTCACAATACTTGTAATTAGACAAATATTCATGCAAGTTATATGCCGTTATTTATGGTAAACGACCTCATTTCTCGAAAGAAACATTATTTCTAAGAGATGAGTGAGCTGTTTTATAGAGTAGCGATCTGAAGTATGGGAGTGGCGAGCTCTCATATAGGGTATCGACCTCTTATGGTTTTACCAGCTCGGCGTTGAGTGGTAGCTCGCCGCTGGGTGTTGAGCTTTTTGATTGTTGGGCCCGAACGGGCTAATATGGATGGTATTGTGGGGTCCCGACGAACTATATTAAAAGAATCACAAACTCTGGCCTATTCTAGTAATTTAGCGAGAGATCTATTATTTATGGGAATTTAGCATACAGGATAAATCCCAATTCAATGTCGGTTATGGTATTTATGGAATTATAGTGGGAGAAGGTAACCCTAACTTGGGGAATACTTCTCTTATCTATATAAAGGGGTTCAAGCCTCACTTTTATTTTAAGTTTTGATTATTACGTTTGAGCTCTCGAAATATCTCTCACACTTTCTAACTTAAGCATCGGAGGACTTTCGTCGGGGCCGTCCATCGCCTTGGCTGATGTGTTATTTTGCAGGATCGATCAGTTTGCTGCAAAGTAATTTGAAGTTATTCTGGTTGCTGATCTCTTTTTTGAGGTTAGTATCCCATATTCTTGGTGACCCAATCTTTTTGGTCGTATCAAGTGGCACCGTCTGTGGGAAAGAGGGACAACGAGTCCTTGAGTGAAAGACGTGAGAAAATCCGTAAACATAATATGAAAGAAGAAACATGCCACCCAGGGTCTTGGATTTTGGTCATGGATCAAGAAAATCAAAGAAAAAGAACAAAGAAATCGATAAAGGAGAGCAAACGAAAGACAGACTAGCACCTCCCCCAGGAGGGCTAGCGATTCAGAATCTGGCTGTCACGCCACCACCCTCGCCAGAGAAACAGAAAGAGAAGGAACCTAAAGGAGAGCAACAGGAGAAATCTCTGGAAGTTATCGCGCAAAAGCCTGTCCACATAGGGACGAAGGAATGGAAAGAGTTGCCTAAAGACAAGCCTTGTCAAGTCAACAAAAGATTTTTGGAAGGGCTTATGGAATTTGTACCCCTGGAAATACAAGGAGATCTAAACAAGTATTTAGCAGGTGAGCTGGGTACGACAGGAGAGAAAGCTGATAAATTAGATGGTGGGCACGCGGAAAAATAGTAACAGAAAAGCTAAAACGAAGTGGAAGATCTCCATCAGGGAGACCATCTCGCGAGCGGAGGGGGAGCTCGAGCAAGCGAAGATATGTAGATTCCTACAGCTCCACCTCATCCTCAGATTCCCACACTCATAAGTATAAATATAAAAAGAAGCTATGGTTGGGGCGAAAATATTCTAAACATCGAGGTCGGCGACATAGTAAGCACACTAGTGAGGATGAATCCGAAGACTCAAGCACAAATGGCGAGTCCAGGGAAAGATCTCAAAAAAGTCGAGGTCGGTATCGTGAAGAGAAGGGAGAGAGTGAGGTCGGGCCAGGTACTAAGGCATTCAAGGATATGCAGGAAGCATTGCTAGCTCTGCAGAGGCGAATGGAGGGAGAAAAACCTGACGAGGAAAAAGGGCATTATATTTCAGATGATATATTACAGGCTGTACTACCTAAAGGGTATAAAAACATTGGAATTTCAGTATCATGGGACGACAGATCTAATCCAGCACATGCAACTCTTTGAGAATGAGATGATTTTAGTCTTGTAAAGTATTAGAGTTTCAAAGATAATTCGATCCTTGATAATTTTGTCCTTAGTTAACATAACAATTTTAATCTTGTAAGTTTTGGGTTGTATTATTGTCCATATTGTAGGTATTTGGGCACTAATGGTATCCTATGACCAAATAAAAGCATTTTTAATCTTGTAACTTCTGGGGTTGCATTTAATCTTATAAATTTTGAAACCAAAATTATACAAATTCATAACATTAATTTTGGAATTTTGGTTAGACACATTTTGTGCATACTTGATCGTAGATACCATCTAAATGTGATACGTCTTTTTTCAAATATTCATTGTTCTTTTAATTAATTATAATACTATATAAAATATTTATTATGCTCTAAATATTATAATTCTTTTTTTAAATTAGAAAATCAAATATTAAAACATGCTGAATAATTAAGTTTGAATTTTCTACTTTTTGTATCTCTACTATCCAGTAATAAATTATTTATGAAAAACTCCAATAACTAATTAAAAGAATTTGTAAACCCCCTCCACAAATCATCTTACATTTTCGTGAACTCTGTCAAAATGTCATCGCAATTCATCATCATGAAAAAAAAAACAAAAAAAAAACCCTTCATCCTTCATCCCATATCGTCGTGAAAACTTGAAGATCGATGAAGAGAAAAAAAAAATCCTTCATCCCAACTTTGAATCAATTCTGAAGATATATATGAAAAAGTTACAAATTGGTTTGAATTGAAGAATTCTTCGCCCTCTTCTTCCCCAAAAATCAGATCCATAAATACGACCTAATCCCCAAACTCCTTAACCGACTAAGAAATTTGTTACTGATTATAAATTCGTAAGGTTATTGAAAAACTTTTGAATGAATCGTGGTTGCTTCGAACCATTGTTACATATGAGACGCCTTTTTATATGTCTTTAATTGATTCACAGTTTTTGCATAAAACTTGTTAATGATAAAAAAAAATTAAAGGTGCTTAAGATGGAGAAAATTTGATGTTTTGGCGAGTGTTGTGTTATAACTTTTCCATGTCTATGGCAATACATTATCGCAGCAAGTTGTTTGAAAGAAAATTATTGGGTTATGTAATTGATTGAATGTTTTCATGTGAATTTCTAAATTCTTGCTATGTTTATGTTGCACATTGGGTAATTACTCATGTTTTGTAATGTAATTTTGTTTGGCGAGTTGATAATCTGCCACGTTCTGTTAAGGTCAAATAGTTACATTAAGTTTTGGAAAAATCAAATTTCATTGTTTCAACTTGAATAGCTCTCACCACCAATGTAATGTGATGTTATTAGTATACCAAGGAAAGATATCTTGGGTAGCTCGGACCATTGTTTCATGCTTGCACAATCTTTTTTCAATTCACAGCGTTTGTAAAATATATTTCTATAATTATTGTTTAAAGTTGTTTTAAATGGTGAGAAACTGATGTTTTGAAATAATTGAAGTTGTTTTAGATGGGGAGAAGTTGAGTGTTGATTAATTATTTTAACATACCTGTTGTAATTAAGAACGAGTGTGAAGAACTTGGTGAAGGTGTGACAAACTTACGTCTTTTGGGAAAGTTTCTAAGATCCATCTCGAAAAAATTCAGCATCAAAGTGGTAGCTATTGAAGAAGTAGAGGACACTGACGACTTAGATTTTGATGCTTTAGTAGGCTCGCTCAAGACGTTTGAGATGGAACATCTTGGTTCCAACTCAAAAGAAAAGAAATATTGCTCTAATTTCCGATGTTAACTCAAATGACGATGAAGATATTGATTGGAGAGAGATACTAGAGAAGGTTGATGCTACCACACTTAGATAAGAATAAGTGTTTCTTGTGTCTCAACGTTTTAACAAGTACTTGAAGAGGAAAATCAATATTGGAGGATCTAATTCAAAACTCAAGCTAAAGACACTAACACAAAAATCATCAAGACATACACTTGCCAAATTTAAGTCTTCATCTCCG
The DNA here is from genome assembly GCA_014905375.1 of Phtheirospermum japonicum. Lineage (NCBI taxonomy): Eukaryota > Viridiplantae > Streptophyta > Magnoliopsida > Lamiales > Orobanchaceae > Phtheirospermum > Phtheirospermum japonicum. The sequence goes on along the minus strand of BMAC01001326.1, from coordinate 34,177 downwards.
GGATCTAAAACCTCTAGTTCCCCAAAGCCTCTTAATGAAATTTAATGTCATGAGTGTAAAGGTTGGGGACATTATAAAAATGAATGTGCAAATACTCTTAGGAAGAAGAACTTGATTGCAAAAGAGTTTAATGAAGAGGACGGAAATTCTGACACGTCTAATACTATTCCAGAATTATTTGCTAACATTGTGTGGGATGACAACATTCATGTTGGTAACACCAAAACCAACACCTGGTGCTTGAATGCAGAAGTTGAGGAAATACCTGATAGATACGAGAGGCTAAAAATTGAGAATGACGAATTATTTGCAAACTTAGGTAAACAGCTGCTCAGAGTCAAGGCTCTTACGATCATGGTGGACAAACTGACTCACGAGAAGGATGATCAACTCAATATAATTGTCAGACTTGAGTCGTCACTCACTAGAAAATATGTTGAGCTAGAACGTGTGAAGACTGGTTTAAAGAACTCTCGAACCTCAACAAGGGTAAGGCTAAGCTCGACGAAATTCTAGAATTAAGTATCCCTGATTCATCCAAACACAGGATTGGATAAAAACGTGATCAACAAATGCCAGAATCAAGCCCATAGGTGGACAAGATCAAACGTCACAAGAAGAGAAAAAGACAACACGTGTGTCATCACTGTGGCAAACGTGGTCACATCCGACGATTCTGCTAGAAGATTGTTGGCAAACAAATAGTTTAAAAGGTCAAAGATGACTACTGAGTTCTGTGATGGTTTTCGTGTTCCTAACACCAAAAGTAAGTCCAGAGTCAAACAGGTCTGGGTCAAGAAGGACGAGATCAAATGCAATACGATCTATTCATCTTTGAAACTTCACATTCCTGGAGCCTGGTACTTCGAAAATGGATGCTCTAAACACATGATTGGCTCATAAGATCTACTTTCAAACATTGTCAAGTTTCAAGGAGGAGAAGTGAAGTACGATGGAGGTGCAAATGGCCAAATCATTGGCCAAGGAACCCTTCATGTTCCCGATATTGGAAAATATGAAAATGTATTGCTTGTTGAAGGCTTAACTGCGAACTTGATAAGTATTAGCCAACTATGAGATGGTGGGTTCAGTGTCAAGTTCACTCATGAAAGGTGAAATTTTTATGACGAGGGCAATACATGTATCATTACTGGTCAGAGGACTTTCGAGAATTCTACCAAATCAGTGGTGACGTGTTCTACAAGCTATCTCAATTGAGTGATGCTGAGGTGTGGTGCTAAAAGCTTGGGCATGTCAACAATAAGATGTTGGAAAGATTGTCCAAGAAGGAAGCTGTGAATGGTCTACCTAATCTCAACACTAAAATCATTATAGTTTGTGAATCATGTCAAAAAGGGAAGCAGGTCAGGGTATCCCATCCAAATGTGCAAAGTCTCACTATATCAAACTATTTCGAAGTTCTTCATATGGATCTTAAGGGTCCACTTGAAATAAAAAGCCTTGGTGGTAAGATGTATGTACTTGTGATTGTATATGGTTTTCTTGTTTTACTTGGGTAGAATATTTAAAAGAAAAATCTGAGCCTTTCGAAGCATTTAAAAAACTTGCAAAAAAGTTGTGTGCTCGTTTGGTGTGACTATAGGTAGAATAAGGTCAGACAATGGAAAAGAGTTTAAAAATGTGTCTTTTTTGAATTATTGTTCCAAGGTAGGTATAAAACATGAATTTTCATCACCCATCACCCCCTAAAAAATGGGATAGTCGAACGCAAAAATAGATCTCTTGCAGAAATAACTAGGACTATGCTAATTTCAAATGGGATTGCAAAATGTTTTTTTGGGGGAAGCAATGAATACTGCATGCCACATAATTAATAGGACGTATCTCAGAGCTGGGTCATGTGTTACTCCCTCTGAGTTGTTATTGGGCAAAAAGACGAATTTGAGCTATTTCTATGTTTTTGGGTGTGTTTTTTATGTGCTAAATGATAGGAATCATCTTGCAGAACTTGATTCAATGAGTGATAAATGTATTTTCATGGGATATTCTTGAAATATAATGCATATAGAGTGTATAATTTTAGAACACGTTGCATGATTGAGTCAGAAAATGTCAAGTTCGATGATATGATTGGCGGTGTTAAACCTGCTAAGGACAATGATCTGGTTTACGATAAGAATCCTCTACAAAATGTTACGGTTGGTATAGATGAAACTGCAGGCAAAGAAACTGAAGATGCAAGTGGTGACGGTACTGATGACTTGACACCAAACCTGACACCAATTCAAGTTGCTCCAGAATCAGAATCAGACTCAGATGAGGAAGATTCAGTTGACCAGATTGACTTACATCAGAGGGATATACCCTCAAGAGTTCAGAGGAACCATCCTACAGGCCAAATCATTGGAGATCTTGATGAAAGAAGTACAAGAAATCAACAAATAAACTTCAGAGAGATGTAAGGTTTATTTGCTTACCTACTAACTGTTCTCAAATTCGAGAATCTCTGTATCTTTCCTAAAAAGAGCCAAAGCGTGTGGAGGATGATATTAAAGATGAATTCTGGATAAAGTTCATGCAAGAAGAGTTGGATCAATTCACTAAAAATGATGTTTGGAACAAAATAGACATGGCGGGCAATATTGTGAGAAACAAAGCATGATTGGTTTCACAAGGATACAATCAAATTGAGGGTATTGATTTTGATGAAACGTTTGCTCCAATTGCTCATATTGAATCGGTAAGACTCTTACTTGCTGTTGCATGATATATGAAAATATCTCTACATCAAATGGACACAAAAAGTGCTTTTCCGAATGGAGTTTTAAGTGAAGAAGTATATGTTGAGCAACTTAAAGGATTTGTTGTTCCTCACAAACCAGATTTTATTTTAAAATTAAAAAAGGCGTTGTATAGTTTAAAGCAAGCTCCTGGAGCTTGGTACGAAAGGTTGACTCAACACTTACTTTTCTTAAATTTTAGATGTGGAGAAGTTGACAAAACCTCTTAAATCAAATAAGAACATTTTAATTGTCCAAATTTATGTGAATGATATAATATTTGGATCCACTAATGAGCAGATGGTGAGTGAGTTTATCACGAGAATGTCTGACACATTCGAGATGAGTATGGAAGGTAACCTCTCTTGCTTTCTTAGTTTGCAGATTAAACAGTTGGATGACGTTATTTTCTCTCTCCGTCCAAATATGCTAAGAATATTTTTAAAAAATTTAGGTTAGAGGATGATACGCATAAGAAAACACCGTTAGGCAAAACCATGAAATTTCCCAGAGATGATGTTGGTATTAGTGTTGATAACACCTGGAAGAGGATCATGATAGTGAGTCTCTTATACTTGACAGCTAGTAGGCCTGTATTATGTATAGCGTGTGTCTATGTTCTAGGTATCAGTCAAATCTTAAAGAATCACATTTGAAAGCTGTTAAGCGAATCATTAGTTATGTAGCTAGTACAAGTGACTTGGGTGTTTGGTATACTAAGGATACGAGTACTGAACTTGTGGGATATACAAACTCGGATTGGGCTGGGGATGTTGTGGATAGAAAGAGTACCACTGGGGGTTATTTTTTCTTGGGTAATAACCTTATCTCCTGGTATAGTAAAAAAGCAAAATTGCATTTCTCTTTCTACAGCTGAAGCCGAGTATATTGCAGCTATAAGTGCTTGCACAAAGTTGCTTTGGATGAACCAAATGATAGACGACTACGGTCTATATATTAGAATTTTAACTGTGCTCTGTTATAATTTCAGTGCCATTGATATCTCGAAAAATCCGGTACACCACTCACGAATCAAAAATATTGACCTAAGGTACCACTTTATTTGTGACTTGGTTGAGAGAAAAATAGTTAGCCTTGAGCATATAGGAACTGATAATCAGCTTGATGACATCTTCACAAAGGCATTAGATATAGAGACCTTCTCTCATTTGAGAAGAGATCACGGAATGTGCATTGTTTAAGTCGATTTTTATTTTGATGTCATGACACCTAAACTGTCATCAATTGCGACATCTGCAATTTTTTGTATACATTTTTTACTTTCTTTTTCATACACATCCTGAATGCCTTGGGTCTGATTGAAGTGTAGAAAGGTCATGTGTTTTAATAAAAAGTGGTGGCAAAAAGACTAACCTCTTCGTTTTGGTGATTGTGAAACATTCTCGCAGAAATTGGTTTTCTCCCAAGTCGAAAAACAATGGGTGTTAATTTTTCTAGAAATCGATAAAGATAAGTAAGTTTCTTTCTAAAGATTACTGAAAAGATAATGAATATCTGAATAAAGTCCAATCTTTAATTTTCACCTCCTTAAGTGATTTTGACGTAGTCATTAACTCGGGTTAAGTGGTCTGTTTTGATTGACTTCACCTGGAGCAATGTTAGTTATAATTTCATCACATAAAAAGCAACACTAATCATGTCACCTAAATCATTTGTTGTATTTTTATTTTTTTAATTCATGATTTTTAGGCATCAATTAGGACATTCATACTTTGTGAAGATGCCATTTTGCTTTGTGTTTTGTTGCTTTTGCTTGCGTCTTTCCCTTGATTCTCTTGACCATGTTATAAATTTTACTAACCTAGTGTTTTCAGTGGCGTTATAATCGGTGGATTGGACTAGTAATAAGGGGTTGATTTCGAGAGTGAAAAATTTCTTTGCAAAATATTTATTCAACCATGGTTATGCTTTTTTTTAAAAAAAAGAATCTATCTCTATCATGGTTTTATATGTAGTTGAGATTTGTTATTTTTATTTTTCAAATATGAGATAATTGTTTAGTCAAGTTGAGATCGTGTGTCTTACTTTGAGAATTAGTGGGAATATGTTTTTTAGGAAAGATATATTTTGGGCTTAAAATATGAAGTTGTGATAGTAAGGGGTTATTTTTTCACCTTATTATTTACTCTCTCTCTCTCTTCCCTACAACGATCACTTTTTCCAGATTAAAAAGCTAAGGATTTCTACTTTCTCTTCTCACTTAATTTTCATGCCAATTGCACACAATCCTCCAATGACACTTATTTTTCTCTTTCAATTTCACTCGTCTATGTGATTTCTTCCAAAATACTTGCAGAAGTCGTACTCTTTGTCACCTAGCAAAGTTTCAGAGCTTCCAGCGGGAGTGCGCCGCCCCGCCGGTGAACAAGGTCCCGTGAATTTTCTGAGATATTCCGCCTTTGACATCCGTGCAGAGATTGGAGGTGTTGTGTTACCAATACCATAACCAATTGCAACTCCTACTGCAGGTCCGTCACCAGCCACTGCACAAGACTTGGTTTCAGTCAGGGCTGCCGCCGACGCTACTCCGACTGCTCAGCTTGCCCTCGGGTAAATGGGCAATGAAATCGACGTCGAAAATCCACAAAATTTTCCATTTATTGCCAATATCTTTGGTCCGGTCGGCAATCTAACTATGAGAAAATCACCCCAACTTTTAAATATTCCCCCAGGAACAATTCCAGCTGCTGTTCCCAAGAGTCAGGCCGGTGAGCGTCGTCACGTGCCCATTGAGCACATGACCCTAGTTGAGGAAGTTACCACCATGACAGACTCAGATGATGAAGAGTCCGTAACTTTGGATTCAGTTGCCGTGCCACCGTTCACTTCTATTCAATAGTTACCAAAGTCCACCACTCCTCGCCGGAAATAGACTGTGCGTCTGGCCAACAAGAAGAAGCTTCCTGTTCATCTGGTTGACATTAAAAATCCTCCAGTTTCTAATGACTCAATTTCCTCTAATCCTCATTTCACAGAAGTTGATTTTTTCACATGTGAAGTAGCAAGATCTTCCACCCCATTGGTCGTCGACCCTCCCTTGACTCCGTCGAATATGACTCAGCCGGAGGTTGAGTATGAGTACTCTTCTGATTCTGATGATGATGACATGATTGCTGCTATGCTGACTGAGTTGAAGTCCCAGAGAGCTTCCAGGAAAGCTCATGTTGGTTCTGTTGTTGTGTCACCGAACCTAACACCGCCTGCTGCTGATCCAGCTCCATCCTCCATCTCCGATTCTGATAATGCTGCTTTTAAGAGTTCACCGATCAACTCAAATGAGTCTGAGAAACCTTCTGATGATTTCCCGCTATAGGATGTTGAGATTGAAGACATTTCAGTTTCTAACAAGCTTTTGACTAGAGAAGCTGAGGAGATGTTTCCAGGATATCATCTACATGGGATTATTGATGAATGTCGAGTCCCCGTGGACGTCTTCAAAAAGCAGAATTTGATCGCATTTCTTGAAAGCAAAGGTATGTACTCTACTATGTCAACTGCCATGCCTTTTGTCCGTGATGTTGTGTTGGAGTTTTATGCAAACATGCCCCCTTCCATTATTGATTCTAAGTAAGTGAATTTAGGAAAAGTTTTTTTGTGTGGAAGGATTTATTCGTTTACTCCTGATTTGATTAATGAACTATTTGGGACTCAGATTTATCATGGTGATTCGACGGTTGATGATATGAATGAGGTGATTGAGTTTTTGTCTGGTGGTATGCTTAAGGAGTGGCATGAGCAATTGCCTAGCACACTGTCACGCCCCACTGTACGTGACTCGGCAGGACGGGTCAGGCGCGCAACTTTGCGGCACTATCACTCGGCGCTCGGTGCGGAGTGGGTGATCGGGTGGGACCTTGCGAGAGCAACGGGACTGCCGGGACAATACGCGCATGCGGATGTCGTTAACGACGCATGGCGCCGAGAGCTTGGCGACAGGGTCAAAGCTGTGCGGATGGGAGAGTGCGCCGCCAACGAGCAGACGCGCGCGCACTGTTAGAAGAGTTTTCATGGTGATGAATATATTGTCGGGTTCATGTGGCTTGGTATTATCGAAATTCGATTCAATTCAAGTATTCTATGTGTTTCAGGCTTGGAAAATAAAAGGAAAATGAAAATAAAGCAATTAAAGTAACTAAACTAAGCTAAGAATTGAAATTGCAAGTTGGTAGAATGCCTCGGTCGTGTGCCATCAATGGAAATGCAAGAAAAACAAAAAATCTAGCAAAAACAAGCAATGTTTCACCAAGTACAAGCATGCATGCACAAGGTACAACTATGCATAAAATTCTAAATAATGCAAATAAGTAAAAATTGAAAGCATGGATGTATAAAGCAATGAAAATAGACGGGAAATTTCAAAACTTTAAGGAAAATAACAAGCAACGAAGCCTAGATCTAGGATTAAGCATGAAACAAAGCATGAAAATTAATTTTTAAATAAAGCATGTGAAAAACTCAAAATCAAGACGATCCAAGACCCGATTTATGATCTAGACGTGTCACTCATCTAGATTCCATAGCCAATTCTTAAGATCTAACATGAATTCAAGGTGCTAAGACAAAAAGCATAAAAATGAAGAAAATGAATGAAAAATATGAAATTACGTGAAATTAAACGATCTAGGCCACAATCTATGATCTAATTTTGTCACTCAACTAATTTCATGGATGATTCATAAGATCAAGCACAAATTCTAATATCTAAGGCAAAAAGCATAAAACAAATGAAGAACAAAGCATGAGATTAAAAGAAAGCTTACTAGAATTAAAGAGAGAATCCAAAAGGCTTGATTGAAATTGCAAGGAATTAAAAATCCAAGGGAGTACTTGAATCCCTTCTTGAGCTTACAAACCCAAGGCAAAACTTGAAATTATATTTAGAGAGAGAAAATCATCCCAAAACCCAAGCTTGGGTTGGGAGGAGGTGTTTTTTACAAAATGAGAGTAAAGTTTCTATTTATACAAGGTAATTAGGGGTAAATTGGTCAATTATGACTTATGAGCTTGGGATTTCCATGTTTTGACCAAATTTGACCCAAAATGGTCAAAATAGACCATTTGGGTCGAATGGGCTCGGTATGGCTCGGGTGCTGGGCGAGATGGCTCGGAGCTGTTGACAGCTCTCGGCAGGAGCGTGCGGGCATGGCCGGCGGGCTCGGCAGATGCGCGCGCGGCTCGGCAGGCGTGGCTCGCAGTCGATCGACTGGCACGACAGTCGATCGACTACTCTCGGCAGGATGGGCGTGGGCGGAACTCTCTGTCGAGCAGTCGACTCAACTCTCGGCAGTCGATCGACAGCTCTCGGCAGGTGCGCGCGGGACTGGGCGGGCGTGGGCCGGCAAGCATCGGCAGCGCTCGGTGCTGAGTCTCGCGTAGGCGTCTCGGCAGGCGGTGGGCAGGCGCTGTCGGACACTGGGTAACCCAGTGTCGTATCACGTACCCAGTGTCAGCCATAATATTTCAAATCGAGCCCCGATTCCGCTAAAACTCCACTCGTAAGCCCATACTCGACCATATCCAGACTAGAATACTTCAAAATACCTAATTTAAACATAAAATTAATTAATTATGATTAAAATAACCATATTAAGTAGAGAATCAATAAGAAACAAGAAAAACAACAAAACGAGAAAACAAACTAAAAACCTAATAAAACTTGACTAAAAAACTACTAAAATCAGCATAAAATCCTAATTAAAAACACGAGAAAAATACCACAATTACATACAAAACAACTACCCCACACTTATCGATTTGTTCGTCCTCGAATAACGAAAATTATCGAGAGTGAACATGCAATGAACATAGTGTAAAAAGAAAAATCCTTGTGCATATCTGTATTAATATGATGGGATAATCAACATAAACTCGCTAGTGTCAAGCATTGCTCGTATTTCTCTTTCTCAAATGCAAGCCAAATCGATGACTTTCTCACAAATGGAAATTTGAGGGTATTCTCTCAATTCGCTCAAGTTTATATAGTACGTGTATACGCTCGAATCGGACAATACATGCACTCGTCAAGATTTCACAAACTGGACGCTCAAAATTGCTCATAATACATGACCAAGTAAGAATCGAAAGAGGTCTTTATTATGGGTTGTAATYTTYGCTCTTTGGTAAGGTATGTAATATTTGGATATAGTGGCTAACACACGATCAAACGTGATCAATAACACAGAAAACCCTAATTTCTAAAACCCGAAGCTTATATTCGCTTCACCCTTCCCAATTCACCAAACTCTCATTCGAAAACCTTTCGTATACTCACACGCTTTTACGACTTTATTTCAAAACACTTAGAAGCTTTTTTAATTTGCTTCTTTTCACTAAACTTAGCCTTTAATTAGGCTTTACACATGAACGCACGCTTTTATCATTTTTCGTGATTTGTGTTGGACTTTTATTATTATTTTTTTTTGTATAAGCAACTCAAAACTCGAAACCCACAATATATTTCCCTCACATTTCTCGTCAACTATCAACATACCCTCTCACCACTTCACAATTACGAAGATACAAGAGCTAAAATCGAGCTCGGCTAACAAGAAATGGGATAAAGGCTCAAGGGGGCTCATTTGGAATTTTTAAGTAGCGTATATATATTTGGATATGGCCAGAATAAAGGTGATATATGTGCCTCGAAGTCATTTTCAAATTCAATCATGTACGAGCAAAGTCAAACCTCCTCAATGCAATTCTCATAAAAATGCAAGCAAGCCGATAAATCACACAAGGCTATTCACTAGTTTGCACCAAATTTGGGAGAAAAATCAAAAGAGCTTTTAGAGCTTTGCAATATTTTCACGAGAAATTGTTGATTATATATAATAGAGGCGGCTTTTGGACGAAGCACAAAAATTCAACTCCTTACACAAGAGGATATATACATGCAAAAACCCGACAAGTAAACTATTCAAACTTCCAAGCACGTGGAGTTGTTCAACAATGTAATAAAGACACAAACGACACAAAAACTGACTCAACCATATAAAAGTGCAAATAGTAAGCGTCTCTTTGCCAAGAATGCGTCACTTCGCCAAGGCTCGAGTTAAGAACAACAAATCATGCTTGATAAAAACCCTGACCCTAATCACCTACCCACCCCACACTTAAACCATGCATTACCCGCATTTTCAAATATTTTTAAATTTTTAAATTTTTGAATGTTTTTGTGTTTTTCAATAAAAGAAAGAAAGAAAGAAAGAAATGGAAAGAACTTGGGTTGCCTCCTAAGAAGCGCTTGTTTTACGTCATTAGCTCGAAGTACTCCCTTTTTGATCAAGGTGGAAAGATAACGGGAGGGTCCACCAAAACAATCTCCTTCTTCTCAGAAGGATCTACTCTTTGGAACATCCTTGGCGCATTGAATAGCTTGTATAAGATCCGCCAAAAAGCAAACGTTCCAAGCGGGCAATCGAAAATCGTCTCGGCTAGGTCCTCGGGTGGGATGGTGGTTTTGAAGTGCCCCGATGACTCATCAAAAAAGTAAAAGGAGTAATGGTCAGCTAAATCTTCCAACCTCCGTTCGATAAACGGGGGAGGGAAACGGTCTCTCTTGGTAGACCTATTAATCTTCTTATAGTCGATCAACGTTCTCCAACTCGTTGAAGCCCTCGTGGCCAACAACTCTCCTTTCCCCTCCTCAAGAACTAACAAGCCGCTCGTCTTGGGCACCAAGTCAATGGGCTTCACCCACTCGCTTTTATAAATCACAAACATCAAGCCCTCCAATAACCACCTCCAAATCCCGGCTCTCACCACTTCTATACGGGGGCTAACTCCCTCAATAACTCAGGGTTCCCATCCAATAGCACTCTTAAGAATTTCAAGTACTTCAACCGTCCTCCCTTCTTCCTCTTTACCTTGATCTGAATTTTCTAAGATTGTAATCAGTTTGCTCTCCTCTTCCTCCAAATAAGTATGCGTTAGCTCGAACAAATCACCGAAACCTTCATGGTACTCTTTAATCTTAGCATAAAAAATTTCCACACCACGAAAATCTTCAAGCTTCTCGATGGAATCGACTCCCAACCCCTCATCAACAATCTCCACCCCAAGAGAATCTTCGAATTCTCTATTTCTATCATCAATAACCCCCACCTCCCCCTCTAAAAAGTCATCGTTGCCCTCAACGACACATTGAGAACCGGCTACACATAAACCGGGGGAACATTGAGGCACATCGGACTCATTGTTAAGCATATCAATATCGCTTGCGAAATGGTCCATTGTAGCATCAAGAGCATCACACTTATCCTCAATTGAGGCCAATGTAGTGGTGAACGATTTCAATTCTTGCAAAATGGCCAAGAGATTCGGATCGGGGGGCGGAATAGGAGCATGCAGCAGAATATCGAGGGCGGGAGGGGTATTTTGGTCATTGGAGCTCAAACCTCCGAAGTATGCATACGGATCGGGATCATGAGTGCTATTGGTGGCACCAAATGGGGCATAATCGAAATTTGAAGTGAGAGAACCATCATATCGGCTGGGATTCGGGCTCGGCATATTCGGATAATTTTGTGGAGCACCATAGCCATACGAGCCGGAAGTTAGGGCGTGCACGTTTGGATAGGAATATGGAGCTTGCACGTTTGGATAGGAATTTGGAGCTCCATAACCACCTAAGGAACCATTCACGCCTGAGAAGCTATCAAACCCGACATGGTGTGCACCATGCATTCCCATGCCGGGTTGCCCATAACCAAAACTACCATTGGCAACGTGGTTTGCACCATGCCCTCTCACGTTGCCAACTCCATTATACATCGTTCCAATCCCGACATGATTTGCACCATACAATCCCATGTCGGGAATATATCCACCATAGCTATAAGAACCTTGCATACCAAACAAAAACGTTAAATAACAAAGAAGCTAAAAAAATAATGAAACTACAACCAAATCGAAAGCCTTAACCAAGATGAGTCGCAACGACACCATTTTGTTAGAAGAGTTTTCGTGGTGATGAATATATCATCGGGTTCATGTGGCTTGGTATTATCGGAATTCAATTCAATTGAAGGGTTCTATGTGTTTCAAGCTTGGAAAATAAAAGGAAAATGAAAATAAAGCAATTAAAGTAACTAAACTAAGCTAAGAATTGAAATTGCAAGTTGGTAGAATGCCTCGGTCGTGTGCCATCAATGAAAATGCAAAATAAATCGAAAATTTAGCAAAAACAAGCAATGTTTCACCAAGTACAAGCATGCATGCACAAAGTACAACTATGCATAAAATTCTAAATAATGTAAATTAGTAAAAATCGAAAGCATGGATGTATAAAGCAATGAAAATAGACGAGAAAGTTCCAAATTTTAAGGAAAATAACAAGAAACGAAGCCTAGATCTAGGATTAAGCATGAAAGTTAAATTGCAAATAAAGCATGTAAAAAACTCGAAATCAAGACGATCCAAGACCCGATCTATGATCTAGACGTGTCACTCATCTGGATTCCATATCCAATTCTTAAGATCTAACATGAATTCAAGGTGCTAAGACAATAAGCATAAAAATGAAAAAAATACATGGAACATATGAAATTACGTGAAATTAAATGAACTAGGCCTCAATCTATGATCTAATGTTGTCACTCAACTAGATTTCATGGATGATTCACAAGATCAAGCACAAATTCTAATATCTAAGGCAAAAAGCATAAAACAAATGAAGAACAAAGCATGAAATTAAAAGAAAGCTTACTAGAATTAAAGAGAGGATCCAAAAGCTTGATTGAAATTGCAAGGAATTAAAAATCCAAGGGAGTACTTGAATCCTTCTTGAGCATACAAACCCAAGGCAAAACTTGAAATTAAATCTAGAGAGAGAAAATAATCCAAAACCCAATCTTGTGTTGGGAGGAGGTGTTTTTACGAAATGAGAGTAAGGTTCTATTTATACAAGGTAATTAGGGGTAAATTGGTCAATTATGCCATATGAGCTTTGATTTCCATGTTTTGACCAAATTTGACCCAAAATGTTCAAAATAGACCATTTCGGTAGAATGGGCTCGGTATGGCTCTGGTGCTGGGCGAGATGGCTCGGAGCTAGGCGGAAATAGCCAGCCACTATCGGCAGCTCTCGGCAGGAGCGTGCGGGCATGGCCGCACGGGCTCGGCAGATGCGTGCGCGGCTCGCAGTCGTTCAACTGGCACGACAGTTGATCGACAGCTCTTGGCAGGATGGGCATGGGCAGGACTCACTGTCGAGCAGTCGGCTCAACTCTTGGCAGTCGATCTATAGCTCTCGGCAGGTGCGCGGCAGGCATGGGCAGGTGCTCGGCAGGCGTGGGCAGGCGCTGTCGGACACTGGGTAACCCAGTGTCATATCACGTACCCAGTGTCAGCCATAATATTTCAAATCGAGCCCCGAGCCCCGATTCCGCTAAAACTCCACTCGTAAGACCATACTCGACCATATCCAGACTATAATACTTTAAAATACCTAATTTAAACATAAAATTAATTATGATTAAAATAACCATATTAAGTAGAGAGTCAATAAGAAACAAGAAAAATAACAAAACGAGAAAACAAACGAAAAACCTAATAATACTCGACTCAAAAATTACTAAAATTAACATAAAATCCTAATAAAAAATACGAGAAAAACACCACAATTACATGCAAAAAATGCACTCGGGCCACGCCGAGACACTCGGCGCGGGGCCTTCCTATTGGGGCAAGGATTGCGGGCGAGAAGGGCAACACTGTAGATACCTTCCCGCATCCTTCCGCCCATGGTATGCGGACACGCCGGGCAGGTGCGCACGTGGCCGAGAGATGGTGACCGAAATGGGCCGAGCCCACGGGCGCTCATGTGGGACAAAATGGCAGACTTCTTGGACGAGAAGCAAGAGTCCATCCCAGCCGAGACTCCTAGGGTTAGGAGATGTCCTAGGCGACAAGATAGGTAGGTTCCTTATCGGACAGGTTTCCATATGAATATAGGCCAGACGGATTTGGTTGCACCTAGTGTCTAGGTTCATTGTAGGGTTTCCCAACCTAGCGGTGCCAATGGGCCGAAGGTGGGCCGCCCACGTGTGTGTGGCTTGGGGAAGGGGCCAAAAAACCTTAACCCTAATGCCTTATGAATAATATAAAAGGGGGAGTCCCTCTCCATTGAATAGTAAGTATGAAAGGTGTAATAGAACACCGAGAGCTAGGGCAACACATCCTTTGGGGCATAATAAAACTTATTATTCTCCAACTCTTGTTCCTCTTTCATTCTTGTCGCATGTAGTTCGATGGCCACACAACCAAGGCTTGCCGAGGTACCATCGACGACGGATGATTCTAAGGCTGACGCGAGTGCCCCAGCGCCGCACGGGTGACTTCCGCTGCACATTGCCTGCCCAAGGCGTGAGCCCATGACAATTGGTATCAGAGCCACCTCCGTCCCTACATCAAGAGGTGTCAAAGACAAGTCGGTTATCGGTGCTGCCGACGCTGGCAACGGCTTCGCGTCCAAGCGGTCGATTCCCAGTCTCACGGAGAGATCCATAGGCTAAAGGATCGTTAAAGTTGGCGCGGGTGCCAACCCATCCATTGAACCTCTCTTCGTCGGAGACATACTAGTGGCGGTGTTCGAACAAAACAACGAGAACCGTTGGGTCGTTCGGGAAGATTGCAGGGGGAACCGAGGCCCCTTCGCGGAGAATCCGGACCGGAGGGACGGTCCTCACCACGCTACGGTGTGGTGCACTGCATGTTACTGTGCTGAGAGTGCCTTGGAGGAAGGCCAGATCTGGCCGCAAACCCAGATCTGTGACCTGTAAATGTTGCCGGCGATGAGATCGAGCAAATCTCGAGAGTGGGCAAAGCGAAGTAGATCTGAGCTAATCCACTCAGCGGCTAGGTTCGAGGCATGTTGGCCGGTATTGGCGCATCCCTAGAGCGGATCTATGGCGGTAGGGCACTATCGTGTCCCTGTTCGAGTTGATGACTCAACTTCAGGAGCAGTCTAGGCCTATTCGGAGACGGCGGTGCGGACTCAGACCCTGATTGGCGGTATTGACCTTCGTAGGTCCTTAGGGAAAAAAAGTAGCACGGCACCAACATGAAAACCTGGCTCAGGATTGCTGCAGAAAAGGTTAGGATCTTGCGAAGGATCGGAAACATCCATGTGCAAGGCGGGACAACACTTGTGGCACGCTGACTGCAGCGGTTGCCGAAAGCTTCGGATTATCACCAATGTTCAGACTTGTGACTCGAGACGAGGGATCAATGAGTGTTGTCAAAATCGATCCCTTCCCGAGACGAAGCTGCTGAGGGTCTGCCAAAACCTAGGTCCTAAGACCCAGATGTCCTAAGACCTGGACGGAGAAGCAGCGGGCACCTATGGTGCGGAGCGCGGCGCAGCGCTCGAAACGGCTCGGACAAATGGGGCAAGCTATTCAAGTTCATCGAGGAGGCGATGGGTCTAGTGGGGGAGCAGAGTGCAACTTGGACACTCATCCTGAAGGGACACCATAGAAGCCGAACCATGACAACAGGGCTAGAAAGGCAACGGCCGACTCGCCGAGAGTCAGTCGCTTGGGGAGGATCGGGGAAACTTCTGAGCCAGCCGGACAAGCCATTAGCTCGCGAGGAGAGCTGAGGACCTCATTGGGTTTCTCGATCCAATGAGCAGTACTAAGGGTAATCATGTTAGAATACGAGGAGCGAGGGTACACCCCAAGAAGCCTCAAGGCGTCGCGAACCTTGAAGGACGAACGGAGGAGTACGACGATAAGGGCACCACACCAAGCCAACTCGCCGAGGCAATTCAATGCCTCGACACCTTGCAGGGACCACGGCGGAGCGACGTGGGGGATGCCCTGAGGCACCTCGAGTCATCGCACGTACTCTGGATCGTGGATAAAGCTGAATGTGGTAGGTAGGACCACACACCTTGGGGACAATGCGCGTCCCGTAGGCAACCGTGCTTCAAGGCCGAGACGGAGGGGATCGTCCAAGCGGGCGCACACAACCTGTGCAAGATAGTGGAAACCACTATTATATGTGGTGCCTATCTTGAGAAGAAGGTACAGTACGAATCCCTCGGACAGACGGATGGCATGGCCGAGACGGAGGGGACCGTCGGAGTGGAAGAATGCGATCGGGCCGTAATGGTGGTAAAACCAACTATTGTGCGCAAGACAGGGGTACTTGCGAGGCATGTACGGTGGACCGGAGTGACCCTGTCACGAAGCGAAGCAACTAGAGTAATATTAATAGGATCAAGACTTGCGGGCAAGGGTGGGGCGATCCCAGTGCTGGTGGGAACAGGCATAGCGCCTGGGATAAGTCAAGGAGGGAACATTGATGTAGCTGAGTTCCAACTGGCGTTCCTAGTGACCACCTTGGAAAGCACGACTGGAGCCAAGCCGGAGGTAACGAGTCATAAAGGTCAGGTGACACCTCAAGGAACTGGAATGGCCGATATGCCAGGTCGAGCCCCACACGCCTGCTGGATTGGGCATGGAGGTAAGCGAAGCCGACGGATCGTGGCACGAGCAAAAAGTCCCGGGACCCGAGATGGACCCCAAAACCGAAGAGTTAGCCGGACGGAGCTAACCCTTGTGAAACCAGCACAGTCGAGGTGCTAACCAAGCCTAGCGGAACGAGGACCCCTGACTCAGGGAGTCGTTCGGGAAATGCAAAAGGAGTCCAAGACCCCGGGAGGCAAGAGAAACACTGAGTATTCGACCCATCCTCACTTACTGACTATCATTGGTTTTAGTGGAGGTTCGTATCGGGGTCGATACGAGTGCGAGTGGGGGAGGATGTCATGCCCCACTGTATGTGACTCGGCGGGACGGGTCAGGCGCACAACTTTGCGGCGCTATCACTCGGCGCTCGGCGCGGAGCGGGTGATCGGGCAGGACCTTGCAAGAGCAAAGTTACTTTCGGGATAATATGGCATGCGGATGTCGTTAATGACGCATGGCGCCGAGAGCTTGGCGATAGGGCCAAAGCTGTGCGTATCGACTAGCAACGGGACGCGGGACGGTGCGAGGGAGAGTGCGCTGCTGACGAGCAGATGCGCGCGTACTCGGGCCATGCCAAGACACTCGGCGCGGGGCCTTCCTATTGGGGTAAGGATTTCAGGCGAGAAGGGAAACACTGTATACACCTTCCCGCATCCTTCCGCCTATGGTATTTGGACACGCCGGGAAGGTGTGTGCACGTGGTCGAGAGATGGTGACCGACATGGGCCGAGCCCACGGGCACTCATGCGGGACGGAACGGTGGACTTCTAGGCTGAGAAGCAAGAGTCCAGCCTAGCCGAGACTCCTAGGGTTAGGAGATGTCCTAGGCGACAAGATAGGTAGTTTCCTTATCGGACATGCATATGGGCCAGACGGATTTGGTTGTGCCTAGTGTCTAGGTTCATTGTAGGGTTTCCCAGCCTAGTGGCGCCAATGGGCCGAAGGTGGGCCGCCCGTGTGTGTGTGGCTTGGGGAAGGGGCCAAACAACCCTAACTCTAATGCCTTATATATAGTATAAAAGGGGGAGTCCCTCTCCATTGTATAGTAAGTAGGAAAGGTGTAATAGAACACCTAGAGCTAGGGCAACGCGTCCTTTGGGGCATAATAAAACTCATTATTCTCCAACTCTTGCTCCTCTTTCATTCTTGTCGCATGTAGTTCGATGGCCACACAACCAAGGCTTGCCGAGGTACCGTCGACGACGGCCGATTGCAGGGCCGACGCGAGTGCCCCGACGCCGCACGGGCCACTTTCGCTGCACATCGCCTGCCCAAGGCGTGAGCCCGTGACAACACGCTTATCCTCCCTGTACTCTATTTTGCACAAAGTAACCATTTGCAATTGGTTCCTTCAAAGAATGCTACGTTTGTCATACGTCCCATAAAGTGAAAAGTTTTAGTCGTGTAAAGGGTTCATGGCTTAGTATTATAGGAATTCAAGTGCTAGTTGGGATCAACGGGGTTTTAGCTTGAGAGATTAAGAGAAAATGAAAATAAATGAAAAACTACGAAACTATGACTATAAAAATGAGTAACTATGAAAAGTAAAGCAAGTATTTCGAATGCCTCATGCGTATGCCATATTGAAATTGCAAGCAATAATCATAATAAGTAATAAAAAGTAAAGAAACAACAAAGTACAAGCATGAAAACCTAAGGTATAACTATGTATGCATGATTATGAAATTTAAATAATGCAAATAAACAAAAATCGAAAGCACCAATAGAAAGAGCAATAAAAGTTCACATGAAAGTTAAAATCATTTTGAAAAATAACTAGAAATGAAGAGTAGATCTAGGAATCAAACTTAAATCATGCATGAAAATAAAAACCAAAATAAAGCATAGGAAATACTTAAAATAAAAACGATCAAGAACCCGATCTATGATCAAGGTGTGTCACTCACCTAGATTTCATAAACCAAATCACAAATCTAACAACAAATCTAAGAACTAAGGCAAAATGCATAAATTAAGGAACAAGCTTAAAATTGAAGAATAAGGAAGAAATTAAGCAAAAACTTAATTGAATTAAGAAAGAGAATCCAATAACTTCAATGAAATTACAATCAAGTTTAAAATCCAAGTGATGACTTGAATTCTTCCTGAACTTACAAACCCAAGGAAAAGCTTGAAATTCAATCTAAGAACTAGAGAGAGAAATTAAGTCATAATACCATGCATGAGTTGGGAGGAGAGTTATTCTTTAGCTAATGAGAGATCCATCTGTTTATACTAGGTTTTATTAAAGGTGAATGGATCAAATAAGCCTTAAAAGTTTAGATTTCCCGAGTTTGACCAAAGTTTACCTGGAATGACCTTGTTAGACCATTGACTTGACATTTGGCATTGGTTGGCACAGTTGGTGTGGGGTGGGCGCGCGCGGGCTGCTGGGCGTGGGTTGCCGGCGTTGGCGCGCGCGGGTGTGCAGGCTCTCGGCAGCTTCGGTAGGCTTGGGCTACGTAGGGGCGCAAGTGCTCACGGGGGCTTGGATAGCATGCGCTGGCGTGCGCTGGGCGGTGAGCGGCTTTGACAGGGCTGGGCGGGCGTTCTGGGTATCTCGGCATTTGCTAGGTGCGGCATGCGCAGGCGTGCATAAGCGCGCGGGGGCACGCCTTGGTTTGTGTCAAAGCGTGCATCAAGGTTCCCAGGCACGAGTTGGTTTGTCCAGGCACGTCTTGGCGACCATTCAAGAATGTTTTGGCATTTTTGAGCTAGTTCTTGGCGCGAATTTTGGCAGGACTAGACGCGGGTTTTGGGCCTCAATGCCTTGTCTTGAATCAAGGCGCCTCCTGGCACGAATTTAATCATTAAGCCACTCATGAAGTAAGAATCTTGAACATAGAAAACTCAAGATTCACCCAAACCTCACCAATGATGCACATATTAATTTCAAAACAAGAAAACAACCTAATTAAATACAACACTATTGGTTTGTTCGTCCTCGAAAAACGAAAAGAATCAAGAATGTACATGTAATGAATATTATACAAAAAGAAAGATCCTTGTGCTTATCCTTATTTGAATGATAAAAGTATCAACATAAACTCGTTATCGCCAAGCATTGCTCATATTACTCTTTCTCAAATGAAAATCAAATCGATAACATCCTCACAAATGGAATTTTGAGGGTGTTCGCTCAATTTACTCAAGTGTTTGTTATATGAGACGTGTATACGCTCAAATTGGATAATACATGCACCTTGTCAAGATTTCACAAATCAGAAACTCAAAATCACCCATTGTACATGACCAAACAAGAATCGAAAGAGGTCTTTATTTCGGGTTGTAATTGTAACGCCCCAGGATCGCCCTCTAGACCTGACGGTTAATCCCACTGTACCAACACGAGTCTTTTTCTAGCCCGCTTTGTCCTCACTCACGCGCACCCTGGGAGACTTCCCAGGGGGTCACCCATCCCACTTCTACTCCAGGCCAAGCACGCTTAACTTTGGAGTTTCGAGCCACCTCTAGAATCCCAACGCCTGGCAACGGATCCTGAGATGACTTAATCGCGACGAGGACGTCGCGAGTTTAAGGGGGGTAGATGTAACACCCCAAATTATGAGACTACCTAGGAAAGCTCAATAGATTTGATTGGTAAACTCATACCAACAAGGTGCATCTTCTTTTCTGGAAGCCCTCTCATC
>BMAC01001325.1:144457-199905 GCA_014905375.1 Phtheirospermum japonicum | reverse complement strand
TGGTGAAAGTTGCAGGGTTATGCATGGTTCAAGCACTGAAGAGTTATGATAAATAAGAAAGGAGTTGATCATACGGGAATAGCAATTGTTCGTACATTATGCGAATGAGATACATGTTCTGAGATTTAAAGAAGAACAACAAGCAATCAGGTCGCACTCGGCCCAGGGGCAGGAACACCATCTTCCAGGGAACATCCAGCTCGGAGGTCAATCATGCAGACAGTGCAGCTCGTCCCTGGCATGAGAGCCACCATTTTAGCATCAAGGGACTGCTTCATGTCGCCTTTCCACGTGCTAAAGGGAGGCAGCTTGTTGATGATGGCTTTCACGTCGGGATTGTATGCGACGTTCATGGCTGCGAGCTGCTCTTTGATTATCCCTACAACTTTGTGGACCCATTCCCTGCTGCCCATAGTCATTTTGCCGAAGTACATAGTTGATTTCCTGAAAGCCTTAATCAGCTCCTCTCGGTAGGCGCTCATGAACTTCTCGCCTACCTTGCTCATTAAGAAGGTCCGCCGACCTTCAGTGATGCCTTGTTCACGAGCCTACCTAGATTTGATCTTCTTTAATCCGCATATTCTCTTCAAGCTTCTGGTCTGGTCCCTGAGCTCGTGTAAAATCCAAACATAAACCATGTAAAAAAGCTAAACCAGGCATAACATAAACCCTTAGGTCGCGTGAATCCGCAAACAATCATATTTCCTATCCTTCTAAGACCACGAGATTCAAACACACCATAAATCATAAACAATCCAATGGAGTTAAGGTAAGCCCACAGATTAAATATTAAACATATTAGCTCGCAAAGACACAACCATCCATAATACAACATATTAGCTCGAGAAAGATATATAAGTCAAAACATATCCTTCTCGAACATAAGTAAAATAGTATAACCACGTAACCATAAAAAAATCAACAAGATAGCTCGCCAAGTTTTTGTTATATATTATCAAAAATACCCCCCCCCCCCCCCCCAGAGGGTACATCACCACCGAGATAAATATGAGAGAAGTCCACCCCGAACAAGGGTTTCCTTCTCCCACCATAATTACATAAACACCATAAACCGCCCCGTAGGGTACAACACCATAACCGAGATAGATACGAGAGAAGTCCACCCCGAACCAGGGTTTTCTTCTCCCACCGTACTTACATAAACACCATAACCGAAATAGATACGAGAGAAGTGTTTGGAATCGGTGGTACCGTCGCGCAGCTGAAAACAAAATTTTTTAAAAATTTAAATTAATTGAATCGAATTCAATTGACGACGGTCCAATTTTATAATCAATTAATTGAAACAATGTTTTAATTGCTTTTCAATGAAACAATCTGATTTTCGTAAAATCAAATAAGCATGATCGGTTCCTATAAATTATATATATATAACAATTATATATATATATATGCATAATACATACACACTTGTAATATATAAATACAAATATGCAACATGTAAATCATATACTGCATGCAATCACCTACATGCATGCAACTACATTATTATATATATATATATTCATGCACAGTATCATACATATATATATATATATCGCAATTAGTACTTATATAAAACAGATTACACATATATAAACATATACACAGGCATACCAAATTTATCAAATGAATACAGCATGCATATGTAAATCTGATCACATTTATTACATTAATAAAGCATGCACAGCACATAATATAACCCATATACATTTATATTAAACCAACTGCGTATATATATAAATATAAACTTCAACAGCCGTTTACCTCCCGGCGATCAGCGGAGGAGGTCCTCGGAACGCGGCGGAGACTGGACGGCAGTTTGGCGACGAAGAGGCGGCAGCGTGCGGCACACGGCAGCGGCACTACGGGGAAACAGCTTGTCTTCTTCGGCAAGACGTTGGCGACGACCAAGGCCCGGCAGCGGCGCTGTCAAAACTGATGACGAGGTGGGATGCGACTTCCGGCTTGGCAGCGTGCGGAGGCGACTCGGACAACGGCCGGACGCGGTGGGCTCGCCGGCGGTCAGAACGCCACAGCAGCAGGCGGACGTTCCTGGCAGTGGCTCGCGAATCGACGCGGCTGCAGATTTGAACTCCGGCAACGAGGTGCAACTCACATGGTTGGAAATCCGTCCACAAGACGACAACAGTGTCTAGTCGGCGTTCACCACAAACCAGCGACGGTCGGAACGGCAGTGGGTTGGCTCGACAGCAGCGGCACGGCTGCGACGACGGCGGCGTCGGCTTGACAGCAGCGACACGGTAGCGGTGCAACGACGGCAGTCCGACGGCTGCGATGCGGTGCGAGGCGTCTCCGGCTATCGGTGTCACACACCGAATCTCCCGACGACCTTACGACGGAGCACTAGATCCGTCGAAGGATTGAGAACGACGAAAACGAGAAATACGACGACCGAACGATTCGGTGCGAGGCGGTGGCCGGCGGCAAGCGGCGGGGCCTTGAGGTGGACGACGGGTGAGGGGGCTAGGGTTTTTTGAAAACAATTTTCGTCTCCCCTCTAATTTGTAGTTGGTGTGTTTTTGAACAATTCAAACTCCTCCCCTTTTCCGAAAAAAAAAAAGAAGACGTGTGTGTGTGGTTCTAACTCTAAACCCTTCGTTTTCCTTTCTTTTAAAAACCCGTCAGTGTGTTTTTCTAAAAGCCTTCTTCTTTTTCTTTCTTTTAATTAAACAAAGCCCAATACAAAACTTGGCCCAAAAAGAAATAAAACAAGGCTTTTAATTATATTTAAAAACAAGCCCAACTCAACTTTTAATTTAATAAAAACATCGGCCCAGTAACTATTAAACGGTTTATTGGGTCGACCCTATTTATAAATTAAAAACTCCATCGTAATTAAATCATTTCTCATAAACGATAATTTCGAAAAATATAACAATTATATTTTCGCGTCCAGAATAATTTTCTCGTATTTTTGTCAATTCATAATCACAATTATGAATCTTAGATTCAATCATATTGACAGTATTTTTGATAATATATAACAAAAACTTGGCGAGCTATCTTGTTGATTTTTTTATGGTTACGTGGTTATACTATTTTACTTATGTTCGAGAAGGATATGTTTGACTTATATATCTTTCTCGAGCTAATATGTTGTATTATGGATGGTTGTGTCTTTGCGAGCTAATATGTTTAATATTTATCTGTGGGCTTACCTTAACTCCATTGGATTGTTTATGATTTATGGTGTGTTTGAATCTCGTGGTCTTAGAAGGATAGGAAATATGATTGTTTGCGGATTCACGCGACCTAAGGGTTTATGTTATGCCTGGTTTAGCTTTTTACATGGTTTATGTTTGGATTTTACATGGTGAAAGTTGCAGGGTTATGCATGGTTCAAGCACTGAAGAGTTATGATAAATAAGAAAAGGAGTTGATCATACGGGAATAGCAATTGTTCGTACATTATGCGAATGAGATACATGTTCTGAGATTTAAAGAAGAACAACAAGCAATCAGGTCGCACTCGGCCCAGGGGCAGGAACACCATCTTCCAAGGGAACATCCAGCTCGGAGGTCAATCATGCAGACAGTGCAGCTCGTCCCTGGCATGAGAGCCACCATTTAGCATCAAGGGACTGCTTCATGTCGCCTTTCCACGTGCTAAAGGGAGGCAGCTTGTTGATGATGGCTTTCACGTCGGGATTGTATGCGACGTTCATGGCTGCGAGCTGCTCTTTGATTATCCCTACAACTTTGTGGACCCATTCCCTGCTGCCCATAGTCATTTTGCCGAAGTACATAGTTGATTTCCTGAAAGCCTTAATCAGCTCCTCTCGGTAGGCGCTCATGAACTTCTCGCCTACCTTGCTCATTAAGAAGGTCCGCCGACCTTCAGTGATGCCTTGTTCACGAGCTACCTAGATTTGATCTTCTTTAATCCGCATATTCTCTTCAAGCTTCTGGATCTGGTCCCTGAGCTCGTTGGTTATGTGGGTTGTCTCATCCTTCAGGCTGGCTACTTGGCTTTTCAGGATGCCATTCTCCTCCTCGCTGGCGCTCAGCTGCTTGCGGGCATGATCCAGCTCTCCTTGCATTAGCGAGAGTTGTTTTGTTTGTTGTTCAGATTGTGTGGATAGCTCCTCGCACGTCTTCTGCAGGTCGCTTTCGTCGGAGTGGGCCGCGAGCTGGATGGATATTTTGGAGGTCGCGGGTATACGTGGTAATTTATCATGGGATGATTGGTATTATAGCTCGATATGTCGAGATGGGTATCCTATAACATGGTTTGGAAATTGCATGTTTTATTATTATTTTTGGTTATTGTGCTCTTTTAACTCTGTTTTACATGTCCTACCTGATTTCGTACCTCAATCAGCTAGAACATGGGGGACTAGCTGATACGTCACTAAATATTCGTACGTGATATTATGTGGTATATGAGGGTATTTATGGTAAGCGACCTAATCTCTTGGAAGGAGCGTATCCTCTGGGAGGTGAGCGAGCTGGTTTATAGGAGGTGAGCGAGCTGGTTTAAGGAGGTGCGACCTGGAATATGCGGATGAGTTCTCATATAGGGTCGCGACCTCTTATACTTTTATGTGTTGGGCGTTAGATGTGAAGCTCGGTCATTGGCTTTATAAATATCGGGCCCAAATGGGCTTATATGGATGGTCTATGGGGTTCCGACGGATTATATGGAAAGAATAATAGACCCAGGCTTATTCTGGTAATTTAATGGGAAATTTATTATTTATTGGAACTTAGCATATAGGACGAATCCTAATTCTAAGTCGGTCACGGTATTTATGGAATTGTGGTGGGAGAAGAAAACCCTGGTTTGGGGGACACTTCTCTTGTCTCTATAAAAGGGATGCATACCTCTCGTTATTTTTAAGTTGAAGTTATTATCTATTGTGATTTGGGCTCTCTAAAATATCTCTTTCTAACTTAAGTATTGGAGGACCTTCACGGGTCTGATCACCGACTCGACTGAAGTTGCTGTTTTGCAAGATCGGCGAGGTCGCCAGGAGGATCGTTGAAGGTTTAGCAGGTCACTGTGACGTATTTTGAACCTATTTCAGGTCGCTGATCTCAAATTTGAGGTTAATACCCCATATTTTTGGTAACTAATCCTTTTGGTTTTATCAATCTAATTGATGAATATGTCATTTTTTTGGAAAAAGCAATGCTCAGTACGGTGCGAATTGTGGCGGATTCGACAACCGGACTAACATTCTCATTACAGTCAACACCCACATGTTGTGTCTTGCTATATCCAACAAGACGAGCACGTCTTATTTTCAATAAGAGAATCGTATTTATCTTTCATGGCCAATTTTCAATTGTGACCATGTATGGCATGAATAGGATTACGAGGTAAATGAGATATCGGAGACGAGGCGCTAAGATTAAAGAGCTTACAATTCTTAAATATACCATGGCTGGCGACTATGGGTTGTCATTTGAGGGGATAGGTTCTGTACAATCGCTGCATTGTTTTGTGAATGCGGCAATTGGAGTAGTGGGCTGCAGGAAATGGGTGGTGCATCGGTTTGTGGGGAGGCAGCCTGGAATGGTGAAGTTGGGCCTGGTGAAGAGGACTGGGCGTGGGAGTTTGAGTGGGCTGCCCAGGTGGAGGCCTTGGAGTGGCGGGTTGGGCCATTTCGCGTGGAGCCTGGAATGGAATGAGCAGGCAATATTGAGTGGGCTAGTTGTGGTGACTGAGCCCACGTGGAAGCATGGGTGTGCTGGGCTTGAGAGGGAGGTACGAAAATGGAGGATAATGAAGAGTCCAAGAAGTCGTAAGTAGAGATGGTGAGGATGGTGATTTGGAATAAGGAAAAGTATTTCCATCAAAGACAAAATGCCGTGAGAGAAACAAAGCATTTGTAACCCAAATGATTTGACGAATACCCCAAGAAGACGTAAGGTGTGGACCGGGCGTATAACTTGAATTAACATAAACAACTAAAGATCCGAAGATAAGAGTAAGATCTCGCTGATAAAGTATTTTTGTAAAAGAGTGATAAAAGAGCTCTTTAATTGGAAATATATTGAGAAGATAAGTCACCGTCATAAGCGCATGATGCCAAAGAGACGTAGGGAGAGATGCATAAGCGAGAAGGGTTTAGATTATATTATTTATTGTACGAATTTTTCATTTGACTTTTTCATTTTGAGAAGAGATGTAAGGATAAGATAACCAAATATGCATGCCATTTTATTTGTAAAATTTATTAAAAGCACCATTATCGTATTTGCACCCATGATCACATTTGAAATATTTAATGTCCCATTCGAATTGAGTTTTGACGTATGAACCAAAGGAGAAAAAAGTAAGTACACTTATGACTTAGTTGCAATAGAAAAAATCAAAAGAAAATTTATAAAATCATCAAGAAATAAAACATAATAATGACACCGACCCGGACTTAAAATCAGAGATGTCCATAAATCACTATGCATTATATCAAAAGGAAAAGTAGTGAAAGAAGTAGAGTCATGAAAATGTAATTGAACTTGTGCATATCAAAAGGAAAAGTAGTGAAATAAGTAGAATCATGAAAATGTAATTGAATTTATTTTCCAAGAGATGAAGAATGACATAAAAATGACTCCCAAAATTTATTACAACCAATAAAATTATTTTGAGGAAATGAACTCAAAATAGAAGTACCCGGTGACCTAAATGAAAATGCATAAGTCGGGGGTATAACTGCAAAAGTGGAGTGAGTGGGGGTATTACTTTAATGATATTCATGGAGTACATAATATACTTATGTTATTAGATGATTTCTTACTTAGATGATTTTAAATATTTAAGTATTATTACTTATGCTCTTAGATGATTTTAAATATGATATTATTATTTATGCTCTTACATGATTTTAATTTTTTTTTACTTATATGCTTACATACTGTTATACAAATTTGGGCAAATATATTACTTCGAGATATAAGGAATATATATTCTTATTATGTCTCTCTTAATTTTATACATATAATTTTTATAAATTT
The DNA here is from genome assembly GCA_014905375.1 of Phtheirospermum japonicum. Taxonomy (NCBI): domain Eukaryota; kingdom Viridiplantae; phylum Streptophyta; class Magnoliopsida; order Lamiales; family Orobanchaceae; genus Phtheirospermum; species Phtheirospermum japonicum. The sequence goes on along the minus strand of BMAC01001325.1, from coordinate 192,918 downwards.
TTTACTTATTTCTATTATTTATTTCATCACTTTTTCTCATAATTATTGTATATTATTTTATATTTTGTCATCTCTAAATATTGATAGATAATTTTAAATTCATCATTTTTTTTGGTCTTCTTCGCACAGCTACACCATCTTCTTTTGTTGGGATTTTATTAATTCTTATTTCCCCTTAAAATCATTTACTTTTACGAATCACATATTATAATATAAGGAACTTTTTTTTTTTAAAATAATTTTACATACTTTTATACAAATTTAGTCAAATATTGCTCACAGATATAAAGAATATATATTTTTATTATGTCTTAATGTTATACATATAATTCTAGAAACCTATATTTGTAATTATCATTTACTAGTTTTTTATTGCACCCTTGCGATGTACGGTGCATAAAGTTAAATATAAAAATACAAGTTGTATTAATATTACTTTTATTATTATTTACTATGTGAAGATATAAATATATAGAGAGATAGAGATTGAGAGAAATAACTAAAAAATCCACACTACATACATGAACGTTAAGATTATACGTTACTGAATACTTCTTTGTACACCACATTATTAGTCATGTTCGATCCCAAATCGTCATCACCACGAATTAATATCTTCAACCCCTTTTGATAGATGACACGCGACACGACAACATATAACTGACAATATCGTAATAAATCTCTAAAATTACAAAAAATCCGAAATATATTTATATTTATTATTATTAAAATCAGAATATTAAATTAAGTTAATCTATAATAATAGATAATGATGTCAAATGTATACTATACCATATATATAATAATTAATTAAATATGATAAAATATCTTACATCATAATACATAATCAAAGCTACACACAAAATTAAATTAATATACGTGCATGGAATTCGAAATTAAACATTAAAATATACACGTTAACGCATAATTAATTAATTTAGTTTAAATACAATCATTAAATTTTATTTAAAAATATCATAATATAATTTTAAAATTCTATAAATTTAAAATAATTAAAATTAATTTATAAATATTTTATGGGCTTGAATTAATAATTCAACCCATTTAAATAATTAAATCCAACCCAAACAACAACTTAATTTGAGTCTAAATTAAATTCCCAGAAGCTCAAGATGATGAGCCCAATTAGAATTCAGATAATCCCGATATTAAAATCGGATCCGAGCCCATAAACCAACTACAAAAAATCGGACGGTCAGGATTTAATATAGTGAATCGAATGGTCATCATCAGATCCGTGCGATTAACCCTAGGTATAAATAGTCTTAACCATAGAATTTCACCCCCCGCCTCATTTCCAACCCTTACCTAACCCTAGACTAGAAACCCCTCCCGCTCCTCTACAGAAATGGTCTCTGCTCCACTCCTCCGCTCATCCCGGCTCTCTGCTTCACTTCGCCGCTCATATCCAGACACAATCTCCCTAAAGTCATTCCACAAGCTTAACGCCTCCATTATTTATTTTTTATATCTCGTTGGTTTGAAATCAGTCTTACCAATACAATGAGATTTTCTTGTAAAGAACCGTAACATACCACAAACCCTTCAGATCTATGAACTCCGAAAACAAATTATGCCAAACTTAAAATTTGTAGGGATTCTGATCAGGTACAGGTTCTTCAACCAATTTTAATATTACAAATATAATTTATTGACCACTTTTCATCGATTTTGAACAAAATCAGTCTGTTCTTATTGAAATCTTGAAACTAATTCTCGATCTGGGTCAAAAAATGTTTATCGTGTTAGGTCTATTCAAAAAATGTATAGATCTAATTCAAAATAATTCTATCGTGTTAGAGCTGTTCAAAAGATGTATAAATCTGGTTCAAAATCAGTCTATTGTGTTAGATCAATTAAAAAATGTGTCAATCTATTTCAGAATCATTCTATTTGTTAGATCTATTAAAAAAGTATATCGATCTGGTTCAAAATTAATCTATTGTGTTAGATGCATTCAGATTTTTTTTTGTATTCTAATGTTCATCTCTTTGTTTATTTTGAAACTCATTTCGTTCGAGGATCTATTTAAAAAAGATGGGTTGCTGACGATGGATCCAGTCGAAGATTTTAATCTTAAAACATGGGCCGAACAAAGATAGAGAACGATCCAGATGGATTTCCATCTTAAACAGGTAAAAGCATCATTAAACTTCTGATTTTATTTATATGCATACTTATGTATAAAAACCCTTATTGATATACAAATTAAATAAATCAAATAAAGCATGCAAAATAATTTTTAAATATTATATCTTTTTTTATTTGAAAATTGCTACTGCCAATTATCATTTTTATTAAATTAGCTATTTTGAAATTTTATAAAAGAATAAATAAATCGTCAGGTTGCAACATTTACAATTGTCTGAAGGGTTTGCTTTATGTTAAAATTGTATAGATGTGGATTTTTATACTGATAGGCAATAATTACATGTAACTTACTTGTATATTTAATGTTTAATCAATTGCTATTGTTTGGTATTTTTTTCTGCATGTTGTTGATTTACATGGAAAGAATTGATTATGTTATCACCGAATGATTAATATATGAGGCATATTGAAATGTGGGTTGTTTATAAAAAACAATCTTTATGATAAATCGTTTTATGTTTTGAACTATAAATATTTTCATTCTGCTTTTAGTATGTTAATGTGTTAACATTTTGCTATGAGTATGTTAAAATTTGTAATTGATTCTCTTCTTATTTACTTTAGTTAGTTGCATATTTAATGTTGTATGATTGCTATTGTTTGTTGTTTTTTTTCACAAATTATCTCTTAACATAATACAATTCATACTTTTATAACTGAATTTTTTAAAAAGATATGTCTAAGTTTATCGGCTGCAAACCTGACATGACCTATCGTAGTATGATAATGCCTCGGAATAGAGTCCAGGGTCTAAGTAAGTGTAACAATGCCACGAATGAAGACATATCCTTTAAAAATAATAACAATTGAAAAATATAATATTTCTGATAAATCTTTTTATGTTTTGAAGTATAATATTTACATTCTGCTTTTAGTATGTTAATTTGCTATGAGTATGTTAACAATTTGTAATTGATTCTCATCTTATTTACTTTAGTTATTTGCATGTTTAATGTTGTATGAATTCACTATTTTGATAATCTTATGAGAAGTTTTTTTTATTTTTAAACAGATATGATTATTTCTTGATTCATGTGGAGTGTGTTCTCTTATAGAATTGTGCATGCTATTTGATTCACATGGTAGGAATTGATTATATTATCATTGAAAGATTAATCTATGAGGCAGGTTGAAATGTGGTTTGTTCTTATAAAACAATCTATTTAATAAAACTATTTATGTTTGAAAATATAAATATTTTCATTCTGCTTTGCGTATGTTTACAGATTAACATTTTGCTCTGAGTATGTTATGTTCAAAATTGTAATTGATACTTTTGTATTACTCAAGTTAGTTTATGTTAACAGATTCTCCTTTAACACGCAAAATGCTGCTCAGAAAAGGAAGGAAACAAGCAAGCAAGATAATGCAATGGAGTATTAACAACCGAAAAAGATAAGTACACAAATTAACTCTGAACATAATACAATTCATACTCTTATAACTGGGATTTTTTAAAAAGATATGTCTAAGTTTATCGGCTGGAAACCTGACATGACCTATCGTAGTATGATAATGCCTCTGAATAGAGTTCATGGTCTAAGTAGGTGTAATGATTTGCATCTTTTTGTACATATTTTCATTATCGTTTTTGTTTCACGTTGCGTATTTTTCGCTTGCTTTTTGTTGCTTTAGGAGTCGGGTTGGCCGTTTTTCGTATTTCTAGATTTTCTTAGTTTTTGTACGTTTTGTTATTAATTTTCGTAGATTTTCACGTTTCCATTTTTCTTGGCCGTAGGACATCCAAGCGGGGCCCACGCTCGTTTGGGATCATTGATACTCGACTCGGGAATGGACGGACAAAGCAAGAAAGCGCAGCGGACGAGGTTCGACAAACCGGCGGTCGCGAAAAGAACGAGAAATCGAGCCGGGCACTGGAATCCAGTCGACCGACTGAACATTCAGTTGATCGACTGACCTTGAAGTCGATCGACTGGCCCGCTAAAATCGACTGGATTCCAGCGAGTTTTGGAAGTTTTTGACATGGCATTCGATCGACTGCCCACTTGGCCGATCGACTGATGTCGATCGACTGGGCCCTTCGGAGATCGACCAAATTACAGGGCTTCAGGCCGTTTTTGACATCGTAGCGATCGACTGCCAATCGATCGACTGAAAAGCAGCAATTTTGAAGATTTAAGCAATCAGACGTCTTTTCAAATGGCAACTTGTCCTGTGGCCTTCTTCTCCAAGAGAGCTGCTCCAAACCAGAAGAAAAAAGCACTTTTCATATTTTGGCTTATTTTAATTTCTATAATTRCTAGTAATTATTTATGGATTAATCAAGCTTAAATCTTAGTTGTTTAGTGTTCAAGCTTTGTTTTAAGTTCCCTTTATGAAGAATCATCCAYCTTTCAAGCTTTCTCATTCAAGCTTTTGTGTAATCAAGTACATTTGGTAACTTCTTTCCTTTAATTTAGTTTCATCTCCATGTTATTTTATCTTGATCTAGTGTTGAAGTTTGATTCTTGCTTGTGGTTGTTTTGATCAATTAAAATCCCTATCTTTATTTCCTAACTTTCTAGCTTATGAACTTATGCTTTTAAGTTATTAAGTTGAAATGAATTTCTAAGTTGTAAAAGTTTATTAAGATTTTCTTTTTTTAAACCCTTAATTAATGTTAAGTACTTTGTTGACTTATTCAAATAAGTTGACTTTAATTTTCCCTCCATTTTACTAATTTCAAATAATTAAATTTTTATAGTTAATTAGTTTAAATTGATCGTTTTTAAAATTAGCTTTAAATTCCTTTAAAAGTTTTAATGTTTTTAAATCTTAAGTTTCAATTTACATCTTAGTTATAAAAACCGAACAATGACTATCGCTTTTTAGGGTTAAATTAGCTTAATCAAACCGACGATAAGAACGAATAAGAAAACCGACGACCGATCACATCCATCCTCGAGAGACACGACTCAGGACAACTCACCGCATTTACAGTCGACTCTGTACTATTGCGGAGACGATTTCTAGAGCGTCGAGAAATCTTCGATCATGTAACAATGCCACAAATGAAGACATATCTTTTAAAAAACTAACAATTGAATATAGTTTATATAATTTACTGTTATATATTTATAATGCCATATTAATTTGTATATGTTGAATCTAAAACTTATTGCATTAATATTGCAGGTTAAGGAATATATACTCTGGAGAACAAACACAGCATGAAAAAAGATAAGTACCAAAATGTCATCCTCAAATTACACTTTGACTGCCATTCAAAAAAAAAAAAAAAAACAAACAAAAAACACTGTTTAATTGAAAAAAACAGTATTAAAAATATGTTCTTCTCGCAAAACTAAAAGATAGGTTTTTTTGTATCTCATGTTTGGAAAAGGTCAACCGAATAAGCATTAATGAGAAAGGGAATCACAAAAACAATAAAAGATAAGTAATAACATTCAAACTAATATAATTATACACAAATAGAATTTATAATTAATAAAGCACAACTAAATACTAACTGTGTATTTGCTGTATCACGGGTTGTAGATAACTGTCAAAGACACACATCTCGAGAAAAACAACTCATAGGACTGCACTTAAACAGGTAAAAACAATTTATACATATGATTACTTTTAAGTTTTTCAAAAAAACTTAATAACATATAAATACAATATTAATTTGTGTAGTTTTCTAACTGCAGATTTAAAGGATTTACAGGAAAACAGGCACGACAGATTCTTACTGATATTAAGTTTAAAGCATAATAATAATAATAAAAAATTACCTGCCATTGTGTTATTTATTTGTGCTCTTTTTCGTATAGTATCGGTCTTCCTCCTCACACTGGTGTACAAAATCAAATTAGAGGCTCTGGATACGAGGCAGTTTAAATTTGGCCCACCTCAAAATATGCAAAGGAGGTGGTTGTAACATCTAAACTGCCTCATATTTAAATTAAAAAAAATCCGGGTGGCGGTTTTAAATTAAAAGAGGAAAAGATTGTAACCATCCTGTACTATACGCGTTTTTTGGGTTTGCATCCTAACGTTTTTTTTGTAATTTAATGCATCCTGTACTTCAAAAAATTCTGAAAGTGCATCCTCGGACCAATCAACTCGTCCAAACTCGTCGAAACTCACCTAGTCTCGCGAGTGAGGTTGCATATTTTCAAATCCATATACTTTGTGTGAGTTCCGGTGAATTTATTATTTATTTAAAACTAGTTCCGGCATATTTTATTAAATATTTTATTAAATATGCAAAAATTACCGAATTTATTACTAAATAAATAATAAATTTTATTTATTTAATAAAACTAGTTCGGTAAACATTAGGATAAAATATGGTTTGCATATTTATTTAATAAATTCGAGTTTTTATTTAATAAAACTAGTTTTTTCTAAATTTTGTATAGTACAGGATGCACTTTCAAAATCTTGTATAGAAAAGGATGCATTAAATTACAAAAAAAATGTTAGGATGCAAACCCAAAAAACGCGTATAGTACAGGATGGTTACAATCTTTTCCCCAAATTAAAAACCGCCTCAAATAATTATTTTGAGGCGATTCCTTAAATAACCGTCTTTAGTATTTTTGCGGGCGGCGGTTTCTAATTGAACCGCCTCAAAGATACCAGTTCAGGTGCGGTTAATTTCGACAACCACCTCGTACATTTTGAGAGGCGGTTCTCCAACCAAACCGCCTTGATTACCGAAAAAAGGACTGGGCTGGATAAAACCCGGCTGGGAGAGAAAGTAACTCACTTTCATATAAATCCTAGATTTGATTTGGAGGGGTCAAAAAAACATGCCCTTCCTCCCAACAGCATCTCCGGAGCTTTGTCGATTTCTGTCGTCGGTGCACACAGTAAGCCCGCAAATTAACCAATACCTTAGATTTAGTTTAGTTTTTTTTTTTTCCGCGAGATTGTAATATTTATTTTGATTACGATTGAATAAAGGGTTTGGTTTTAGGGCATGGAATCGGAGGTGGAGGTAGCACAACAATCCCCACCTGTAAAAAGGAGCAAAGTCAGTTCGGACGATGAGGAGGAGATAATGATACGCAACTTCATAGAGAAGTTGGAGGCTGAATTTTTGTATTATGCGTTTAAAGGTACTTTCTTTTTGAATTGCACCTGCACGTTCGACTATCTACTAGTATGTATGAAAATATGAGGTAACAAATCTGATTATCTCAGAAACTGTAATTATTATCTTTATTATATTAATTAATTGTTGATAACATATTTCTTCTATTTTTCTTTTTTTTTAGGAACCTGTTGAAGTGAGAGACTTGTGACCCGCAAAGCATTTCAGCCATGATATGATTGTTGGAATTACTAATGGTTTTTCTGATGAAAACTACATCCATAAATCTGTCTATGGTCGACTATTCAGAGGCAAGATTGATCAATTAACAACTTGGGAGTTAGAAATTGAGAAATGAAAGTTTACAAAATGGAGTATTTTTGAATCTGCTGTCAACTGCTTCAATTATATGTTTCAGTTTCTACGTGTTTTTGTTGTGATGGTGTGATGTAGTGCTTGTTTAAATTTAAAATCTTATCTTTTGAATCACTCTTCATGTAGTATTTTCATTTCCTTCTCTAATATTGTTTTTCTTTTAATCTTTCCATGAATTATATGAAAATTTCCCATGGTGAGTATCAATCAGCTTGGAGTATAATTCATGGCACACCTTTGCTTAGTTTTGTTCCCACATAAGCATTATCTTATTATATAGAATGGACTTGATATTATAATTCATGGCACACCTTACCTCAACAATGTTCAAATATCAGAGAGCTTAATATTTTATTTTCTTGTAAATGATGATGATATCCTTACCTGAACTCTATCCATTATCATTTAGTTTACATACTATTTATCACATGTGATATTTAGTTATATTATTAAGAACAGTAGGTTGGGTTTCTTGACATTGAAGGATTAAAGTTTAAAGTTTATTATTTTTTACTAGGACGTGATTGAATGACAAAAATGAACTAGTATTTGGTTACTAGCGAAGAGATGCGGGGCTCGAAAGAACAATTGGTAAGTAATTTTTTGTACTAAAACGCCTCTATATCTGTACTCATACATGTGATTTTTTGTGCTTCTAACTACAAAATATCACTTGAGAATGAATAGCTCTGACCTAGGGGTTTTTTTCCTCTCTTTTGTTTTTTGTTATTTTATTTTTCTGAAAATAGTATAAGTACTTGGATGAAGAATTTTTGAGGCGAGTCACTGAAAGTACACGGAGGTACATTGGAATATTTGCGGATGCAATTGACGAACTACTGCCTGAGCCAGCAGTGGTACTTCCAAAGCAAAGCCCTGATAAACCTCTGATCATTGCAAATTTAGGTGCTGTTCTTACTCACCTCTTGTTTCAAGTTCTCAACCTTTTCTTTTCTTTTTATGCATTCAAGATTCTGTTAATTTGGATCTGTGGTTGTGTTTACCTTTTAATTGTGGGGTTGTGATCAAGATCTGATTTTTATGGGATTTTTTTTTTAGAATTGTGTTTCTTATGTGATGATTTTGTTTTGGTCAATGTTAAATAATTGCATGCCTTCATAAAAAGTGCTGCATTTTGTCAGGAGTTGACTTAATTCAGCGACTCTTTATAATTTTTCATGGTGGTCCTTGATTCCCTATGTGAATTTCGTGTTCTAGGTTAACCCTTTTCATGTTTTCCGAAGTGGGTTTGATTTTTTTAAATTTCTTATTAGTTTTGTTATCAGAAGCCTCTTTTTTGAGAGAAAAAGTGGTGTCCGTGAAGTTGTGTGATTGATTTGTATTCTATTTCTCTATATTTTCTCATCACTCTCCATCTCTTTACTAACTTCCTTTTGGTAATTTTTTTCCATCTCTCTTTCATTTAATGTTTAATAAAGTCCTCCGCAGCTTTGCATTTTAGCTTTTGTGTATATGAGCTTATGGATTTGCTACATTTGACTTAGATTTAACTTCTGATTTGTTTATCTGATATCATCTTCTTAAAACTTTATTATATCACTTTGTCCCTTATTGGTTTATTCATTAATTTTTGTATTATTGTTTTAAATTGTGATCTTGCACTTGAGTATAACAAAAAATTTATCTTCACAGAGTTGAAGACATAATGCTTGGATCTAAGCGTTAGGGTTTTTTAGTGCATTATTTCAGCGATGACCACAAAAGCTAGCTCTCGAGCTCCGTTAGGAGCCCAACAACAAGAACCCGTCAACAACCAAATAAGAAACCAAGATCCTGAGCCCAAGAAATCTGATTCCGCCACTTCCCAGCAAGCCTCCACGGCTGTCGATCTCGATGCGCCCACGATCCGAAGCTCCCCCTTCGTCGATCAAGAGAAGTAAACATCTGATCCCAACAGCGTGAAGACCAGCACGTGCCTCGCCAGCTCGTGCAGTGATGTCAGCGATGAAATCACAAGCAGAAGCTTCAGCAGCGGGGTTTACAAACCCCTCAAGGCGAATGACGTCCGATGGGAGGCAATCCAGGTCGTCCGATCGAGAGACGGGGCTTTGGGGTTGAGCCAGTTCAGGCTGCTAAAGAGATTGGGCTGCGGTGATATTGGGAGCGTTTATTTGGCCGAACTGAGTGGGACAAATTGGACTTTTCGATGAAGGTTATGGATAAGGCGACGTTAGCGAGCCGTACGAAGCTTCTACGTGCCCAGACGGAGTGTGAGATATTGCAGTGTTTGGATCATCTATTTTTGCCATCTCTATACGCACATTTCGAGACCGATAAGTTTTCATGTTGAGTTTAGCTGTCACCCATGTATTTTTCTATATTAATAACTGTCGATTTTGGTTATAAATTACAACTTATTTAAGGGGTGGACGTCATCTTTAAAATTTTAAAAATGGACTTTTAGAGATGAGAATAATTTTCAATTTTGTATGTTGGATTGAATTAATATTAATAGTGATCTATATAATTTGGTTGGTTGATTGATTGATTGATATTAGTATTTGTATTGAAAGCAGCAACAGGGCCTAAAGGAAAAAAAAAAAAAATCAGATTTTTTTATTTTTTTGTAAAAGGTGGATTTGAGGTTCTGATAAATCACCGCCTCTGTCTTGGATGATAATTGAGGTGGTTCGAATTAAATAACCGCCTCCGATTGACACACTTTGAGGCGGTTCGTATAAAGTAACCGCCTCCTTTTATGAATTTTGGGCGGTTCAAAGGTAACTGTAAAGACTAGGGCGGCAGGTTTTTATAAGAACCGCCGCCCGAATTCTCTTATTTGCGGCGGTTTGAACCGCCACCCGGTTAATTCTACGTATTTGCGGCGCCTTGATTAGAGGCGGGTCAAAACCGCCTCTAATCACTGTTTTTCCACTAGTGTCATATTGTTTACTCCAAATGCGCTGCTCCAAATAATTATCCGTTCTATGTTTATATTCAGATGTTCAGTTGTGTGTGTATGCGTGTTTGTTTTTTTTAGAATTGTAAACCCTATTACACTGAATTGCTACGCGGTAGTAAAATTTATGATGTTAGGGTTAACTATAGATAATCTTATAGGCACAAAGAGAGATATTTAAAACAAATCTTTTGCAAATCGGTAAGATACGAATTATATTTTTATATTTAATAATTAAAAGATAAACATATTACTTATCTTCTAAATATAATCTTCACTTATCAGGATTCTTAAAAATAGAAATTACTTTTTAACAAACGACGATGATTTACCTGCAAAATATAACATATTCTTTTCAAATTTTAAATATATTATTTCACAAACTTCACAATAATGAATCTATATGATTTATTCTTTTTACGGGATTTAAATTGATAATATATTTTTAGAATCTCTTTTATTATATTTACTATAATTTAAGGAACATAATAATTGAATAATTTTATCGAGTTTATACAACTTGTATATTAAGAAATATTGATAATTTGTGCTCCTTTCACAAGAAATATTTCCTTTTATTTGTATCTAAGATTTTTTATTGTTCAAAAAATCTACAACTTTTATATATCTTTCTTTTTTCTTATCTATTCTTTTTTTGAAAAATACTTGTATATTAAGAAATATTGATAAGATGTCCATATATAATATTTTCTATTTTTCAACAACATTTATATAATGGAAAAAGTTCAAATAATTATTTCAATTTTATCATTTAAATTCAATAAATTTCGTGTAAAGGTTGACGCTAATAAAATATAGCTCATACGTTCACAACTTAAAAGTGTACTCAATTATAATCAGTTTGTTTATTTTACATTAATTATTCGTAAATATCGGCGATGATTAGAGCATGCGTTAACTTTCTGTACTTTATTAAATTATGCTATGCGAATGTGTTTGTGTATAATATTAGTGATTGTAATTTATTTACTTATTTTATTTGATGTATGTTTTGGTTTATTAATAATTCATGTTTTAGATTATAGGACAACCTGCCAAAAATTTGAAAACAAAAAAGCCTTCCGACGTTAGGCAACAATCTTTTAAACTATTTCAATAATTTTCTTTTGAATATTTTTATAAATGGTTGACTCTATGAAAGATTAATATTTCATAGTAAAATATGTATAAAAGATGAAGCAATATACATTCACAAAAAAGACTATTAGTTGTAATGGTTATCTAAACACAAAAGTTAATAATAATAGAACGATTTTATTAAGTAATATAAAATTCGAAAAATATCAGATTTTAAATCACATAAATATTGTTTAAGCATATAATGCTTTTTCCATAAACTTAAAGATGCCTTTTTTTTTGAACGTTTTTTATAGGTCCTGCATTAGAAAATATCTTTTCAGTAAAAAATCTGATTTAATGTATTTACATTTTTTAGGATTCTAATTCTGGAAGAGAACCAGATTGAATCAACTACCTATTTTTTCAAAGATTATGCGTGTGAATGATACCTCATTATTTGGAGATTAATTGTGCAAGGAAATCAGATTTTAGAGTTAATTTTGGTATGCTCTATTGTGTTATTGCCAAATTAGGCATGTTTGGAGCCTGTAATTTAATTCATTTTCATACTTTGTTTTTCTTTATTCTTCTTTATTCGGGGTCTGTAATTAATTTTATTAAAAATGGAAAATTGATAATCTCATCCAGTTAAAAATTCATTTTATATGGATAAAAAATATGTAATTCAGAGATTTCATAGAATAGAAATACAAATAGATTTAAACAGATATGAATTAAAATCATCAAACAAATTGGAAATGATAATAAATGGTATCCTAATTTATTGCCATAAAATTCGAAATTTGATGCCCCTATTAATCAACAGAAATCAAAACAATTGTCTCATATACCCAGTACTATTTTTATCTATCTATCTATCTATCTATCTATCTATCTATCTATATATATATTATTTTTATATATTCTAATCATGTATATATTAATAGATAACTTTTAATTCACTATTCTAATAAACTATAATTTACCAAATAATTATTTAGAACTACTTATTAGGAATTTTCAACTATTAATTATCATTCCAACTTCTCGGTTACCTCGGCCAAAACGGCCCTAAATTTCGAATCCATTAAAAAATAAAAATAAAAATTAATAAATAAATATAACGAAACAGTGAAATCAATTCAAAGTACTGTCGCTCTCTGTAAGAACTTTGCAAGTAATCAGTAATCGCAGCCCCATTAAGGACACACAAATTAGACAATGGGCCATGAAATAAAAACGAAGATTAATTCAGTTTTAATTTGATTTTATTTAAGGCGTTTACAAATCAAGTACGATTAATACTCCATATATGCGATTGAGAAAGTTACCAGGACAACACGCCAGAGAAAAAAGAACCACAATGTGCTTCAACTTCAAATAGTATCACAGCAACATAATGAATAGAAAGAGAGACCGTTACAACTTAAAATGCAAGCAAACACATTCAAGCAACTAATTTCAAACACAAATCACATGCAATACATGATCATAATTTACAAAAGGCAATTATTTTTTATGCATGGGCATATTATAATACAGGGAATTTAATCCTTATTTCCCTTCAAACCCTGGATTCAAATCAGATGACATGAAATCTCCAGGGTGAACTTTCTTGTTTCTTATAATTTTACTCTCATCAAATACCATTTTTTCCACCACACCATTTCTCGCTCTGTTCTCTTCAATTTTCTTGATCATCCTCTTCTTTTGGCGTTTTTGCTGCATGTAAATGTGCGAGTAGCTAGCTCCGATGGACGCCATTTCCACAAGGAAAAGATAAAAATAAATTTATTTCTAAAAGTTGTTAGTTAATGATGTAGAAATGGCGCGATACCGATGAATTTATAGGCGTAGAGGTTTGTTGCCTTCTGATGAAGAGATCACTGAAAACTTATATTTAATGTCTTAAGGATGTTTTATTTTTTTCTAATCACAAGGTTTATTAGAAGTGGGGGTACATGCATATAAACTAAATGGTTATCTTTTAAGGTGGCTAACTCATTATCCTGAAAAAAATATTGCGTTGATGGTTTGTGCATAGTTGGACACATTAATGGGGTTAGCTGTCAGCAGCTTTTCTAGGGTCCTTTCTTCAATTTTCAGGTAATTGATATAGTTGGAACTAACCACTAGTGTTCTTAGCCTAACCATAATCAATGGGTGAAATAAAAAAGATATAGGCAGGGGGCAATGTATGACAAAATACAATTATAAATACGAACTGTGGAATCAGACCTCTATGCTAATTAAATTAAGCGTCTTGTATTAGGATAAATACAAATTATATTCTTTTGTATTTATTTGTAATTTTTTTTATTTGTTATTGATTGATCCAAATTTTTGTGCACCTGTTTTTAAGATATTTAATTTAAAAACACGTAAGTTTGCTCGCAAGAGTACGAGAAACTTGTAAGGTGGTGAGTTTGACTCAAGTCAATTCTCTCTAGAACAACTGTTTGATATCTTGAATGTTTTTTCTTAATTATAAAGTACATGTACATCAGTTTTTTTTTTAAGAATTGATTTGATCATTAAAACTAAAGTAATATTGAATTTAAAACTAATTAAACTAATTATCTTAAACTAGATTATCAACTACGAGCAATAATATAAACTAATCGAACTTAAGAACTAAGAAATAATAGCAACGAATGTAAAAGTATGAATATAAGAAACTAGTATCATACAAATCTAAGAATGGAGAATTAAGCATAAATCAAATCGCATAAATAAGCTATATAAATCCAATATCCAAGCATGAAACAATTGAACTAATTAAACTAATTCTAAAATTAACTAAGAATTTAACCAAGCAATTAACTAGGAAATTAACTACGAAATTAACTAAGAGTTTAGAATACTTATTGGAACTAGTACAAGCAATGAAAATCTCCAGCTATTCCGGAGTTGAACGTTGATCTTGGGCGAAGATTGAATCCCGAACGAGAAATCGAAGCTTCGGACTCGTTGTTCTTCGATCCTTGATCTTGGTCTCCAAATCTCGTTATAAGATGTGAAAATATGTTTATTCTAAGCCCAAATACCCTAGGTAGTCGTGTGTCCCCCAAAAATCCAAAATATGAAGGATATTTATAGATATATCATGTCTTGGCGCACAAGAAACCCTAAAAACGCATTTCTGGGCAGCCATGTCGACGTCGCGTCGTTTGACGCGTGCTGGAGATCGGCGTTGACGCTGCCTGTGTGCTCGCGTCGACTGGGCGGGTGCGTCGACTGACGCGGTCTTGGATCGACGCAACTTCAAGTTGCGTCGACTTGGCGTCGACAGACGCACTCTTGGATCGACACTTCAGAGAGTTGCGTCGGTCTTGCGTCGACAGAGCATCGACCGTCGTGTACAGGGGTCCACGTCACCGTAGCATCGACGCTCGCGTCGATCGACGCTACTGAGAGTACGTCTCATTTTCTCGATTTTTCTGCTACTTGTTCACCAGAAAGCTCGTTCTCCACTTTTGAATATCGAACTTCATCTATCTACGCACTGAACTCTTCCGGTTACTTAGCTGTAAGGTGAAAAACAACGAATAATCACCTATTCTCACCAATTATGATCAAAATACGGTAAAATAAGTTGGGAATATAAAAATACGAAATTAAGCTTAAATCATCCAACTTATACCAAAAACAAAATAGAAAAATGAACTAAAATACTAATAAAAATAAGGACAAATCTATGCTAATCAACTACCCCACGCTTAATTGGTTTGTTCTTCCTCGAACCAACGATATTTTCAAAGTATAACAAGAATGAAAATCAGTTCAAGCAAGGATTCGTTCTATGGTACATACATAATTTTGAAAATATAGGTACAAATAACGCAACGTCAAACACTCCACCTTTATTACAACATCGCTTCATAAACAATTCATGCTTTCTCTCAAAAGGGAAATATATATATGGTGTTCTCTCAAAAGCACTCAAGCATCGATGCATAGGACGTGTATACGCTCAAATCATACAAATGCATGCACAATAAACAAGTACGGAAAATCAATCTCTTTTCAGTTGCAAATTAAGTGCGTTGTCAAAACTAAGAATCAGAAAAGGTCTTTTTCGGGTTGTAGTGTAAGGCTCTTTGGACGGGTATGGAATATATAAGTCGTGTGGCTAACTCACGATCTAACGTGATCAATAACTCACCTAACCTATTCTAATCATGAAGCAATGTGCTTCACCTCGTTCAAAAATAAAAATACCTCACTAAACACTCATAACGTAGCCTTCAACATAGGCTATTCCTCTACTCGAAACTCGTAAACCGACTTGTCGTTCAAACCACTTAAACACAATTGAAGCTTATAACATGCTTCTTACACAACTCTTTGCCTGTTAAACATTTAGGCTTCTTAAGAAAATAAACAATAATAAACAAGTCTTTATTAGCGCGTAGGCAATGACGAACACAATTCAATTTAGACTCACCATCCTTCTTTTGCTTCTTCTTTTTTTTTTATTTCCCCCTTTTATTATTTTTTATGGTTTTTTTTTTAATTTTTCTTTTTCATTTTTTTAGATGGTGGTCCTTAATTACAAAATAATAAATTCCTAATAAAAATCTCCAAGACTCAAATAACCAATAAAAATAACGAGCTCCTACACCACACTTTTAATGGATTGTAGGGGTCTACTCAATAAACACTCATGGCTATAGGCACGGATTATTTGGCTATGAGGGGCTCATTCGCAATTTATAGTGGCTAAAAATATATGGATATGGCTGGAATAGGGTTTTATTTGTGCCTTAACGTCATTTTCAAAGTCAACTACACACAGGGGTTTCAAAGAGATATCAAATCAAAACTCATTCAAGTTCATGCAATGATGATAATCACTTAGGATACTCACAGGCTTTTTGCATGAAAAAGTTTTGAATTGACGCTGCTTTTTAGGTTTTGTGAAATCAATTGTGTCCAAGTACCATTTTACAATATATAAATAAAATTTTTAAAATTTTATGCACTTATACACGCTCAAAAGACAAGAACATCAAATCATACGTAGTCAACTTTGAAAGACAAGTCATACAAACACAATTAAGCGCAGAAATAGCGATCAATCACGTTAAAAATATGCATTTCAAAATAAAGACATCAAATTGCATTTTCTTTTAAATATGAACCATACTCAACCACCCCCTCCCTAAAAACTTGGCAATCTCCTGATTGTCAAAAATATAAAAGAAAATAAGAGCAATGGAGATGAGAAAACATCCCTGAAAAATGCGATAGTCGAGTCTCTCCAAAAACGCTTGTGCAATTATCCTTCATCTCAGACCGCGTGATTAGATTATCTTGAACAAACCTATAAAAATAAACAAAACAAAACAAAACAAAACAAGCCACGATTGCGATCAATTGCTACGTGCAAGTGCCCGGTGGCACGTCCTTTGGGATTTAAAATGGCCGGATTGCGGCTCAACGTCGTAAATGGCTGGGTTGCAGCTCATCAAGAGGTTGCCGGACTGCGGCTAACTTGGGTCGGATTGCGACCTTGATCGACGAAAATTAGACGACAGACGCTACTAGTGGTAAGCTCATCGTTATCCCTGATTGTTGCGGCTAGCAGTAGGTTCAGTGGTTGATCGTCATTGTTAATGCCTTGAGTGGAACTAGCGGTAAGGCCTTTCGGTAGCGAGCTACCGCTATATACCATTAGTTATCCAGAATAAGCGATTTATCATATTTTCTGCACATCAACACACATATAAACGTACCACCGCAATTGACACAGTATAAAAAGACAGAAATAAAATAAAATAAAGAAAAGAAAATGAAAACTAACTAACGCTTGGGTTGCCTCCCAAGAAGCAATTTTTTAACGTCGAAAGCTCGACGCAAGTTGCTTGAATAATTCCTAGCTCCTGGTGGGTCCACGAACTCCTTCTTGCTTCTATCTCGACTCTTCGTATATTTGTTGTAATAAGGTTGAAGTCGATGCTTGTGGACTTGGAATCTCGTCTTTGTATTCTCATCGTAAAGAGTGGCTACTCCATACTCATCAAGCTCCTTTATTAAAAACGGTCGACTCCATGCAAATTTAAAATTGGTTGGAACGAACTTACGATCAGAATTATATAGCACTAGTTGACCAACCTTAAACCTCAAATCATCTAACTCCTTATCAAAAACATTATTCGACTTCTTCTTCTTCGTCGTCCAATCCTTGCTATATGACTTTCCCTTGTTCCTTGTACCTTTAAAATTCTTGTAGGGGTCGAGGGAAACATTTCTTGAATGATTATGCGGTGGCTTCATCTCTTCTCTTGGCTCAAACTTTGAACGATCTCGTTGTGGTCTCAACTCCACTTTTGGCTCATTTTTAGGCAAGTTAAACTTCATGGGCAATCCATCATCAAATGCCTCTACATTATCAAACTCTTCAATTGTGCCGATGCTCAGGAGTTCATTCACGCAAGAATCTACTAAATCAACAGTAGAACATTCGTCCTTTATAAATGGTGCAGGAGTCTTGTGAATATCTTGAAGTGAAAACGTCGCCATTTCGCCTAAGACGGACATAGTCATCCTCCCTTTTTTTACGTCGATCACCGTGCGCGTTGTAGACATGAATGGACGTCCTAACAAAATGGTGTGCTCTCGATTTTTGCTCTGTACGTCACCAACGTCCATAATGACAAAATCCACCGGCACAACTAGCTTGTCTACTTATACTAAGACATCCTCCACAATCCCCAAGGGTAACCTTATCGTTCTATCCGCCAATTGCAATCTCATCTTGGTCGGTTTCAGTGGTCCTAGGTCAAACTCCTTGTAAATTGAGTAGGGCATAAAATTTATGCTAGCTCCAAGGTCGAGCATCCCCCTTGTCATTTATCCTTTTCCCGAGAGAAATAGTCATGCAAAAACTCCCGGGATCCTTCTCTTTGGGTGGCAATGGTTTTTTAAATATATCACCAACTTCTCTTATCAAAGCCACATGCTGCTTTGCAGCCAAACGCCTCTCCCTTGATGCTAGCTCCTTGAAAAACTTCACAAACGCTAGCATTGTCTTTATCACCTCTATCAGGGGGAGGTTAATATTAACATTTTTCAATAAGTTGTATAGCTCCATGAAATTTTTATTCTCCTTTGCCGGACGTAGGCGACTTGGAAAGGGAACATGATCATAAATGGTCAACTTTTGCGGTGGTGCATTTAAGGAATCGATGGGTTCTTCAGTTGCTATCGAACTCTTTGTCTTCAACGGCCCCAAAATATTTGGATTCACTAGTGCAGAAAATGCATTCTAGAACAGAACATCCTGGTGCATCTAGAAGGGTATTTAAAATACTGTTCTGGATTAGACTTTCCAGAACAGTTTTTGAAATTACCGTTCTGGATTGATAATTTTCCAGAACGGTATTCAAATACCGTTCTAGAATGTATACATTCCAGAACGGTTATTGAAAAACCGTTCTGGACTATGAGTTAGTCCAGAATGGTATTTAAATAACGCTCTGGAAAGTGTACAATCCAGAACGGTATTTTAATACCGTTCTGGAAAGTGTGTATTCCAGAACGTTATTTAAAATACCGTTCTGGATTAGAATCCAATCAAGAAAGGTATTTATAAAACCGTTCTCAAATGTCTTGGTCAATTTAATGCCGCGTAAATAAAATTTTTTTGCCGCCCATATTTTTACTTTCCAGAACGGTATATTTAAAACCCTTCTGGATGTATTCTCCGATACAGAATGGTAAAAAAATACCCTTCTCGAATGTTTACGATACAGAACGGTATTTGAAATACCGTTCTCTAAATATTGCCAAAACAGAACGGTATTATAATTACCGTTCTGGATTGTTATTCAATCCAGAAGGGTATTAAACAACCGTTCTTGAATTTGTTCTTTATTATTGCCAAGAGGTTTTGTGCTTGCTTGACACGTGGCTCTTCCTTATATTTTTTTTCTTTTCCTTTTTTTTTGGTCGTGTTTTGTAGAAACCCTAATAATATGAATTTGTTCTTATCCGCCGCTTCCCGTTTTCTTCATTTCTTCTCCTAATTTCAATATCGATCGGCCGGAAAACTCTCCTCCTCGGCTCATCGACGGCGGCGTTCGGTAGTGGCGGAAGCATGGCGGTAACTCTCAGCAGCGTCAGGAAAGGCAGCCTCCTCTTCACTGCGACGGACAGCAGCAACGAGGGAAGGCTCCAGCTCGGAAGGCTCCGTCTTGATTTTCTGAAAATTAACAGGGAGGTGACGACGGGAACTTTGGCGAGGCGGCTTATCTAGGTTCGGCGTCTCCGTGCGGCGCCTGTGCACGACAGAATGATGGCACGGCGCTTCACTAATTGGGTTCGACAGCAGCGGTTCTGGGATTGGGTGACGATGGTGCTGCGATTTCCGTTGAATTAAATATCTTCACTAATTAATTTATGCTTTATGTTATTGGTTTTAATCAACAAGTTTTTTTGACCAAGTGAATTTGTTTGGTTTTTGCAGTCTTCTCTTGTAGCTGCGAGGGCAGATAATTTTTACTACCCACCGGAATGGGACCCGAAGAAGGTATGATTCTGATGAGACTTTATATTCTTGGCTGCACACGATTATGTCTATGCTTCCGATTGTTATATTGGTTTTTTTGTTTTCAGGGTGGGTTGAACAAGTTCCATGGCTAACATGCTCTGAGGGAGAGAGCAAAAAAAATCGATCAAGGCATCTTGGTCATAAGGTACTGCACCAACCGATTTTTAATTATTAGCTTTCCACCATTAATGTTTTCTTTTAAGCAACAGATGTAAAGGCTTTTAAAGTTATTCTCCTGAATTCTGGGTGTTTGTTAGAGGATAAATTTATATCAACAGCAATTTAATTTGATTCTTTCTGGTTTACAGGATGAAAACTTCATGGTTTCTTGTAATTCACACAACTGTTTTAAATATTGTCATTTCAGTTGTACTTTTTAAGCATAAATTGCTATTATGGGATATAATTAATAAAATTGTGATAAAGAAAGAGCTATTGGCTATATAATGACATGGCATTTATAATCATTTTAAAAGTTATCCACAAGTGATAATGGACGTTAACATAAAATATTGACGACATTGTTGAATAAGCTTATGCAGTCGTTAATTTATACTTTGAAATTATATGGTTCGGTTTTACAGGTTTGAGATGCCTTATAATATATGGTGTGGTGGATGTGAGTCCATGATCGCGAAGGGTGTGAGGTTCAACGCAGAGAAAAAGCAAGTTGGAAATTATTACTCTACAAAGGTAATATGTTGTTTTATTTAAATTCCGAGCTCGTCGATATCTTTGGATCAGTGTTGGTGATGACCACTTTTATTTCTTTTTATCCAGATATGGAGCTTTACAATGAAGTCCGCGTGCTGCAGCCATGAGATTGTTATTCAAACAGATCCACAGAACTATTTAAAACCCTTCTGGATGTATTCGCCGATACAGAACGGTAAAAAAAATACCCTTCTCGAAAGTTTACGATACAGAACAGTATTTTCAATACCATTCTGGAATGTTCGGTCAATTCAGAACGGTATTAAAAAACCGTTCTTGAATGTCTTTCTAAAAAAAAAATTCAAAAAAAAGTTTTTACCAATTTGAATATTTTCACAATTTCTTAATCAATCTAGAACGGTATTGAAAATACTGTTCTGGATTTATTAATCAATCTAGAACGGTATTTATAATATACCGTTCTGGATTGTAAAATTTTTTTGTGAAAGACTTTTCAGAACGGTAATTTTAAAACCGTTCTGGAATGTTTCTCAATCCAGAACGGTATTAAAAAACCCTTCTTGAATGTCTTTCTCAAAAAAAAAATTAAAATTAAAAATTAGAAATATTGCGGCGGGCGGCTAAATGAAGTGGGCAGTGAATTTCACAACTGGGTTGCCTTAACCAAAATCTAATCCCGCTCTTAACCAAAACCTCTCCTCTCCGAATCCCTAATCGGAATCCGCCAATCGCCACCCCGACAACTTCCTCTCCGCCTCACCTCCACCACCCGCCACGGCCTCTCCCAACGCCGCCCCTGGCTGGAGCTCCTCGACCGCTCCAGCCTTCGAAGCCCTAAAAATTCGAAAACCAATCGAAGCCCTAAAAACTCTCTCTTTTCCCCTGTGAAAATTTAATTAGAATTTTAAGAGAAATGGGGGAAGACAAAGGGAATTTCGGGCCCTCTTCCAACCCGAGCTTCTATCGACGTCGCCATTTTTGGAGCGCTTGTGGAACCAGACTAAGTGGTTGAAGGCGTCGACTGTGCACTGCAAGTACAAGGCGACGGCAGCGGAGGAGTCATTATCTACGGCGGCGAATTGGTTAATGTGATTTGCGGCCCGGGAAAGTGAGACGGGATTTGAAGAAATCAACTTAGTTCTCCAGAAGTAACACCGACTGGCGATTGCCACTCGATTTCTTCCAGGTTTCTCCCCTTCTCTGCCTGTGCTTTCCAATGTATTCATTATTATCATGTAATTTTTGCAATATTTATTTATTTGGAAGATTATATCAGTGTTCTGCAAATGTTTAGGAATCCAAATGAATTATTTATTGCGTTCTCTCAAAATTTGACGCTATTTTCATTTCCCCCAAATTAGATTCCAGCTTCAGTGAAAATTTAATAATTACATACTAAAATAATGATCCACTGTGTAATCATTTGGAAATCCATTCTGATGTTCACTACCTTGATTTTTATTTTTTATTTTTATTTTTGGCAGATCCGGGACAATGATTAAAGTCTTCGATTCTCACTGTCACTTACAAGATCCAAGAATCCTAAACATGGCCCCTAAGCTCATAGCTCATAAAAGAGGCCATCGACACGGCTTTTAAATTATAAATTTTCACACTGGCCTCTCTGTTTTCAGCATCATTGCAGGAAACTGTGGAGATATATTTTGTGACAAGTGCACTCAGGGTAGAACTGCTCTTACCGCTGATGAGAATGCTCCTGTCGTTAGAGTTTGTGATCGATGCTTGGTATGCATATTTATTTATTTTATTATTATTATTATTATTATTATTATTATTATTATTATTATTATTATTATTATGTTGTTGTTTTTGAGAAAATATGACGTACGAATATTTTTCATGCTTGTTGTATTAGCTTTGATAGTGGTCTGCAGAAATATAGTTGTAAACTAAATTATAGAGATTTACATTTTTTCTTATAGGGCGAAGTGACTCGTAGACTGAGTAAAGCTAAGGAAGCTTCTAGCAGACCTGTTGTTGTTCAAAGTCATGAGGATTTGGCCAAGAAACTTCAGGTGACTTGCATGCCATTTTATATATTGGAAAAAAGTTGCATGGAGCATATGAAGCAGTAGTACTTTTTTATTGGGCAAGGAATTATGTTTTGGCCTTACTGCTATAGCCTATAGGCAGAGCTATGGATTTACATTTGTTACTTCTAGCCCAACTAACCCTACTCTTTTTTCTTTTCTATATTGTATGATTTTAGCATGATTTTATTTATTTATTTTGATTTGTTGCAGGAGGAGCTGGAGAGAAGCTGCAGGTGTCAGGTAAAATTTAAATATTGAATGCTGAAGTATATAAAAACTGGATGTGACATCACCTTGTTGCCTATTTTTGTTCTGTGCATTTAGTTGTAGAAACTGTTATTTGTTCTGCTGTTATTTGTTTAGGGGATTTTGTTAGATGCATACATTTAAATCTTAGTTTGGGGAAACTTTGCAATATAGATTGACAATTGTAACCAGTACTCCTTAATTAACTCTGATTTTGGTTTCATTACATAAAGTGGATATATATAGAAAGTTTCTATAATTTATAGTTTATTCTTATAATAATCCAGTCATTAGGTTCTGATATATAGTTGATTGAGATAACCACATTTGTTTATTAATGATATGTTTTGGGACTTACTTATTGTGGATGGGTTGGGCTTTATCCGTGTTTGTCCTGTTAGCTATGCTAGTTGGCCCATCGACAAATATATAATTTTTGATGTGCATCACTAATTGGCACCAATTCATTTATTTATTTTTTATTTTCAACAGGTGGTTCTAGATCAGATAGTTCTGGAAAGCGGATGAAAGAGGTTGCCTGCCCAACATGCACAGTCCATTTGCAGGTCCGTAAATTTATTTATTTTGTGTGTTTCTTGAGCTTTATTGTAATATCATAATATGGCTTTGTCATAATTGTGATTGCGTTGCTGTTGATAATTATCAATTGGTGTAGGTTCAAGTTCCGAGTTCAGGTTCAGAGACCATAGAGTGTGGTGTTTGCCAGCATCCGTTTCTCGTCACTGGGCATTGGCGACACATGTTTATCTCTTCTTAATTTCTTGGTGTGTTTATTGCTTATCGTATTTCAATGGGTTGAGTTTTTTTTATTTACTACGTACGTTATCTATTTACTTTGTTGATTTCAATGGGCTGGTTTTGCATTTTTTTACATGTAAATGATAATTCTGGTGTATCGCACTTGTGTTGTCGGGGACTGTCTGATGAGTCCGTCTGACCGCTTAACAAGAGTTTGCTTTAAGTTGTACATGTTATGAGTTATTTGGCATGTACTTAATAGAAATTAGCTATTAACTATCAGTTGTCCATTTACTTCACGATGCAAGTTTCTGATGGGAAAGTAACGGTTAACCGTGTTTTGCATGAGCTTCTTCAACACGGCGATGCTGCTCAGAAATACATTCAAGGGTAAAAAAACTTGAAAATCGAGAATACGATACTTCTTGATAATTTTGTTGAAAAGAGTAGCATGTTCAGTGGTGGTCATAATCGGGCACTACAGAACGGGTCGATACGGTCTAAGAAGCATATGTCTCTGAAGCAACACAAGATTAGCGGGTCATTCGATTTTCCTAAAGAGTTCCATAAGTTAGTGCATTCTTCATTTTGGAAACTGTTAGTTAAATCTTTAATTATTATTATTATTATTATTTAATAATACCCATCATTTTGGAAACTGTTAGTTAAATATTTAATTATCATTATTATTATTATTATTATCATTTTGCTTGTTATACAAACTATTTTTTCATGAATTAGTATTGTTATTAAATATTTTTTCAAATATTATTCCATTTTCAAGATTTCTGGTTAATGCAAGCTGAATAGGTGTGATTGGGTTGGTGCTAAGGCAGTAAGCTAATGTCTCTATCCATACGATCTGCAAACCTTGAAGTGGATATTTAATCAATTTGAGCAAATTGGTGTATTCCTGCTTTCATTTCATTTTTTTTAAATTTTTTTTTAAACTTTCTAGAAGGTAACTTTTGTAAAACCGTTCTAGTAAATGGACTTTCCAGAACGGTATTTTCAAAAAACCGATCTGGAAAGTATAACTTACCAGAACGATAACTAAAAATACCATTCTAGAAAGTCGCACTTTTAGAACGGTATTTTCAAATACCGTTCTGAAAAGTCTCTCTTTCCAGAAATGTATTTCAAAATACCGTTCTGAAAATTCGAGATTTCCAGAACGGTATTTCAAAATACCGTTCTGGAAAGAGAGACTTTTCAGAACGGTATTTTGAAATACCGTTCTGAAAAGTCACGATTTCTAGAACGGTATTTTGAAATACCGTTCTGGAAAGTGTGACTTTCCAGAACGGTATTTGAAAAAACCATTCTGGTAAGAGAGACTTTTCAGAACGGTATTTTAAAATACCGTTCTGTAAAGTCGCGATTTCCAGAACGATATTTCAAAATACCGTTCTGGAAAGTGTGACTTTCCAGAACGGTATTTGAAAAAACCGTTCTGGAAAGTGGCAGATGAACATGGGATGGTACCATTCTAGAACAGAAAAATTATTTTCTAGAACAATTTTTTCTTACCCTTCTAGAAAGTCTGTCAATCCAGAAGGGTAAAAAAAGGCGTTCTGGAAAGTCTACCAATCCAGAACTATGTCACTACAGAAGGTACAGAAAGGCGTTCTGGATAGGCAGAATTACCCTTCTGGATATGCAGTTTCTGCACTAGTGATTTGAAAGTTTATGCATTAGATCGGTCGACGTGGTTGCATACTTGAGGTTGGGTCTCGACCTCTTTCTTGTCTTCCTCCTTTTCTAGCTCGATGCCGTTATCCATTACTTTTCCGCTTCTCAGCACATGAATAGATGAGGCGTGTTCTTTTTGTCTTGGAAAAGTATTTTTCTCATTCTTCAATGACGCCATGTCAGTTTCCAATTGTCCTACCATCATCTCCAATCTTCTTAATCCTGATGAGTTTTCAAGAGTGCTTTTGGCCATTTCAGTCATCATCGTTCTCAATTCTTTCATATCATCTCGAACTTCTTTCATTTCACCTCAAACTCCCTTCATTCCCTCTTGAACATGTGTGAGGCCGTCTCGGTTTCGAATAGTTTCGGCGACTTGGTTTTGCTGCCAGACTAAAAGTTGATCATTTGACTGAACTTTAGTAGGCGTTTTCCCTTGCACATGGAAATTATTCGGGGGCGGTGGTGCTTGCATATGTGGTAGTCTCTACCCTGAATTTTGTTGGTTCGAATAATACTGGATGGCGTTGACGTCCCCTCGTTGTTCGTTGTTGAACGTGCACATATCGGCTAAATGTTCGGGGGATCCGCATTGGTGACACGTCGCAGCAATCTTCCTTGAAGAGGCCTTGCTCGCCCGCTTGGCCTTCCAAGCTGCCAATGTCTCATCAAATATCTCCTCGCACTTTGCTTTGACTAATTTACCCTCATCTAAATCAGGATCAGGGATGGACATCTCATTAAATTTTAATTTACAAGGCCGAGAGTTGGTTTGTCTAGATTTCTCGCTCTGTTTCTCCAATACCCGTTGTGCCTCGCGGGCCGTTAAATCTCTGAAATCTCCTCCTGCTGCTATTTCAACTTGTCTTTTCCCCATGGGCGACAAACCATCAAAGAAAAACTGATTAATTATCTCGGGGGAGTAACTATGATGGGGGCATCCTTGTAAAAGTGTCTTGTAACATTCCCATGTTTCATGAAATAATTCTCTCTCCACTTGTTCGAAGTTAGCAATCTGCCTCCGAAGTTGCCCCGTAGTTTGTGTTGAATAGTATTGATTGAGGAAATTCTCGCTTATCATCTCCCAATAAGTTAATGATCTTGGTTCTACGGATAGTAACCATGTCTTCGCCTTGTCTTTCATGCTATAGGGGAAGCAAATCATTTGCATCTCCTCCCGGTTAAGGCCATTACCCACAAACCTGCCTACTTCATCAATAAAGTAGTTTAAAAATGCTAAAGGGTCTTCATGGGCATTTCCGTGAAAAGTCGAAAGTAAATTGAGTTGGTGCGGTTTAATCTCCACTTCCCTCGCAGTCGGTCCAAGAACAATAGCAGACCCATAAGGCACAACCTTCGGGCGTGCCAAATCTCATTGTCGAGGTGCTCGGGGGTGTCTCGGTGCTCTCTCTCTATGATAGGCAGCCTCATAATCTCCTTTGTAATCTTGGTCATCGAACCATTCATCTACAAACTCTCGTCTAGGGATTGGTCTGTCAGGATAATTTTCATACACTTCCTCGTCATGTTGAGCGTTCCTTCCTCTATTTCCTTGTCTTAGTTGTAGCGGGGAACGATTGTTTGATGGTTGATTGTGACCTCCAAAGTATCGCGGTTCACTTCCATACTCTCCCCTACGTCTTCGTGGAGGTTGTAAAGGTAACTCATTGTTTAATGCATCGAACAACTCATCGTGGCCGCCTACATGATTAGATCGTCTCGCCATGGATTTGGGAATCTTGTCGCATACAAAATTCATGTCTAAAGAAGAATCGCTCTCGGAAACTGGTTCAGGTCTTGGTCTTGTTGGATTCGCACGATGGATGTCGTCAAAGAATGGTGCAAGATCACATTAAAGTGATCGTCTACCTTGCATAAACTCGACAATATATCAACGTACCAAATGGCAAAATCCAAACCCAGTGCAATTATACAAATAACGACTAAATAGAAAATAAATCGAAAGACATCCTTGAATCCTACTTGTTGTCCCCGACAACGGCGCCAAATTTTTGATCCAAACTTTTGTGCACCCCCTTTTAAGATATTTAATTTAAAAACACATAAGTTTGCTCGCAAGAGTACGAGAAACTTGTAGGGTGGTGAGTTTGACTCAAGTCGATTATCTCGAGGACAACTGTTCGGTATCTTGGATGTTTTTTCTTAATTATAAAATACATGTACATCGGTTTTTTTTTGAAGAATTGATTTGATCATTAAACTAAAGCAATATTGAATTTAAAACTAATTAAAATAATTATCTTAAACTAGATTATCAACTATGAGCAATAATTAAACTAATCGAACTTAAGAACTAAGAAATAATAGCAACGAATCTAAAAGCATGAATATAAGAAACTAGTATCATACGAATCTAAGAACGGAGAATTAAGCATAAATCAAATCGCATAAATAAGCTATATAAACCCAATATCCAAGCATGAAACAATTGAACTAATTAAACTAATTCTAGAATTTAAATAAGCAATTAACTAGGAAATTAACTACGAAATTAACTAAGAGTTTAGAATACTTATTGGAACTATTAAAAGCAATGAAAATCTCCAGCTATTCTGGATTTGAACGTTGATCTTGGGCGAAGATTGAATCCCGAATGTGAAATCGAAGCTTCGGACTCGTTGTTCTTCGATCCTTGTTCTCGGTCTTCAAATCTCGTTATAAGATGTGGAAATATGTTTATTCTAAGCCCAAATACCCTAGGTAGTCGTGTTTCCCCCAAAAATCCGAAATGTGAAGGGTATTTATAGATATATCATGTCTTGGCGCACAAGAAACCCTAAAAACGCATTTCTGGGCAGCCACGTTGACGTTGCGTCGATCGACGCGTGCAGGAGCTCAGTGTCGATGCTGCCTGTGTGCTCGCGTCGATTGGGCGGGTGCGTCGACTAACGCGGTCTTGGATCGACGCAACTGCAAGTTGCGTCGACTTGGCGTCGACAGACGCACTCTTGGATCAACGCTTCAGAGAGTTGCGTCGGTCTTGCATCGACTGAGCGTCGACCTTCGTGTGCAGGGGTCCGCGTCGCCGTAGGTCGACGCTCGTGTCAATCGACGCTACTGAGAGTACGTCTCATTTTCTCGATTTTTCTGCTACTTGTTCACCGGAAAGCTCGTTCTCCAGTTATGAACATCGAACTTCATCTATCTACGCGCTGAACTCTTCCGGTTACTTAGCTGTAAGGTGAAAAACAACGAATAATCACCTATTCTCAT
This sequence comes from Phtheirospermum japonicum, assembly GCA_014905375.1. Taxonomy (NCBI): domain Eukaryota; kingdom Viridiplantae; phylum Streptophyta; class Magnoliopsida; order Lamiales; family Orobanchaceae; genus Phtheirospermum; species Phtheirospermum japonicum. The sequence continues at coordinate 164,113 of BMAC01001325.1, read as the reverse complement.
CAATTATGATCAAAATATGGTAAAATAAGCTGGGAATATAAAAATACGGAATTAAGCTTAAATCATCCAACTTATATCAAAAATAAATAGAAAAACGAACTAAAATACTAATAAAAATAAGGACAAATCTACGCTAATCATTGATGTGACCAAAAAGATTGGTTTACCAAGAATGAGGTCGTTGATCTTCGAATTGCTTTTGCCAATCGGAGCGACCTACAAAATAAAACTAAATCGAACAGTTCTGGCGTAGGCCCTCCGATTTTTAAGTCAATACCATTTTTGATGATAAAATGAGAGTTTAAAAGTAGGATTAATATCAACTTAGAATAGAAGTGAGGCTTGTGTCCTATTTATATAAACAAGAGGCGTTTTACCAATCTAAGGTTTCCATCTCCTATTCATATCACAATATCATAATTAGCCACCGATTTAAAATTATAATTTCTCCTATATACTAAGTTACTATAAGTGTTGGAAATCTCGTATTTTGTTAAGTTACCATAATAACCATGGGCCAATAACCATCCCATATCCTTAGTTCCTCGTGGCCCATACCATACAACCCATACCAGCCCACCGGAGCCCATGCCATAACTATAAATCCCAACTCTCCATACCGAGCTGTTTATAAATATAAATACCATTTAGCCCATAAGAGCTCGACAATCCCATAGCAGAGGTCGCCTTATAAATCTAAATCTAGGTGCATGCCGATCTTGATATTTGATTGAGGTAGGAAATCAAGTTAAATGTAAAATAAATCCCTTGAGATTCAACCCACACACCTCTTGTTAAAAGTGAAAGTCGTCAATAGTAAGCGTATGGGCATTAAATTCATACTGTCGTTATGCCGGAGACGTGTTGCACGCCCCCATTCTCATAATAAAATATTCTGTTGGACCAGAAAATGAAAGCTCCACAATCACCTCTCATATATAATCCACCATTGTCGTCCCTTCAAGCTTCTCGACAAGAACATCTTTCACTCATTTAATTAGCAAATAAGACCAGCAGTCCCCCAGATCTGCACTACTGTGGGTAAGTCCCCCTAATTTTTCTTGACTTATTTTTACTGGATCTCCCCATTTTCGATTTTAATTTACTGTGAACATATTTTCTCTCCCCCTTCCCCGTTTTCTACTTTGTTTTCTTATAATCTTATGACTCCAATTCACAAAACCCTAACAGTAACTCTCACGTGGATCTAATCCTTACTCAAAACACCTCATGTCAATTTGAGTCCGTAGAAATTCCCTTTCATAGGAAGTACATTAGGAAAAACCCTAGTCGACTTGAAACTAGTCTCATAGACGAACCAAAAGGAAACATTTCATGGGTTGAGCTAGGAACTCTTACTAGAAATTTGACTGGGAAATCCTAGAGGCCATCCCTTTACCTCAATCACAAACTCTACCCTCTTCTTCCGACCTAGACAATTTCCAACCTAACCCCGTAATCATAATTCCCCTCTATTCTCATGCCGACCTTCCTCCTCTTCTTCAGAGTACTAGGGACATGACAGAAAACTCATGGATCCTTCCGAATCCTAAATTGCTCCTCTTTTTTGTTAGAAATATCCATCTTCCTGACACTATGCTTTTGGTCATGCCTAAGGCTGGCATGAATGATGCCAACAACCCCCCATTCGGCCACATCACCGTCTTTGATGACCATATCATTGCAAGGATTAGATTCCCTATGCTTCCTTTTATGATTATTTTGGCTGTAAAATATAAAGTTCCCCTTCTACAAATGGCTCCCAACTTTATCCGTTTCATTACCGAATATCTCATATTATGCCGGTTTTATAAGGTGGAACCTGATGTGGACTCTTTCTTCTTCTGATGTGGTTTAAAAAACCAAAAAAGGCACTTTCTACCTCTTCTCTCGCAATGGAGCTCATTTTCTTATCAAACCTTCTTCCAAAGTTTGTGAGTGGCTAGCTAAATTCTTTTTTCTTCGTACCTCTACCCATTGGCCTTTCCAAACACAGTGGCAAGAGGTAACCCCCTAAAGAGCTTGTGATTGTAAGGAAAACCCCCTCTTAAATCCACCAAAAATACCTGGACATAATCACTGATTGGAACAAACTCCCCTTCAACATGGTAAATCTTACCAATTCTAAAATGGTGTACACTTTCCTAGCCATTAGCTGCTGACCTCTTGAACGAATGACAAAATTTGAGTTTTGTACGTTGACATCCCTTAGGTCTTTTATTCTTAACCTCATATTATAATAGACATTAACCACCTCTTTTTCCTTTGCAGAAAAATTCGTGCTCACTAGCTCTTCAAGCTCAGAGGAGGTTGAGAATATAAAACAGCCGAACTTGACTCTTGCTGTGACGTCTGTGGCCCCAACTATAAATGACGAGGAAATGAAGGTCACACTTCCAACAGAGGCTCAAGCAGTTGAGGTTGTCAACACCTCTGGAGACCATTTACCCTTTAGAGCCATAGTGGGTAGGGGCAAGAAGAAGTAAACAACCCACGGTCAATCTCGAGCTCGATCATCTTCTGCTGTCTTCGAGGAAGAGGTCGCCGCTACTGGTCCATGACCCGTATCTCCTCCTCCTTTCAAATGCCAATGTGCCCAAGGGGAATCAATCTCAGCTTCCCCTTTCTGTCCACTGACCTCCTAAGCTGCAACGATGCTGAACAATTCCAACATTTCCTCTAGGAACAAGTGTTGACCCTGGATAAAAATTCCTTAGTGATCCTTAGCATTCCTGACCAAGTGGCTTTGATGTCACATTACTTCATGCGGGTAACTATCTTCTCTAAGTACAAATTGCTGACTAATACTTAGTAACTTTCTAACTTGTGTTTCTCTAGATGTGGATGGAACCTGTCCTCGCTTCTCTGTCCAGCCATCTATTAGCTGTTAACAGTGAGGAGATGTCTTTGAATAAGTGGAAGAAGATGGCTAACTAGCTTGAGGCACATGCGAACAAGCAGATCGAGAATCTCTCTTTCACTCAAGAGGATCTGGATGAAGCTCGACGACAAATAGTAGCTCGGGAAGAAGATCTGAATGCTCTACGATGTCAGCTGGAGATGGAGAACTCGAAAACTACTCTATCAGAAATCCGAACTCCACAGCGTAAAAGAGTGTCACCAGCCAGAGCTGGATGATCTTCATGTCTAGTTGCAAGAGAAGGAGAAGCAACACATGCTTGAGGAATCCAGGAGGGTCATGCCCAGGGGGTTGAGGAAGGGCGCCACACGTTTTTGAAGAGTGTCTTAGGTCAGTTGTTGTAGATACATACAGCACTAGCCTAATGTTAGCCTATCTCCACACCACAGCTTCCTACAGAAAGTGACAAAAGGTGCTAAGCTGTATTTAAAGACCACCTTTGATCGAGCTAACCATCAAATTCAAGCGGTCGACCTAAACTTCCAAGTAGATATGGATGAAGCAGTAGAGAACCTTCCTCCTTTTGACTTTAGGAAGGGCGACCTCAACCAGGACAAAAAAGCTATCTGTTGGGATAAGTGTGCAGCTTAGGCAATTATTTCTGTTGGCCTAAGGTCCGAGTTTGACGTTCCATTAGATGAGTTCATTTCCCAAGTTCCCCCCACTGCCCCTTGATGCATTTTGTAATTCTTCAAATTTGTGAACAACTGAATTCTTTTGTAATATATTTTCTATTTTCCCTGCTCAAGTAACTTTAGCTTCCCTATCAATAAAATAATATTACTAGTATAACAACTTACGCCCATCAATCACTAAATCTTTCACAAGTGTAAAACATGGGACCATCATAACCCTTTGTAACTTCAAAACCATAAAACCTTTCACAAGTGTAAAACCTGCAATCATCAAAACCCTTTGTAAATTTGTAACTTTTAAACCATAGAAGTATTATGTCAAACTTAAGATAACTGGGCCACCAACCAAAAACCTGAACAAGCATTGAGTTTGACTTATAAACCCCAACCATAAAATCCTAACACCTGAAATAAGCATCGTTCCATAACCATTAATCATAAGTCTTTGCTAACCATAATAACCTTAAAACCATAAAACCATAAACCCTTAAAACCATAAACCATCGTCGACCTAAACAAGCGTCAACCCATAACCATAAACCTATTTATCCATAAACCATCACCAATCTAAACAGACGTCAACCCAGAACCATAAAACAGTAAATCCATAAACTATCACCGACCTAAATAAGCATCGGCCTATAATCATAAAAACCATAAACCATAAAACCTTTGTCGATCGAAATAAGCATCGGCCCATAACCATAAAACTATAATACTATAAACCATCATTGACCTAAACAAGAGTCGGCCCATAACCATAAAACCATTGATCTATAAACCATCACTAACCTAAATAAGCGTCGGCCCATAACCATAAAAAAAATGACTCATAAACCATCACCGACCTTAACAAGTGTCAGCTCATAGAACCATAAAAACCCTAAAACCATAATTATGTAACTTCCATTTTATTAATCGCCTTTTGATCTATCTAAGCATTGAGTAAAGTAATATATAATTATAAGTGTTACCATGTGCCATATCTTCGACCAGCTAGGCATAATTTTTCTTTAGTTAACTGATTAACATGAATTTGTCTTGACTTTTGTGAGTGTTTTAGTTAGTTTTTTTATTAGTTTTGGTATAAGTTTGATAGATTAAGCATATTTTCTTGTTTTTGTATCTCCAAATTATTTTACCATATTTTGATCATAAATATTAGATTTTATGTTTATTTAAGGTATTTTGAATTAATTTGGTCTGGAGAAAGTCGAGTGTCGGCCTACGAGTGGAGTTTTAGCGAAATCGGGCCACGATTTGAAGTGTTACAGCTGACACTGGGTAAGTTGATCCACACCAGGTTACCCAGTGCGATCACAAATTCGGGAATTTTGAGCCGTCAGCTCATAAAACAAGTAAGCCCGGCTCCAATGCATTTTAAAAAGGATATAACTATACTAAAAGCAGCTGGTAAGACTTCAATCCCCCCCCCCCCCCCCCCCCCCAAGCATGATGAATTGTTTTCTTGATTGCGTTTAGATTGTGATATTGAATTTGTGGATAATTGTTGGCTAGATCTTATGAGTCTAGAGCCTAGATTCATTTAGAACCATCAATTGGATTGTCAATTGGTCGTGGAGATGATTCGAGGCTCTAGAACCATTGTTTTCTTAAATCTTTTCAAAGTTTATAATTTCCTTGTTCATCGTTTAATTCAAAGTCTTGATTGAGTGTTTAGATTAGTTATTTTTATTATTTTCTTATTCGTGAAAGCAAACAAAGAAAGAACCTCCGATTAGTTTTCCTTGAGAGAATCGACTCGGTCCAACTTGCCAACCTACAAGCAAACTCGTACTCTTGCAAGCGAGCTTTTGAGCCTGACAAACTTAATTTAAAGGTAGGTGCGCAAAAGTTCAAATCAAAATTCTGGCGCCGTTGACGGGAAAACTAAAGGTTGTGATTTTTGTGTTTGCTCTTTGTGACCTTTATTTGTGACTCTATTTGTTTCATTTGTTTATAGTATTTGATTGTGATTTCTCTTTTTGTTCGTTTTTATTATTTTCTGCCGTTATGTCTAATCTTGTGCGCTGAGTATCGTGTATGCAAGGTACATCTCTTGAAGCCTAGATTCAACGACCCAAAAAAAAAAAAAAAGAATGACAAGCTATCGAGAGTATCAATCGTATGTCAAACAATGGTATATCAACTCGTTCGCTTTTCCTATCCCTGGGCCGGCCATTCTTGAGAGCCCCATGATGCGGGATTATGATCTTGATGAGTTCTACTATGAGCAACTCCCAGTTTTTCATGGGCTCCTGAGCGAGAATCTGCTCAAGTTCATCCGATAGTACGAGGCTATCACTCGAACTTCCCCTCGTCTAAGCCTTAAGAGGAATCAAGTGAAGATGCAACTCTTCTCTTACACACCGAAGGATCGGGCAAAAAGTTGGTTGTTATATCTCGAGCCTGATTCCTTGAAAACATGGGAGGAAGTGTACAATCGGCTCATGAGGAAGTTTTACTCACCTAAATGGGGCCCATCTTCAAATGTATACTATTCGAGCCACAATGATCCATATGCATCGCCCGATCCTTTCGACCAAAATTTTGACCCTCCATATGCTCCTTCCGCCGCAAATTTTCACTACTCGGGACATGACTCATATGCTCCACCCGATTCTAATTCTTTCTATTCGAGCTACGAAGATTATGCTCCTCCCGACTCGATTCCCTACTACCTGAGTTATGAAGAATACACCCCACCTATTCCAGTTGAATCAGACGAGTAATTAAAGGCGTGGCAGCAAGATCAAGAAGATGAGACCATTCGTCATCATAACAAACGTGCGTAGTTTAGTATACATAGATGATGATGGGTCAAATAGCTGATTCTCTAACAGAATTGGCGAACGAGAAAGACGAACTTCCAAGTCAACCAAAGCTGCCAATTCTTGATTAGGTGGTACCCATAGTGGATGTTGAGAACTCAAGCTTGAATGATCACTTGGGAGAGATATGTAAGGGGGATGAGATTGAGGATTTGGTTGAGATCGCCCCTTTTGCGCTTATTGAGGATGTTGTGTATGAGAACTTTGGGATGTTGCCATTGGAGATCCCGGAAGATGATGACGATTTGAGCCTACTCGAGCTAAGTAAGGATGGTGAAGTTGAGGTGCCGGATTTGGAGAAGGATGAGATGACCGAGCCTCTTATTGTGCCACCCGAAATGTTGATCGAATGTGATACTGAAATGGTGGTAGAGGCAATCGAGAAGAAATCCGACCCCCCTCCCCTATGCCCAGATATTGCTTTAAGTATTTTTTGGGATGTTGAGGGGGATGTCAACAAAATGATGTAGTTCGGGATGTTTGAGGGTTGTGCCGTTTATTAGATGGATTTCCTAATTTTCCTAGTGATCAAGGATCGCCCCGTGCTCTAATTGACTTTTGATATGTTCACGGTGATCGACTACTCACTTTTTTGACCTCCGAAGCGAGTTGAAGTTTTCATTTATCTTATTCTACGACTTGCTTTCCGTGCCCACCTTGGTTATTTAAATTTCCTTCTCTTGCTGTTGGAGAACACTAAGGTATGGCACGATTGTCACCTTTTCTTGGATTCGGGATAACATCGATCGTAGAACACGTCAAGCAAGCAACGTTAAAAGTTGCACTTCTTGGGAGGCTACCCAAGAGTTTGTTTTCTTTTTTTTTTTAGGTTTTCTTTAGAATTCTCTTTCTTTTATTTCTTTTTTTAAGTTGAGTTCTTTTGTTGTGGTACATTGATGGTGTTTTGTTGTGCAGAAACTCCATCTGGTCGGATGTGTCGACACCAACCCAAATTTGGTCCGTTTGCTGACACAGGGTACGTCGTCCACACTGGGTTACCCAGCGTCCATGTCCGTCGATGCCCGTCGATTGACCACTTGGTCGACAAAAAGTCTCTATCGCGTCGATTGAAGCTCGTCAATGCTCGTCGGTCGATGCACTTGCCGCCGACACTGGGTACGTTGATCCACACTGGGTTACCCAGTGTCATCCCAGAATTTCAAAAATTTGATGATTTTAACTCATATCTGCGGTCCGTTTGAGAGATAATATTGGAAGAGATCTTTTTGACACCAACCTTGATAGGGTTATTAATCAAGACACTCTACATCACGCGATTCAAGACAATGGGATGATTGCACAGTGCTATTTGGAACAGTTTGACTATTTAGTCGTCAGGGACGTTTTCTCACTCCTTTCCTCTTTTGATTTGTTTATATATATATTTTTGGAAATTCGGAGATTGCCGGATTTTTAGAGATGGGGAGGATGATTGTTAGTGATTAATATTTTATAATTGTGCAATTTAAATTCGTGGTTTTGTAGTAGCTAATATTTGAACATGATTGATTGTTATTTCTATACTTATTTGTGTTTGTCCGATTTATCCTGTCAAAGTTGACTATGTGTGATTTGAGGTTCATGTCTTTGAGCATGTATAAGTGCATAAAATTTTCAAAATTATTATTTATATGTTGTAAAATGGTATTTGGAAGCAAACGATTTTCGCAAAACCTTAAAAGCAGCCACAATTCAAAAACATTTAATGCAAAAGACTGTGAGTAGCCTGAGTGTTTATCATCTTTGCATGTACTTGAGTGAGTTCTATTTTGAGATCTTTTTGAAATCAGTTTTTGTAGTTAGGTTTGAACATGATGATTGGACATAAAAATTACCTTTATTCCAGCCATATCCAAATATAGCCACTATAAATTCCGGATGAGCACCTCATAGCCAAATATCCATTTCCTTTAGCCATGAGTGTTTATGAGTTAACTCCTACATCATTAATAGCGTGGGTAAGAGTTAGTTATTTTTATTGGTTATTTGTGTTTTGGATTATTGTTCAGGGGTTTATACAAAGTTGTAATAAAGGATCACCATCCTTCAAAAAAGAAAAAAAGAAAAGAAAAGAAAAATAAAAATAATAAAAAAAGAATAAAGAGGATGGTGAATCTAGTTGAGTTATTGCTTATGCTCATAAAGGCTTGTGTTTTGTTGATTTTCCTATGACTCCTAATGTTTAAGAGGCAAAAGTTATGTTTGAAAGAAGAAGCGTATCATAAGCTTCTAAATTGTTTAAGTGGTTTGTGTAGTAGTCGGTTTTGGATTGCGAGTTGAGAAATAGCCCAAGTATAAAGGCTAAGGTATGAGAGTTTAGTGAGGTTTCATTTGAATCAGGTGAATCACATTGCTTCGTAATTATAATAGTTTGGAGAGTATTGATCACGTTAGATCGTGAGTTAGCTACACGACTTATATTTCATACCCGTCCAAAGAGCTTACATTACAACCCGCAAAGACCTTTTCCGATTTTTGTTAGTTACACACTTAAATGCGAGGGAGAAGTTTTTGATTTTCAGTTCTTTCTTATTGTACATGTATTTTGATGATTTGAGCATAAACACGTCCTAATAAAAAATGCTTGAGTGCTTTTGAGCGTACACATATATATTACCATTTGAGAGGATGCATGATTTTAATTTTGGAGCGACAATGTAATAATGGTCTAGTGTTTGAGTTTGCATTGCAATTATCTATATTTTTAAAATTATCTATATAGCACGACACGACTCTTCACTTGAGCTGATTTTCATACTTGTTATTCTTTAGAATTATTGTTTGTTCGAGGACGAACAAACCAATAAAGTATGGGGTAGTTGATTAACATGAATTTTCTTGATTTTGTTAGTTTTTAGTTAGTTTTGTTTATTAGTTTTAATATAAGTTGGATAGATTAAGCATATTTTCATATTTTTGTATCTCCAGCTTATTTTATTGTATTTTGATCATAAATATTGTATTTTATGTTTATTTCAGGTATTTTGAATTAATTTGGTCTGGAGATAGTCGAGTGTAGGCCTATGAGTGGAGTTTTAGCGAAATCGGGCCTCGATTTGAAGTGTTACAGCTGACACTGGGTACATTGATCCACACTGGGTTACCCAGTGCGATCACAAATTCGGGAATTTTGAGCCATCGGCCCATAAAACAAGCATGCCCTACTCCAAAGCATTTTTAAAAAGGACATAACTATATTAGAAGTAGATGGTAAGATTTGTTCAATGGAAAAGACCTTTCCTTTGAAGGATTAGAAGAAAAGATTTATTATTGGAAATAAAATCAAGATACCTCTTGGAAGAAGGATTTGGTGAGAGAAAAGGAGACCACCAAATCCTACAAAAAGAGCGACGCCTAGCACACACGAGAACTCTCTCCAAACTCTCGAACCTCTTGGGGATGACAACCCAAGAACGTTCTTTATTTTCTTTCTTCTATTTTCTCAGTTTCAAATTCAAGTTTAGATATTAGATAGTTCTTAGTTTTAATAGATCTTATATTAATTAGTTACGTAGATTTTAGTTTAATTCTTCGCTTAAACATTGATACTCTTCTCTGGTTAGTTAGTAAGTTTTTAATTTCCTTCGCTTAATTAGTTTAATTAGTTTCTCATGCTTTTTAATTATATTCTTGTTAGAAATTCTTATTAGAATATAATCAAGACTTCAATCTCCCCCCCCCCCCCCCCCCCCAAGCATGATGAATTGGTTTCTTGATTGCGTTGAGATTGTGATATTGAATTTGTGGATAATTGTTGGCTAGATCTTATGGATCTAGAGCCTAGATTCATTTAGAACCATCAGTTGGATTGTCAATTGTTCGTGGAGACGATTCGAAGCTCTAGAACCATTGTTTTCTTAAATCTTTTCAAAGTTTATAATTTCCTTGCTCATCGTTTAATTCAAAGTCTTGATTGAGTGTTTAGATTAGTTATTTTTATTATTATCTTATTCGTGAAAACAAACATAAGAAGAACTTCCGATTAGTTTCTTGTGAGCGAGATTTTGAGCCCGACAAACTTAATTTAAAAGTAGGTGCGCAAAAGTCCGAATCAGTAACAAATGTTCTAGCTCCTCGGCACAGTCTTACCTTTCTTGTTCTCCTGCACATATGCTCCCCCTTTTAGTGCTTTGGTCACCTTAATGGTCCTACCCAATTAGGATCCATCTTCCCAGTAGTATATATTGCATCGGCACGCCTTCATACCATATCGGCAACTGGAAATAGTCTTCTATTTACTTTTGATTATATATCTCCCAGATCCTCTGTTTATATTTCCCACCTTTATTGTCGCCTTATCCCTTACCACATCAATCACCTCTAAAGCTTCTCTGGCCAATATTTCATTCTCTTCTAGATTAAAAGTAGCTAGGCGATGTGGTCCTCCTACTATTTCTGCTGGAATAACATCATCTTATCATAAACTAGGCTAAAAGGTGATTCCCGTTTAGTAGTTTATGCAGACGTTCGATAGGCCCAAAAAACTAATGATAGCTCTTCTAGCCATAGTCCCCTTATTTTTCCCAGCCTTAACTTGAAGCTCTGTACTATGATTATGTTAGTAACCTCGACTTGTCCATTATCTTGGGAATGCACCAACGAAGTGAATCTTTGCTTCATACCCATTGTCTTGAACCATTCCAGCATCATGCATCCATTAAGTTACGTGCCATTGTCTGAGACCAGCACTCTTGGCGCGCCGTGCCCGTCGAGGTGACAAATCTCACTTTAGGTTGATCTTTCTTTGCCAGTGGGATCTTATGGTATCCCTGAGATGCATCCAACATGCTTAGCAGCTCGCATCCCGAAGTTGAATCCACCAGTTGGTCAATGCATGGCAATGGATAGTGATCTTTTGGACATGCTTTATCCAGCTCATGAAAATCGACACACATCCCCTACTTACTCCTAAGCTTCGGCACCATAACTACATTGGACAGATACTCTAGGAATTGGATCTCCTAGATATGAATCTAACTTTGCGCCAAAATGTCTTCTTTTCTGTCTTACAAGTCTCGTATCTAAGTTTGCATTTAGGTGATGTTATGTAACCTCAATAGCTACACCTGGAAGCTCACCAACCCCAAAAGCAAATATATCTCATAATTCTCTTAATAGAGCGATGGGCTCCATCTTTATGACCTATGACAACTGTCAGCCTATCCTTGTTGTATATCCCTTCTTGCCATCCTCTCGCATGATCTCCATATGTTCTTCATGAGGTCTGACCAAACTTTCCCCCTCCCTGAACTTCTTAGCACTAAGTATCCCCTCATGTATTTCACTACTCCTCTCTCATCTTCCTTCACTCATTCCCTTTCTTACTATCATCTGGTAGTAATATCGTGTTACCTGCTGGTTCGATATCACTTCACCGACCCTATTTCCTGCTGAATATTTCAAGCTTATGTGGTAAGTGGAAGTGACAGCTTGAAACTCGTTGAGTACATGTCACCATAATATAATGTTATAGGCAGATTTAGCCTTGATTATCAAGAATTTTATTTTCTTCTCCACACGTACGTCTCTGCTTTCCCAAGCAACTAATAGTACCACCTCTCCTTCTGTGATGACCTACGCCCTATTAAAACCATATATCGGTGTTTGTATGGGCTTTATCTTTACCTTAAGATTCATCTATTTTAAGCACTCTTGATATAGGATATTAATCGAGCTCCCATTATCCATGAACACCCTCCCTACAGTATATCCATCCACCTCTGCCCGAATCACTAACGCATCATTATGTTCAACTTACAAACCTCACTTTTCTCCTGGGTTAAAGCAAATAACTGGTCCTGCCGATGGAGGTTGCTTATTAATGGCAGTGACCTTAAAAGGTCCTCGGCGAGATGCCTTCACATGTTATTTTCATGCATTATTCGAGTCCCATCTGTTGGCCCTTCTAATTTCATGTTTATCCTCCTACTGTTATTTCAGTCGCTACTTCTTATTTTGGTCTCCTTTGCTCCTATTGTCTTTGTTGTCCCCTTACCTATGCTTACAGGGTTACCTCTAGTATCGATGTGTTCTATCATTGTACAAAACCTCCATCAAATTTCCATCTTTGATCAATCTTTCTATCTCCTATTTTAGACGTCAACACCTTTCTGTGGAGTGCCCATAGTTATTGAAACCTGCAAAAGAACTGAGACTTTGGATTAGTAAGTATCTCTGTATAGCCCTTAGGACACCTAATGGCATTGGGCACCTGGCTCTCCATGATTGTGAACACCCTAGCTCATGGCATCGCCAAGGGTTTAAAGTCTGCATCCTCCTTCCAATTTCTTCCATCATTCCTTAAAACTATCCTCCCTTCCATACTTAGAGCCATGATTTCTCATACTGGTCACCGTATCTCCCTTCTAGGTTCCAACCTATTAGTTGTTATTCTTGTTGAATCTCTGACCTCTCTTCCGAAATGTATCCTATCTCCCTCTTCTGCTTCTTCTACATAGATATACTTCATGCATCAATCCAAAACATCCACAAAAGTGTGTGCAGGTTGCTTAGCTAGTGCGGTCCTCAAGCCCCCATCCTTGACCTCTGGTTCGGAGCTCCTTCCTTCATATCATCTGTAGTGGGTACCTCTAGAGTAGCCTTGGTGAACCTGGCTACATAACTCTTCAAAGTCTCTCCAGGTCGTTGTATCCTTGAGAATAGTGATTGTGCCGTTTTCATATGCAACTTTGTGCTAGCAAACTACTTTAAAAGGGCTGACCTCAAACCTGAAAGCTTGTAATCCTTCATAGGGCCAGCTGGTGATACTAATCCTGTGCTAGCCTAAGACTGCCTCGTTCTCAAAGCTCTGCACATGTCTGGTGGAGTCCGACAGTCCCTCATAGTAAAATTCCTGTTCCTTGTATCCTCAGGGCAAAGCCGCCCTCAATATTCCCTCTGAGAACAGGTGGCCTCTTGACTCCTTCTGATCCGTTCCTGTGAACTGCCTTTGGAGTGCTCGCATTGTCTCTTGCATATCTCTCATCTCACGAGATGTTGGTATTACTTCCTCTTCCTCTTTGCCTACCTCTCATCTTATGTTGTTTTGATGATGCCTCCTTTGTATCCTTCTGCCTAAGAATAAGACATCAACCTCTTCTTCCTCATTAGATGACAAACACCTTTTCTGAAGTCGCTTTCACTTCGAAGCTTGCATCAACTCAGGATCAGGCATCCACGGCTCTTTCTCTCTGCTTTTCTTTTGGGCAAGAGTAAGTGAATCCGACCTATACACTTCCTCCTTCTCCCCGGTAGCCTCCTCGTCACTATCATCTTCCCCTATCATAATTTCTTCCATCCTGTCAATGGGCACGACGTTGAGAAATCTTTAGAGCAGGCCTTTATTAACGTGACAAGTCCTTCCTTTTGGTAGTTCATGACACTCTTTGGTCCCTATATTGATCTTATATTCCTGAATTATCTCTGGGAACTTATTCTTATCCCCTAACCTTGCACTTTCCGCCTTCTCCTTTCGTTGTGGTGGTGTTTCCATGATCGATTGTTCCCCCATAATCCCCTGCGGTATTTGACCTCCTTCCATTTGTGCCTTTTGATATTCTTCCTTATTTTTGCTCGCCTCCGAGCTAAAGTTCAGAGCTCGTGGTGTGATATTTCTTCCTTTAAATATTGATTTATTAAATTCTCAAATCTTTCGCTTAAGGACTCGATATCCCTCGATTTCCACAGGCGTCGCCACTTCATGCGGCCAAAGATTGGATCACCGAGAATGAGGTCACTGATCTTCGAACTACTCCTACTAACTTGAGAGACCTATTAAACAAGACCTAAACCAGACAGCCCCGGCGTATGCCCTCGGATGCTTAAGTCAGTACCCTTTTGTGATGATAAAACAAGAACTGAAAATTTGAATTAAAATCAACTCAGAATTGAAGTGAGGCATGTGTCTTCTTTATATAGACAAGATACTTTATCTGACCGCTCGTCGTTACGCGACAAATTTAATATTTATAATTTTTCCTTAGCTTCCCCCTACTAACTAGTAGCAGTGGTAAGTAAGGATCGATCCCACGAGGAGTGTGGATTAATTTGTGATTATACGTATTTAAAAAAAATAACAAACGGGGGTAAAGATGATAAACTAACTAATAAGAAATAAATATCTAGGAAAACAATTAAAATCAAATAAACGAAACACTTAAGAGAATAAATAAGAAACAATAATAATAAGAAAACTCCAGCCCTAGTTTAGTTTCCATCCTCTTTCGACTCATCTAACCAATTGCAATACTATAATTATCTCTTCTTATAAAACTAAGAACCCTAAGTAACAATAAGCTTTGCTACTCAAATTCGCCCTTACCGAATATTTAATCAAAACACGCTATTTAATTAAAACTAATTACTGAATAACCCAGAATAAGCTCTCCAGGTTCAACCCAATAACAACATTAAGAACCAGACAAATAGGTTAATCTAAGCAATAAACTCATAAGCTCAGTTTATTTAACTTATGTTGTGTTACCCCTAATGATGCGCGACCATTAGTTGCTACAAGCGAAATAGAAATCACGATAATTACACGGGAAGTAATCCTATTTCTAGAAATTGATAACCAATCCCTAATCTAGGTGGCCAATCCAACTCAGAAATTAAGCAATCATGTCATGTAAGTAGAATAAAACAAATAATCTCATATGAAGAATGAAATAAATATCACGTAAATTAATTAAAACATAATCTCACAGGGATTTCCACATCCCTAGGACTAGAACAAATAATTACTCACTCATGGAGCTCATGAAATAACAAAAGAAAAATAAATAAGAAAGACATAGTTTTAGGATAAGAAGGGAAAAGAAAGCTTAGATCTTGAATCTTGAGTCTTGGAATTTGAAGCTCTTGATGGATGGTTGAATTGGGGGGTATTTATAAGTTTTCAAGACTTGGAAAAGAAGTTTCCTTCCAAAAATAGGTTTTTGGGCTCGAAGCAGTCGCACTGGGTAACCCAGTGTCAGTGTGGTACCCAGTGTACGCATCAACCGTCGACGGGCGTCGGCAGCGTGCCTCAAATTGATGCAGCAGGGAGTTCAAGTCATCGACACTGGGTAACCCAGTGTCTGCTTCATACCCAGTGTCAGCGGGCTTTCGTGCTGCATCACTTCCTTCTTCGTCGAATTCACTCCACGAACCATCCGATGATCATTGTCACACCAATTGAGCACTAAATACTACAAAATAAATGAAAAATATACAATTGGTGCTCATCCATCTATAAAAATATATATACAAGAAATAAATATATATAACAATATGAAGCACATAAAAATATAGTTTTTAAACCATTAATTGCCACAAAATCTCTCGCCTATCAAAATCCCCCAAACAAAAACCATTGATTGTCCCCAAGCAATATAAAATTAAAGCACAGGACAAACATCAAATCAGTAAATCACTCGAATTGCTTAAAAGAACTCATCTGGACTCTAGACACCCTTATATTTCTAGAAATCACAAGCGTTTCGTGTATTGATTAAGGTAATCCTAGTAGATTGGCTACCCCTTTTAATATACGCTACATCAATGTACTATGGTGCCCCCTCGCTATATGATGGTTTGACTCTATCCATTAGTGGTTGCGATAAAATATCTCGTCCACCCATTTATTTATTCATTTATTTTATTTTTCTATTGAGGCCTGCAGCTCCGCACTATCGTTCTTGACTTGACTATTATGATGAGGCGCTGGATAGGAGGATCATCTTAAAATATCATTTGATTTGTTGAGCTTCACCTCTGCTTCATTGAGATTTAGATTATAGGTTGCGCCACTTGAGTATGTGCATGAATTTGTTGGGCTGCTTAGTAGGTCTTCATTGAATTTCGCCCGTAATGTAATTGTTTCACCCGAGAAATTTGCCACAAAAGAACCTGCACTTTCGCCTGAAAATTTCCCCACCTGCTCTACACAAAAACACGTTAGAAAGGACCACCGGGGGTTTACCGGTGGAAGCCTCTCCAATGCTTAAGTCAGTAAGCGTTTGATTAGAATAATATAAAACAGGAGAAGAATGCTGGGAAATCATACCTCTCTCATTCTTGGGGCTGAGATATTTATAGTTTTTGCCCAGTGGGGTCCCATTCCGGGATCTCGGAAACAGAAAACCCACAAATCTTGGACCGTTACATGGGCCGACCTGACCTGGAAGCTTCCTTCCAGAAAATAGGTCAGCTCTGTCCTCAGGTTTTCCTCAGCAATCACAATCCGCGACGTGTCTCTTCAAGTACAGGGCCCTAACACACATTAATTGCACAAATCCCGCCAAATCCTCCTTTTCCTAAAAACTTGTTTTCAAAGTATATCCCTTCCCCTTTTCTCATCATTTATCCAATTACAAAATTTCTTGTATCTGCGTATTTCTCTCCAGAATACTTTTGATTCACTCTTTTCTCTTCCGAGCAAGGTTTAGTTTCTCTTAAAACTAGGTATTTTCCTCATCTTCCTGCAAAAATTCTTCATTATGTCAGCTTCTATTTCTCTTTCCTTATCTGCTTCTGGGAGTTCTTCTTTGGGGGACTCCTCATCTATCAATTTATCTTCTTTGGCGTCACCTCCGACGGCTGTCCCGGAGGAGCAACCCCAAACTCTTCCCAACCCCATTCGTGATACCATAGTTTCCATTGTTAGCAACCAAACTCTTCGAGACATATGCTCCAAGTTCCCTATTTCTGACGACTTCTCTTTTACCAATCCCGCTTTCGACGAGAGGGCGTCCTGTCCTCCTCCCAATCACCTAACCTTCTTTGTGGATCAATTCTAGGCGGGCCTAAGCTTGTCGGTCTATACCTTCATTCTGGCGGTGTCCCGGATGTACCAGATTCCGGTACCTCAATTTGTGCCCAATGCTTTTAGGGTTATGGTGGGGTTCCACCTGGCGGCCCAATTCCCAGGGCTTAACCTTACAACCTAAATTTTCTTCTCTCTATTCTAAGCCAAGAGCTCCTCCGACTTCTTTTACTTATCGGCCCGACCCGACGTTCGATTTTTGGTCGGGATCCCTTCTTCTAACAAGTCCTGGAAGAGAAAATCCTTTTTCATCCAGTGCTCGGGCGACTGGGGCTTCTCCCCCATTTTCATCAATGCCCTACCCCACCAAGGATATTTACCTAAAGGAGACAGACCTCCTCACCTGGCCAGGAAAATAGCTGTCCTTAACCAAAATGTTTTCCACCTATCTCAACTTCTTAAACCCAACATCCTGACCTTCTTTAACGCCCAAAAGGAGAACGGCCTCTTCCCCCTGATATTGGTACATTCAAGAGCTGATCAGCTCTTCCCTTGTTTTTCACAAGTGTTCCTTATGTGCTCTATTTTCATTTGTCCTTGACTAACCCCCTCTTTTTTACTTTTTTTTAGCCACGATGATGCAGGCAAGGATGGCTGCCAGGAAGAAAAGGGATTCCACAGGAGGCTAAAAGAGTCTTCTTAGCAAACCCAACATGGCCTCCACATCCCACGCCGCCGGAGCGACTGCGCTTCCGGCAACGTCTGAAGCCCCGGTGAGGCCAGTGGTAGGCTAGGTCCCTGCCAGGACGGAGGGGCCCACTAGGCTAGAGGGAGGAGTCCCCCCTAAGCAGACGGTCTCTCCCTCCGTCGACCTGACCACCCCCTCCGATCCTGAGGATGAGCAACAGCTGGTTCTGCGCAAATGCGCTCGATCTAGCTCTGGGGCAGCCATGCCCAGGCCTCCCATAAGCACCCCCAACCAGACCTTTTGTCACTGGTTCAGTCGTGGATTGTCCTGGGGATATAGAAACTCAGTTTGTTATGGGGCTTGCTCCTCTTGCTGATCGCCGAATTGTAGACAAGATGTATGATTATGAGATGATTGAAGCCTACTGCCAGGATGAAGCTCGGGTAAGGGTCTTGTTCCCTCTGTTCATTTCTCCCTTTTCCTTTTCGTGTCGCGTATTATTCTTTACCATCTTTTCTTCATTAGGCCATTGTGAGAAGGGCATCTCTTTTGGCTCGAGCTAGAGGCTCCATGATGAATGCCGATTTGGCCAAGAAGTATGCATCTTTGAAGGAGCGGGAGAAAAGGCTGATATCAAGAATAAATGATAGCAATGCGGAGTTGCATGATGCGCAGGCAAGGATAAAGGCGGTCGAGGAGGAGCTGGAGGATGTAAAGGTGGGGTTAGGGACAGCTCAAGATGGTCTAAGCACAGCTCGAGCTGATTTGGCGACAACCCGGACAGAGCTTTAGGAGACCAGGATTGATCTGGAAACGGCCCGAACAGAACTCCAAGAGGCCAAGGAGGCGGAGGGGAAAAGCCGAGCTTTGGTCATACTCCGAGAAGAAGAGGTCAAGGAGAAGCTTCGTCGTGCGCGAGCTGTTTTGCATGTAATTGTGATGTTTTTCTCATGTTTTTAAGTTGGTTTTTATATTGGTTTTAGCGGTTTTTGAGTCGATTAGTTAAGTTATTAGATTATTTCTCTCGTTTTATTTTTTTTCATGTTTCTTTTCGATTTTATACTTAATATGGTTATTTTAATCATAATTAACTAAACTTATGTTTAGTTTTGGTATTTTGAAGTATTTGGGTCTGGGGATGGTCAAGTGTGGGCTTACAAGTGGAGTTTTAGCGAAATCGGGCCTCGATTTGAAGTATTACAACTGACACTTGGTACGTTGCCGACACCGGGTTACCTAGTGTCCGAGTGGTCTTGCCGAGAGCCCGTGCGCATTGCTGCCGAGGCCTGCTGGCGTTGGTCGACGTAGGTTCGACGCCAACTCTCTGTATGTCTCACTCGACTATATTCCATAGATGATTCACAAGATCAAGCACGAATTCTAATACATAAGGCAAAAATCATAAAACAGATGAAGAACAAAGCATGAAATTGAAAGAAAGCTTCTAGAATTAAAGAGAGAATCCAAAAGGTTAATTGAAATTGCAAGGAATTAAAAATACAAGGGAGTACTTGAATCCTTCTTGAGCTTACAAACCCAAGGCAAAAAACTTGAAAATTTAGTCTAAGAGCTAGAGGGAATAAATCTCAAAACCCAAGATTGTGTTGGGAGGAGGTGATCTCTACAAAATGAGAGTAAGATTCTATTAATAAATTTTATTAGGGGAAATGGGATAAATAAGCCTTATAAGCTTTGATTTCCCATGTTTGACCAAATTTGACCCAAAATGGTCAAAATAGACCATTTGGGTCGATATGACTCGGCATGGCTCGGCATTTTGGCGAGATGGCTCGGACACTGGGTAACCCAGTGTCAGCGGTGTACCCAGTGTCAGCAGC
>BMAC01001325.1:121258-132469 GCA_014905375.1 Phtheirospermum japonicum | reverse complement strand
TTATGTTGGTAGAATGTTAAGGTTTGGTGATTTGGAATAATAACTTTGTGTTCTTGGAGTTTATGCAATTATGTTTGGCGTATCTATGATAGAATGAATGATTGTCTTTGATCAATCTATTATCTATTGGTAGTTTGTTGACATCGGAGATTAGTTCTTGCTATTGTATTTAGAATGTCTTTATTTAGTAGTGTTAGACTGGTGAATCGTTTACCGTTTTAAATCCCTTGTCGAGAGATTGACACCCTCGAGACAAGAAGCTTTCGTTATTGTTTTAAAATATTGGAATTGAAACCTTTTTCAAAAACACCATTTGATCGTGTGTTATTAGATAGAATTGTGATAGTAGTATAATAAACATCGTTAAATCCGATTTCCATTCCTCGAGAGATCGACCTGTGTTGACTCATCAGTCTATAAGTGATCCCGTTCTCTTGCGGGCGAACTAAAACCCTTTCAAAATGTAGACGCGTATTTGTTAACCGGAATTTAATTTTGAAAGGAACATAAAAGCTCGGCTCATGCGTACACCGCCGCCACTAGGTTACCCAGTGTCCGAGCCATCTCGCCCAAATGCTGAGCCATGCCGAGTCATATCGATCCAAATGGTCTATTTTGACCATTTTAGGTCAAATTGGTTCAAAATGGGAAATCCAAGCTTATAAGTCTTATTTGACCCATTTACCCCTAATAAAACCTATTATAAATAGAACCTTACTCTCATTTTGTAGAGATCACCTCCTCCAAACCAAAGTTTGGGTTTGGGATTTATTCTCTCTAGCTCTTAGACTAAATTTTCAAGCTTTTTGCCTTGGGTTTGTAAGCTCAAGAAGGATTCAAGTACTCCCTGGGATTTTTAATTCCTTGCAATTTCAATCAAGATTTTGGATTCTCTCTTTAATTCTAGTAAGCTTTCTTTCAATTTCATGCTTTGTTCTTCATTTGTTTTATGCTTTTTGCCTTAGGTATTAGAATTTGTGCTTGATCTTGTGAATCATCTATGGAATCTAGTTAAGTGGAAACTCTAGATCATAGATCGAGGCCTAGATCGTTTAATTTCATACAATTTCATATGTTTCATGCATTTTCTTCATTTTTTTTGCTTTTTATCTTAGCACCTTTAATCCATGTTAGATCTTAAGAATTGGCTATGGAATCTAGATGAGTGACATGTCTAGATCATAGATTGGGTCTTGGATCATCTTTATTTTCATTTTTTCATATGCTTTATTTTAAATTAAATTTTCATGCATTGTTTCATGCTAAATCTTAGATCTACTCTTTATTTCTTGTTATTTTTCAAAAAGATTTAAACTTTGACGTCAAATTTTCATGCTCTTTCAATTGGTGTTTTCAATCTTTGTCAATTTTCATTTTCCTAGATTTTATGATCATGCATGCATGGTTGTACTCTAGGTTGCTTTAGTTGTACTTAGTGAAACATTGCTTGTTTTTCCTTAATTCTCATTGTTGCTTGCATTTTCATATTCGAGGTATTCGACGAGGCATCCGACCAACTTGTAATTTTATTTCCTAGTGTAGTTTAGTTAGTTTAATTGCTTTATTTTCATTTTATTTTCGTTTCTCAAGTACAAACACATTGATTCTCACAATCGAATCGATTTCCGATAATACCGAGCCAAAAGAACCTTTGATTTCCAAAAACCACAAAAAACTACACTTCATTGAGGGGCGAGCAGAAGGTATCCTTGAATTTCTTAACTCTGAGGAGGGTCAATGGCTGATTCAATTGACCAGGGAAACAACCAGACGAGCTTTCCTGGGCTCCATTGAGTTGTATGATATCCTAGTTCCTGAGGCTTAGGTGTACTACCACCTTAGCCTGGACGCCCAAGCCAAAAGGTCTGCCAAGAACCCCTCAGTCAATTTTGATCACTTTGTTCCCTTGGAGACCCCTCCGGAGCCGACCAACTTTTCTCACGTGGAAGAGGATGATCGGCTGCACCAGCTTGGCGCCCTCGTGTTTGTCGATTATATCCGTCAGGTCTTCTACTCATCCTCTTCAGCCTCTTCTCCTCCCCTCGACCAGTCGTTGGCGTTAGCCTTGACAATGGCCGTGACCTCTCCCACCTTTGCCGACCTGGGTGAACTTCAGAGCAGTACCCAGTTTGAGAAAGATTTTGGGGAGGTTTCCGGGGCTGTGGCACCAGCTAGCAAAGAGCTGGATACTGCTGATGGCGGGGCATAATCTTTTCCCTGCTCGGGTTTTTGCCTTTTGTCTAGTATCTCAATTGTTGGGCCTATACTATTTCAACGATGTCTTCTATCTTATCTGCTATTTTATTTGCACATACTTAGGGTTTCCATGATTTCAGGAAACCCTAGGATCACCTGTACTTTATCCTTTATCTATAAAATCCTCTTTTTCCAGCATATATTTTCAATATGGCTTCCTCTCCTTTGTTTGAAGAAATTGATGTTTTGAAAAGAAAAAGCCTTGCTCTTTTCTCTGAGAACATCAAGCTACCTGATAAACTTTCCATATTTTGTGAGAAATTCTCTCAAGTATGCCGGTTCTTGGAGAAGAAGAGTCAAAATAAACGCCACTACAAACGCAAGTGGGCTGAACTCTGTCAACTCAATAGGCAACTTCGAGAGGAGAAGGCCAATCTACTGGAGTCAGTATGTCGCCTGACTACCATCTCCGGCGAGGCTCACTCTGCCTCCTTCCGAGCAGATGGATATTGCCAATGTCTCCATAAGACTGAGCGTGAATTATGGCGGGTCCGCCAGATACTAGCTTCTGACAAGAGAGCCTCTTCTTCTCATCCATAACATCCGCCATGATCTGATTTCGTTTTTTGTTATCCTTGTTTTTTGTCATTTTTTTAAGAATTCCCATTGTAACTTCAATCAAGCTCTTGCAGAATCCTATTATGTACTAGGAATAAATATCTCTCATTTATTTTCCTTGCAATTTAAGGTCAGGTTTAAATAACCCTCCAGTGCTGAAAACCCCTATTAATTATCAGACCAATCTCTTTTGGTCAATCCAGGCCTAGGGATGTTCTTTGATACTCAGGTCGGAAGTATCAGGGCCTCCGTCACTAGCCAATCCTTGCTTAGGACTTTCTTTGGCGGTCAGGAACGTCGGGGCATCCACCCTTAGCCAGTCTTGGCTAAATTATTTCACTCACAATCAGGTCAGGAAATATCTGGGGCATCCGCCCTTAGCCAATCCTGGCTTAAAGATTTTACTGACAATCAGGTAAGGAAATATCGGGGGCATCCGCCCTTAGCCTATCCTGGCTTAAAGATTTCAGTGACAATTAGGTCAAGGAAAATGGGGCATCCGCCCCTAGCCAATCATGTCTTTTGCTGACAATCAGGTCAGGAAGATGGGGGCATCCGCCCTTAGCCAACCCTGGCTTTTTCTTTCAATCAGGTTTGGAAAATGGGGCATCCGCCCTTAGCAAATCCTGGCTTTTAAAATCTTATTGACCATCAGGTTAGCTTGTAATATAAATAAACTCAGATCATCTTTATAAGAATAAGTTTCATAAAATAATCTTACAAATAATATTTTCGTAAATTTGATACATTCAACGCTCGGGGTACTCCGACTCCATCCATTTGTTCTAACTCATAAGCTCCACCTGCCAGAACTCTTATGATTTTAAATGGGCCTTGCCAAGTGGATCCAGTTTTCCCTTGTCTTTTCCTAGGTCAGCTCTGCGCAGCACCAGATCTCCCATTTGAAAACATCTCTTTATTACTGTTTTATTATATGCCGCTCGAACTCGTCCTCGCATGTGTTCCATCCTAACGGCTGCGCGCTTTCTTTTTTCCTCCACCAAATCCAATGCATCTTGTACCAATAGTTCATTCTGATCCGTATCGAAGATTTGGATTTGGTGATTTTCCAGACCTATTTCAACGGGGATAACAGTGTCCATGCCATATACCAGGCTAAATGGGGTTTCTCCAGTACTCTCCTTAAGATTAGTGCGATATGCCCAAAGAATTGAATTGAGCTCCTCCACCCATTTGCCGCCTGACCTCTCAAGGCGTGCCTTGATACCTTGCACTAAGATGCGATTGGTCACCTCGACCTGACCATTTGCCTGAGTATGACAGACATATATGAAGTGTTGGTCGATCTTCATCTTAGTGCACCAGGCTCTGATCTTAGCTTCCATAAACTGCGTGCCATTATCCGAGACCAGCATCCTCCGTAATTTTTGCCAGAGCATCGGCCTCTACCCATTTGTTGAAATAATCAATGGCGACAATCAAGAACTTCTTCTGAGTTGGAGCCGTAGGGAAAGGTCTAAATAGGTCTATCCCCCATTTCGCAAAGGGGCAAGGAGAGCTCATTTTCATGAGCTCTTCTTATGGCTTGTGAACCAGGGGAGAGATCCTATGGCATTTGTCGCACCTCCTAATGAAGTCTTCTGCTTCTTTTCGCAATAATGGCCAAAAATATCCAGCTCTCATGACTTTGCTCGACAAACTACTGACGCCCATATGATTACCGCAACAACCTTCGTTGATTTCTTTAAGGATGTGGGTGCCTTCCTTACAGCTCAGGCATCTCAGAAGAGGTTGTCAAAACCCTCTTCTATACAACTCTCTATTGATAAGGCAGAAGAGAGAGGATCTGATCCTCACCTTCGTTGCCTCTCTCTTATCATCTGGCAGCTCTCCCTTTTCCAGATATAATCTGATCGGGTGACGCCAATCTGTCTCCTCTTCTAAAGCATGTACCTCTTCTTCTCCAAACTCCCGGTATGCCATTAGGAGAGTGATCACTTTTTCTTGACAATATGTTGCTGAGCTAGCTACCTTGGCCAGGTAATCATCTCGGCCATTTTCCTCTCTGGGAATTTGATGGACCGTCAAAGATCTTATGTTGCCAGCTAGTTCACGAAACTCGGCCAAATATTTTTGCAGGTATTCTTCTATGGTTTCGAATTCTCCTTTTATTTGATAACATATAATCTGCGAATCTACCCTCGAACATACTCGGTCTGCTCCCAAATCTCTTGACATCCAGACTCCTCTCAGCAGAGCCTCATACTCTGCGGCATTATTGGATAACGGGTAGTTCATGCGCACTGCATACTCTGTGGTAATCCTCTCTGGGTTTATTAACACTACCCCTGCACCATAGCCGAGGTTGCTAACAGAGCCATCGGTGTAGATCGTCCATTCCTTTATCTCCTCGGGAGAGCTGGTCATCTCCTGCATGAAGTCAACCAATGCCTGGGCCTTAATTGCTGTTCATGCTTCGAAATTGATATCAAACTCAGTGAGCTCGATTATCCACTTCACTAAGCGTCTCGAGGTCTCCAGCTTATCCATGACTATTTCAGGGGTAAGTTAGTTCTGACCACTACATTATGCGAGAGGAAATAGGGGCGGAGCTTGCGACCTGTTACGACCATAGCTAGCATGGCTCGCTCCACCTCTACGGCAGCTCAACATCGTGCAAGATCTTGCTCCAATAGTATACTGGCCTCTGAATCTTTCCTTCTTCTCTGATCAAGACCGTGCTAATAGCTTGTTTTCCTGTGGACAAATACAAGATCAGGGGCTCTCCCTGGATAGGTTTGGTAAGTAGCGACATTCCAGCCAGGTATTCCTTCAGCTTCTGGAATGCATCCTGGCATTTTTCATACCACTGGAATGGGTCTCTTTTTCGTAAGGCCTGAAAAAATGGCAGTCTCTTCTTAGCTGAGCGTGAAACGAACCTGCTCAGAGCTGCTATCCGCCCGACCAAGCATTGCATCTCTTTAACATTTTTCGGAGGTTGCATATCCATGATTGCCTTAACCTTCTTCGGATTTGCTTCTATCCCCTTTTCCTTGACCATGTAGCCCAGGAACTTTCCAGCTCTCACCCCAAACATGCATTTTTTGGGTTTGATCTTCATCTTATACTTCCTCAGAGTATCAAAGGTTTCCCTCAGGTCATCCACGTGTGAGGCCGATTTCACGCTCATGATCAACATATAGTCCCCATAGAACTCCATGTTGTGCCCAAGATGATTCTTGAACATTTTGTCCACTAGTCGTTGATATGTGGCGCCCGCGTTCTTAAGCCCGAACGGCATGACCATGTAGCAATAAGTGCCTTTTGGAGTTATGAAACGAAATAGCTTCTGGTCATCCCCGGCTAGCCTAATCTGGTGGTATCCCTGCGAGGCGTCCATCATACTCAGGAGTTCACAACACAATGTGGAATGAACTAGTTGGTCTATCCTCGGCAATGGGTAGTGATCTTTAGGGCAAGCCTTGTTAAGATCACGGAAGTCTATGCACATCCGCCAGTCTTCTTCCATTTTTGGTACTAGGACTGCGTTAGAGAGCCATTCTGGGAACTGTATCTCCCGGACATGCCCAGCCTCTAGCAATTTATCCACCTTGTCCTCAATAATAGCTTGATTTTCCGGCCAGAAGTTATGCTTTCTTTGCTTTACTGGTTTTATTATCGGGCAAGTGTTGAGGTGTGCTCGGTTACCGCTGGTTCTATCCCGACAAGATCCAGGGGAGACCAGGCAAAAATGTCTGTGCTGTTTCTAAGCAGGGAAACCAAATCCACTAACACCTCAGGACTGAGGGTCATCCCAACGTGGAGAACTCGACTATCGTCTTCTGGGACTACTTCAACTGTCATCAAATTCTCCTCTCTTTGCGGTAGGTCAGGTATGACGTTGTCCACCTTTGCCCTTTTACACCTGCCATCTTCCTCAGTGCGTCGAACACTATCCACATATGCGTGCCGTGATGTGTACTGATCACCATGGACCTCCCCCACCCTGTCCTGGGCAGGTAATTTCAACTTCATATGGTAAACAGAGATTATAGCTTGAAATTGGCTCAGTGATGGTCGTCCAAGCATGACATTGTACGAGGAGGGTGCGTCTACTACCAGAAAACGTACCGATCTGGTTTGCCTGAATGGGCTATCTTCTAATGTCACTAGGATATTTACTGCTCCCAACGGTTTTCGAGCTCCCCCTGCAAAGCAAATTAGTGACGTGGTGACTTCCTCCAGATCCAAGTTTAAGTTCAGTTGTCGAAAACAGTCATAGAACATGATATCGGCTGAACTGCCCGTATCTATAAAGATTTTGCCTTATGTTATAGTTGACGATAGTAGCTGTGATAACCAGAGCGTCCATGTGAGGGGCCAAGATGTCATTCTCATTTTCCGATCCAAAACATATTTTCGGGTTTGGCGTTAGCTGCCCGACCTCACTTGTTTTTCTTGTCAGGTCTTTCGCAGTGCAAACATAATTATTTTGGGTTCTCCTGGAATGCTCATCCCACTCACCTCCTGTAATCATCAAGATTTCTCCTCGTACTTCCTGAGTCTGGTCACTCCTCCTCCCACTGTTTCGTCCATTATCCTGCTCATGCTTGTTTCCTTGAGGTCGGTCTCGTCTGCGAGAGTCAGATCTGGACTCCTCTTGTCTCACCTGTACAAATTCCTTGAGGTGGCACCAGCCTCTCCATCTCATCCTTTAGGTGGGTGCACTGATCTGTATCATGACCGTACTTGTTATGGTATCGGCAAAACCGGTCAGATCTTTCTTTCCTTGGCTTTTGGGAATAAGTTCTGGGCCATTTGAGATCAGGATGTCGCTTAATTGCCTGCAGAATATCCCCAGAGGCATGGCCAGGGGTGTGTATCCATCAAAATGGGCTCGTCTTCCAACCAGATCAGATCTGGTTTCTTCATAGGGGTCCTGTCCTCTCTATCAGGTCGTTCCCTTTTCTTTTCTCCATTTTCCTTGATCCTAAAAGCCTCGTACAGATGAAAGTATTTTTCTGCACTCTCCAGAAGCTCGTCAAATTTCAGCGCTGGCTTTACGACAGTGACTGGAAAAATTCCCCTCTCCTGAGCCCCTGAGCCAGAGCGTTAACCAAGAGCTCTTCAGACACTGATGGCACTTCTAGCTTTGCATCCATGAATCATTTGATGTATGCACGCAGATTTTCATTTTCCTTCTATTTCAGGCTGAACAATTCCAGCGACATTTTTTGGTATTTTCTGCAGCTGGTAAATTGGTGCAAGAATGCCGAGCTGAATTCGTCGAAGTTGCTTATAGAGAACAGAGGCAACTGGCTGAACCAGAGCTGAGTGGATTTTGTGAAGGTCATCGGGAAGACCCGGCACATGACCGCGTCTGAGAATTTGTGCAAAGTAGCCGCGATCTCAAATAGGCTCAGGTGATCCCATGAATATGTTGTTCCATAGTATTTAAAGCCCATGGACCGGTAAGAAGTCGGCATATCATCACGCATAACCGCATCCGTAAATGGGGTACCCCTCCGCACTGGAACCGTGCCCATGCCTGCCATCTTCCTCTTAACCTCCCTGACCTCTTTATGCAGGTTTTGCATCTGCTCAGTGAGGTCTGGGTTGGTTTTGCTCGATGTTTCACTTTTAGAAGCGGAGAAACTCTCCTCCTCTTCCTAGAGGGGAGTCCGAATCGTGCGCTGGGTTCATGGTGGCTCCTTCTTCAGTGGCGGGGCTTCTTTGGAAGAGGGTGTCGAGAGCTCGGCGAACTTCCTATCCACAACTACTTCCACCACCTTGCCAATGAGGTCGGACAATTGCCTTAGAAAGGAATCGTTCAGCAATCCGCCGTCAGTTTGTGTGGCTCCACTAGGAGGAGGTTACGCTGCACCTGGTCTAGTTGCTGCCGCCGGTCCTGCCACCTCTGGCGCGTCCGTCGATGTGGCATAGCTTGGCGTGCCACCCAGCTCTGCCACCAAATTTCGCCGAAGTCCATCTGATGCCATGATTTTCTCACATCTTAGCCTTGTTTTTCCCATAGACGACGACAATTGTTTCATCCAGAAAATTTGCCACAAAAGAACCTGCACCTTTGCCTGAGAATTTCCCGAACTGCTATACACAAAAACAAGTTAGAAAGGACCACCGGGGGTTTTTCGGTGGAAACCTCTTCGATGCTTAAGTCAGTAAGCGTTTTGATCGGAATAATATAAAACAGGAGAAGAATGCGGGGAAATCATACCTCTCTCGGCCTTGGGGCTGAGATATTTATAGTTTTTGCCCAGTGGGGGTCCCCTTTCGGGATCTCGAAAATAGAAAACCTGCGAATCTTGGGCCGTTACATGGGACGACCTGACCTGGAAGCTTCCTTCTAGAAAACAGGTCAGCTCTGTCCTCAGTTTTTTCCTCAATCCCTGGCCTGACCTCTCAAATCCTTATTCATGGCCCTCAAATGAGGTCAGGATAGTCTCTGCCAAACTACAGTTTCCAGTCCTAACCTTCTTTCAGCCAAGACTATTTAATTCAGCTTGTCCCAACCATGTCTTGTTCAGGTCATGCGGGAATTAACCATCACTTTAGGCCGTACCAGTAAGCAAATTGGACGTGGTAAACACGGATAGGCAGCTGTTTCAGCACCTCAATTCTTTTTCTTTTTCTCTTTTTCTTTTTTTTTTTTCACTTTTCAACTTACACCATGGCGGTATACTCCAACCGGACTTCAATGACTTCTGTTTTGACTAACGAGATATTTCCACACAACTGCTAACTTCAAGGCCCCGCGCAACTTATATTGAGTACAACAACCACAAGGACATCTCAAGAACGCAACAATCTAGAATTGACGCCCCACAAATGAATCATAAAAGTACTAACATGCGTACCCTTGATCCCTAAATCAAATGATGACTAAAGATTTTAATCGAAATATAATTCATCCAAGCAATTCAAGCAAGTACTATTAATATTTTAATTCATCTCCTAGAATTTTATTGCAAAAATTTAAAATTTTTAGCC
This sequence comes from Phtheirospermum japonicum, assembly GCA_014905375.1. Classification (NCBI taxonomy): domain Eukaryota; kingdom Viridiplantae; phylum Streptophyta; class Magnoliopsida; order Lamiales; family Orobanchaceae; genus Phtheirospermum; species Phtheirospermum japonicum. The sequence goes on along the minus strand of BMAC01001325.1, from coordinate 122,686 downwards.
CATACGCATTATAAACCACTTAACTCCCACTTCCCCAAAGTTAAACCTTAGCTTGTACTCAAGCGAACACAAAACAAGGACAAGAACAAGCAAACCACATAAATCATGAGGGAAGAATAGGAAAAGAAATCACCCGGGTAAGTGACGAGGGGGTCTCGGTTCTGGTCAACCACGACGATTTTTTTCTTCATAAGATGGCCCAATAATCCAATTTCACCAACTAAATCTTTCTCTCCCTTCAACTGCAAAATAGAAAATAAAATAAAATAAAAAATAAAAATAATGTAAACATTGGGTTGCCTCCCAACAAGCGCCTTTTCTTAACGTCATTGGCCCAATGTGTTACCCTTCATTTATCACTCCATGGGGGTTTTGGTGGAGGTCTCAAAGTAAACGGAATTCCCATAAATTCACCCTCCTTAAACTTTGCTCATTTCAAAACAGGTTGTTCAAATGGATCTCTTCGACTTTGTGGCGACTTCTCATAGAATTTGGGAAAAATAGTTTCGGCCATCACCTCAAATGGAAGGTTATTAATCTCCACTTTCAAGAAAACTTCTTGGTCATGCGTCTCCTCATCCTCCGTTACTTGGTACATGGTCCATGATGGAAACGGCTCGGACTCGATAGGAGAAACAATGGAATTAGGAATATCTTTCGTAGATTCAGGAAGACTGTGATAAGTGTGTGTCTGCCTCATTTATCCTTCCTCCCTCTCGTATTCATCCTCCAACTCAGGTGCTAGATTCTCCGGAACATTGAATTCTTCCACATATTGCAGCATGATGGCACTCACATTCTCCATATTCACTTCAGGTTGAGAAGACAACTGTTCACTTTCTTGCGCATCCAACACTAGTGCAAAAACTGCATATCCAGAAAGGTAATTCTACCTATACAGAACGCCTTTCTGTGTCTTCTGTAGTGATATAGTTCTAGAAAGTCTGTATTTTCCAGAACGCTTTTTTTTTTACCCTTCTGGATTGGAAGACTTTCTAGAAGGAAAAAAAAGGCGTTCTAGAAAATAAATTTTCTGTTCTAGAACGGTACCATCCCATGTTGATCCACCACTTTCCAGAATGATTTTTCAGAAATACCATTCTGGTATGTGACACATTCCAGATCGGTTATTCAAAAAGACTGTTTCTACCGGAAATAGTGAACCACCTTGATAAGACCTGGGAACCTACAAGCTTCCAAAGCCTACACCGCAAACAAAGGTTAGAAAGGACCACCGGTGGTTTTCCGGTGGAAACCTCTCCGATGCTTAAGTTAGTAAGCAATGAGGTGTTTTTCAGAAAAAATAAGAAGGAATGCTTGTAACAACATACCTCTCTTTGCCTCCAGGCTGGGGTATTTATAACTTATCCTAGTGGGGACCCCGGTCGGGATCCCAGGAACACGCGCCGCAAATCACGGGCCGTTTGC
>BMAC01001325.1:93651-104277 GCA_014905375.1 Phtheirospermum japonicum | reverse complement strand
TGTATAAGTTTTCGTGTACTTGTGATTGAACAAATTATTCGAGATTCTAATTGCATGTTTCTTGAGAGACGACTCGAGTTAACTTTGCCAATCTACACGCGATCCCGTTCTCTTGCGGGCAAGCTATTAAATTTCTGACTAATATTTATAAGTATGCACGCACAAAAGCTTGAATCAGTAGGTTAGAAGATCTTTTTAAAGAGGAGATCAGCGTTTTCTCAAGTGTATTTTTCTGGTAGAAACAACACCAACCCCAAGGAAAGCACTGGAGAAACCCCATTTAGCCTGGTATACGACATGGATGCTGTAATCTGTTTTGCATGTAATTGTTGTGTTTTTCTCGTATTTTTAATTAGGTTTTTATTGTGTTTTTAACGGTTTTTATGTCGGTTAATTAAGCTTTTAAGTCGTTTTTCTAGTTTTGTTGTTTTTTTGTGTTTCTTGTTAATTTTATATTTAATTGGGTTAAATGGTTCAATTGATTTGAGGATTGGTGAAATTCTTAAGTTTTAATGTTCAAAATCCTATTTTTATAGGTAAAGGCATTAAGGGACAAAGTTCAAGCCAAGCCAAGCCAAGCCAAGCCAAGGCGTGCCAAATTCGGTGCCAAAAGAGGCTCCCAAAATGCCAAACTCTCTGGAATTGGTGTCAAGGCTCGCCAAAGCAAGCCAATCCACGCCAAAACTGATGCCCAGGCACAAACCGACGCCAATCAGCGCCAAAACTGACGCCAAACCCCTTACCTAGCGCCAACCGATGCGGAATCTGGCGCCAACCGATGCGAAGCCAAGCCAAAACTAACGCGAAGCAGCGCCCTCGCCTGCGCACGCCAAAATCAACGTGAAGCAGCGCCAACCGACGCCAAACCCCTTGCCCAGGCGCCAACCGATGCTAATCCACGCCAGAATCGATGCCAAACCCTGCCCGGGCGCCAACTCTCGTCCAGCCCAAGACCGAGCCACCTCTGAGCCATCTCCAAACCACCTTGAGCCAATTTGGTCAACACGGGTCCAATTGGGTCAAACCCGAGATTTAAAGAGGCTTTAAGGTCAAATTGGCCCATTTAAACCCAATTAACCTAGTATATATAGACTAGAACTTCATTTTTGTAAAGACAACTCCTCTCCCAACCCAAGCTATGGTTTGGGATCAAATTACTCTCAAATCTCTTGGATAATTTCTCTCTCTTAGGTTTTTAGATTCAATCTCAAGCTTTGATGTAATTTCTTTTCTAGATTTAGATTTACTTTCATGCTTGGCCTTGGGTTTGTAAGCCTAAGAAGAATCCAAATACTCCTTTGGATTGTTACTTTTGATGCAATTTAATTCAAGCTTGCTACTCTTTCCTTAATTCAAGTAAGTTCCCTTTCAATTTCATGTTTTATGCTTTAATTCCATGCTTTGTTCTTCATTTCCATGCTTGTTCTTCATGTTATGCCTTTTCTCTTAGCTACTTGATTTCATGATGAAACATGTGAATTGACTATGGATTCTAGTTGAGTGACACACCTAGGCTATAGATCCGGTCCTTGATCGTCATGATTTTGAGTTTTTCCTATGCTTTATTTTGATTTTGATTTTTATGCTTTGTTTCATGCTTAAATCCTAGATCTAGGCTTTGTTTCTTGTTATTTTTCTTTGTTTCATGCTTTCAATTTTTGCTAATTTGCTTTATTTGAGTTTTTATGCATAGTTGTACCTCGTGCATGCATGCTTGTACTTGGTGAAACTTTGCATTTTCTTGCTTATTTCCTTTATTGCTTTGCATTTTCTATTTGAGGCATCCGATAAGGCATACGACCAACTTGCATTTTCAATTTCTAGGATAGTTTAGCTATTTTAATTGCTTTATTTTAATTTTCCCTTTATTTTTCCAAGCTTGAAACACCTTGATTCTCTCAATCGAATCGAATTCCGATAATACCAAGCCAAGAACCCGTTGATTTATTTCAACACTACTAAAACTCTATAAACATAATCCTTGCAAAAATAAGCATGGAAACTCACCGAATACAGAGCTTTGATGCAGACCAAATGAGCTGCTAATACAGAACGCATTAGATATGGTGGGCGAGAAAAGAGAACGAGCTGCGATAAGGATAAAGTATGTGAGGGGGAGAGTTAGGGTGACCTACAATAAATTAGTTGTTAGGAGGCATTTCCAGGTAGGAGACCTGGTTCTTCGCAGGGCTGATTTGAGGAAAGAAAAGGGAAAATTGGATGCTACCAGGAAAGGACCTTATAAGGTCACGAAAGTTCTTACCGGTGGAGCTTACGAATTGGAATAATTGGATGGAGTTCAATTGCCGCGAGCATGGAATATAAAGAACTTATGAAATACTATGTGTAAGATTAATGCATAAACTCATTTTATATAAAGGTTTGAGTTAATTTCTATTTTATCGCAATCTGACTTGATTGTCAGCAAAATCTAGCCCTGATTGGCTAAGGGCGGATTCCCTAAAACCATGACCTGATTGCCAGTAAAACCTAGCCCTGATTGGCTAAGGGTGGATGCCCCAAAAACCTGACCTGATTGTTAGTAGAATCTAACTCTGATTGGCTAAGGGCGGATACCCCCAAAACCTGACCTGATTGTTAGTAGAATCTAGCCCTAATTGGCTAAGGGCGGATGCCCCAAAATTCTGAATTGATTGTTAGTAAAATGTAGCCCTGATTGGCTAAGGGCGGATTCCCCAAAAATCTGATCTGATTGTCAGTAGAATCTAGTCCTGATTGTCTAAGGGCGGATTCATCAAAAACCTAACCTGATTGTCAGTAGAATCTAGCCTTGATTGGCTAAGGGCGGATGCCCCAAAAACTTGACCTGATTGTCAGTAAAATCTTAGCTATGATTATCTAAGGGCGGATGCCCCAAAAACCTGACTTGATTGACAGTAAAATCTTAGCCTTGATTGGCTAAGGGAGGATGGCCCGAAATTCCTGACCTGATTGTCAGCAAAACTTTAACACTGATTGGCTACGGACGGATGCCCCGAAAGACCTGACCTGATTGTCAGTAGAATTTCTAGCCCCGATTGAATTGGGGGTGAACATCTCTGACTGATCTAATTGACAATTAAGGGCATGAGCCCCAAATCGTCAGCAAAGGACATGAGCCTTTGCAATTAACTAGTAAAGGTACACCCTAGAACATCGAACCGAGGTACAAGGAGATGAGTATTTGAGATTAGTTTGATCTAAAGAAATACGCATTACAGGAACAGTCAAGTTTTTGTATTCAAAAAACACAACAAATCTCATTAACTCAGTAGATTTGGCTGCAACTACATACGAAAAAAAGTGTTTGCGAAAATTATATATCATAAAATACACCAAGCCAAAACATACAAATATCATGGATGAGATGAAGAATCTCTCTATTCAGAAGCCAAAACCCGTCAAAGGTGCCACAGCTCTCTCAGAAAAATCAAAGGAGGACTACGATCAATTACTTTGGAAGAACTCTTGGATGATCTATTTGATTTTGAGTGCCCTAAAAAAAGAGGAATGTCGCGTGGAGAAATAGAGTGCTTATTTGATAGTGGGACTACTCACACAATTTTAAGGAATGTACAATTATTTATTGAATTCATTCCTTATAACTCATATATGACTACGATGATTGGGACATCCCAATTAATTAAAGGACGAGGAATTTCCAAATTCTTGATGCCTAATGGTACAATGATAACAGTTACAGAGGCTTTATATGAATCAATAGTAAATAAAACCTTGTTGAGTTTTAAATATATCCGTGCAGATATCAACAACGGATCTTAGAGAAACTAATGAGTCGATCTAGTGGGTTATACCTCACCACTATACGAATTATTGAATCTTATGCCGTCACTAATAATGAACCATGTGACACTGACTCATACAGGCTTTGGCATGACCGTCTTGAACATCCTGGTCGTGAAATGAAGATCCGTATTTTGAAAAACTCACACGGACATCCTTTCTTTCAGGTGACTCATAAAGTGGGATATAAACGCGATGCACTGCCCAATGTCGGTACTATTGCTGCACAAGTGCAGCTAATAACTTCTGAAGCACAAGATACATTACCCACATCTCACTCTGCCTCAATATCTATCTAAAAGGCACATCACTCATTTTGCAAAGCCTTCTCTTTAGAAAAAACAGGATCGAGACCTTCCTATGCTACAGATACAAAGAAAAACATTCCATTCTTACAAAGAATCCAAGGTGATATTCGTGAACCTATTCATCTAGAATGTGGACCATGTAGATATTTTATGGTTCTGGTAGATGCTTCGATACACTGGTCACATGTCGCACTATTATCCACATGAAATGCTGCCTTTGCAAAACTCCTAGCACAAATTACACGTTTAAGGGATCACCACCCCGATCATCTTATGAAGCCTATAAGGCTTGATAATGCTGGAGAGTTCACATCAAAAGCATTTGATAATGATTGTATGTCAATCGGGATTAATGTTGAACATCCTGTACCCCATGTGTATACACAAAATGGTCTCGAAGAAGCCACCATTAAGAGACTACAAATGGTGGCTCGGGCATTGGTTATGCGCACCAACATGCCTATTTATGGATGGGGTTATGCCATATTTCATGCATCTCTACTTATTCTTTTTAGACCCACTACTAGCCAGCCATTTTATGCGTACCAGTTGGTAACTAGATATGAGCCTGGCATTTCCCATTTACGCATATTTGGTTGTGCAGTATATGGGCCTATTGCGCCCCCACAGTGCACAAAAATGGGTCCTCAAAGACGATTAGATATTTATGTTGGATATGAATCTCCAATAATTATCCGCTATTTAAAACCCTTGACAAGCGATCTATTCACCGCTCGATTTGCAGATTATCATTTTAATGAGACAGTCTTCCCCTCGTTAGGGGGAGATAGGAAAAAGGATTTTCTAGGGAAATGCCATGAATCGTTGTGGTCTATCTCCACTGTGTCTCATTTTGATCCCCGCACTTCATAATGTGTTTGCTGATATCGCTAAAGTTACAAGATCACATATACCGGCTGCAAATGTACCTGCACGGTTAGAAGTCCCAAATAAAGGGTACAACGCCACATAAAGAGATGCTTCAACCGCACGCAATGGAGGTGTGGTTGAGACCGTGGCTCCCAAAAGGAAAAGGGTAAGGCCACCTGGTTCGATCGACACCCATCCAATGAAAAAGAGGGCAGGTGCAGCATAACCTAATCCATTAATCATTAATGTAGAAAATCCCTCTCATGAGATTATCTCTGATTATAGTTATGCCCATGAATCATTACTTGAGGATGCTCCGATGTTTGATATGATTCCAGAGAACAAAGAAATCTCAATAGATTATGAAAGTGCGTATGAGTTGATTGAAAGATCTTGCACGCAAATTGATGATGTATTTGAACACACCATTTCTCAAGAAATCATAGAGAACGATGATATCGAACCACGCTCTATTCTTGAATGTCAATAAAGAGCAGATTGACCTAAATGGAAAGAAGCGATCCAGGCAGAACTTGATTCTCTGGCAAAACGATAGGTATTTAGCACAGTAGTGCTAACCCCACCAAGTGTGAAGCCTGTAGGATATAAATGGATTTTTTATCAGAAAACGTAATGAGAAAAATGAAGTCCTGAGATACAAAGCTCGCCTTGTAGTACAAGGTTTCTCACAACGCCCTAGAATTTACTACGAAAAGACGTACGCTCCCATAATGGATGCTATTAAGTTTTGCTATTTAATTATCTTAGTAGCATCCAAAGGATTAGAGATGTAGCTCATGGATGTGGTTACATCATATCTCTATGGGGATCATGATTCAGAGATATATATGAAAGTGCTGAAGGCCTTAAATTACCCCAAGTCAAGTGACTCTAAACCACAGAGTGCATTTGTGATTAGATTGAAGCGCTCACTTTGTGAATTAAAATAATCTGGACGGATGTGGTATACCCATTTAAGTGACTACTTGATTGGGAAAGGATATTACAACGATGAATTGTGCCCCTGCATCTTTATAAAAAAAATAAGTTCTGGATTTGCAATTGTAGTTGTGTATGTCATTGATATGAACATAATAGGTACTCTTGATGAAATAAGAGAAGCTCTAGCTATTTAAAATCTGAACTTGAGATGAAAGATTTTGGGAAAACTCAGTTTTCTCTAGGCATCGAACTAGAACACCGAGCTTGTGGAATACTAATTCACTAGTCTACATATATCCAAAAGTTGCTCAGGCGGTTTAATATGGATAAAGTGCACCCTGTTAGCACTCCCATGATCGGTCAAAAGTTAGATGTAAATAAAGATCCATTTCGTCTAAAGGAAGATGACGAAGAGCTATTGGGAGCTGAAATTCCTTACCTAAGTGCAATAGGCGCATTATTGTACTTAGCTCAATACATACAACCAAATATTTCATTCTCAGTGAACTTGTTAGCAAGATTTAGTTCAGGGCCAACGCGGCGTCATTGGAATGGTATCAAGAACATATTTTGATATCTAAAAGGATCCATTGACATGGGTTTGTTCTTCCCTTATAGAAAGAAAAGAGGGGCCACAGATGAGTTTGTGACCCCTAAAGAAAATGTCATAGGCGAGAATGTCACCCCCTACACTGAAACACTTAATAAAATTTTGGTTGACTTTACTGATGCTGGATATCTCTCAGACCCACATAAAGAACGTTCTCAAACTGGTTATGTATTTACCAAGGAGAACACAACGATATCCTGGAGATCAACAAAACAAGCTCTTGTATCTACTTCTGTGAATCATTCAAAGATCATTGCTCTACATGAGGCAGTTCGTGAGTGTGTATGGCTAAGGTCTATCATCACACATATTCGAGGGACTATTGGTTTGAGGTCTACCACCGAAAAGACTACTTGTATTTATGAAAATAATGCGGCTTGCATTGAACAGATAAAATTGGGCTACATCAAAGGTTAGAACACGAAGCATATATCACCAAAGTCTTTCTATAATTAGCAACAACAGACATACCTCAAGATTCAAGTTACTCAAGTGACCTCCAAAGAAAATGTGGCTGATATGTTTACCAAATCACTGCCTCAAGCTGTTTTTGAGAACATGTGAAGAATATAGTTATGTGAAGACTTTTTGAGCTCTCTTGATAGATTTACGTATTAGGGGGAGAGGTTCATTGGGTGCATTGTTGATTAACGTGTATTTGTCTTGATTTAAGTTAGTATTCTATTTAGTTTTTATTATTGTTTTAGGTATAAGTTGGATAAAATGAGCTTATTTTCGTATTTTCTTATCTCCAATTTATTTTATTATATTTTTATTATAATTATTTAATTTTATGTTTAATTTAAGTGTTTTGAGGTATTTAGGTTTGGACGTAGTCAAGGTTGGGCCAACGATTGGAGTTTCGGCGAAAACAGGGCACGGTTTGAAAAATTTAGAATTGTCAGACTTTCTATAACGGATTTTTACCTGTAACCGTTCTAGAAAGACCTGCCGAGCCATGCCGACACTGTCTGCCGATGCTGCCGAGCCACGCCGGGCGCCTGCCGAGACCCCTGCCGAGTGCTGCCGGGCGACTGTCGGCCGAGCCCTGTCGAGCGCTGCGCGCGCCGGCCGAGCTGCGCGAGTCGACGCCGAGTCATGATCCGCGTCAGCATCGACGCAACTTGCTGAAGCGTCGATGTCGACGCACCCAGTCGACGCAACTTGCTGAAGCGTCGATGTCGACGCACCCGCCGAGTCGACGCGCACGCCCAGGCAGCACCGACGCCGAGCACCAGCGCGCGTCAGTCGACGCACCGTCGACGCGACGGCCCAGAATTCGGATTTTAGGGTTTCTTGCGCGCCAAGTCTTACAATAACTATATAAACCCTTCATACTTCGGTTTAAACAGACATCCACTACCTAAAACACCTATCTAGGGTTAAGAAACCTATTTCCAACACCCTCCAATATATTTTCAAGATTTACTTCGAAGATTCAAGATCCAAGGCACCGAAACGAAGAAGTTCATTCAAGCTCCGAATTTCTCGACCAAGATCAACCGTTCGTAGTCCGTATCTACAACAATCCTTCAGCACTTTTTAGTCAATAATAAGTTTTCTAAACTTTAGTTATTTCTTTTAGATTAATTCTTAGTTAATTTATGTTTTTAAGTATTTATTGCTTTCCGTTTGATATTTAGAATCGTTTGAACCATTGAATCGCTGAAGCTTTGAACCTTAGATTTCGTTTTTAATAATTAATTAGTTGCTGCGTTTTACCTTCGTTCATGCTGGGTGATGAGATTGTTCATGCTTAGTTCATTTATTGCTTATGCTTGGTTAATTAGTTTATGATATGCAATTGCCTGGAAATTTTAGAATTAATTTTGTTCTTGAGAATTCATATGCTTGTTAGTCGTAATCATAGTTCAATCCATGCTAGTTAATTATAGTTGGTTAATTAGTTTAATTTAATTAGTTCAAGATAGTTAGTTATTGTTTTTTTTAATCTCGTAGTTATAATTTTCAAAAACCAAACTTATACAAGTTCTCGTGTTGAACATTGTGATTAAGCAAACATTAAAAATTCTGAGCGTCAGTCCTTGAGAGACGACTCGAGTTAAGCTTGCCAAACCTACACGCGATCCCGTTATTTTGCGGGCGAGCTATTAAATTTCTGACAATTATTTATAAAGTAGGCACATGCAAAATCTCGAATCAAAAATTGGCGTCATTGCCGGAGACTGAAATAGGTTTTTATAATGTTTGTTCGTGTTATTTTATGCTTTTCCATTTATTTGTATAAAGGTTCTTTGTTTGCCACTCGATGCGTTGATGTTGTTTGTTGTTGATGCTAGGACGTCGAAGTCTTAGAAACGAACTCGCTATATATATAGACAACATCGAACGAGTTGGGAGACTGAGAAGAATATTTCATTCCCCCGACGCAATCAATCGCAATACGAATTCGGCCAACATGTCAAACACTACCCCTATTGGAGGCCGAGGACCAGGAGGAAGAGGAGGAGGACGAACGAATGGTGGCCGAGGGCATGGAAACGAAAACTTTACCCCACCTCGCCACCAACCATATGGGATGCCTCCCACCGATGATCTAAACTTTGGAGACCCATAAGACGACAATCGTTAAGAAGATCCACCGATTATTGAACCTAATCAAGCGCTTAACGACAGAATCAACCAAAGGATCAATAACGGAGAGAATCAAGAAGGAAACTAGTTCCTCAATGATCCAAACAACGGGGAGCCCCAAGGCCAAGATAATCGTCAAGCAGTGATTCCAGAAAATCAAATCAACCGTCCACAACACTTTAGGAATCGAGCAGAAGCTCGAGCATACAACGCTCGTGCAAACGAGGAGTTCTTCCACAACCAAGTTGGTAATGGCGGGCCCCAGCCCCAAAACAACCAACAACACAATGAAAATTTAAATCAGGAGCGAGCACCGAACCGTTTCCATGATAGACGAGGGGGACGACAATATAATTGGCAAAACGATGATATGATGGAAGATGAATACGAGAACGGGTACGAGAATGATGAATTCAACGAAGATGATGAGTACTATGAGGATAGGGAGGACTTGAGGGGTCGTGCCAACTTTGGAGGAAGACGTGCTCCTCGATATCAACACGTCCGAAAGCAAGGTGACCTCGCATGCCCAACCATTGGACCATATAGCTCAGCAATAGTTTTAGGCCAAGCGGCTAGAAACTACAATTTGAGGCCCGGCGATTTGAATAGACTACCTTCTTTCTATGGTTTGCCGAATGAAGACCCACTCGAGTTCGTTCGAGAATTTTACATAGCACTCTCTGGAATTCAAGATCGCGAACTCAGTGAAGGACAGCTTAGAATGAGATACTTCCCTAGTACCCTGAAAGATGAAGCGAAACGATGGTTTAATCAATTGCAACCTAATTCCTTAACAAATTGGGAGATGATTTACAAGAAATTTGTGGGAAGATTTTACTCAGCCCAAACGACGACAAAGTTGAGGAGGGAAATTTCCAACTTCGAGCAATTGGATGGAGAATTGTTTCACGAGGTATGGGATCGTTTTAAGGAGCTCCTAAATGCATGTCTGCACCATGGTAACAATGACGAAATGGTAAACAATTACTTTTATGAAGGATTATTGCCGAATTTCAAGCAGCAAGTGGAAACACGAGCAGGAGATTTRGGGGGCTTAACCGCGGAAGAAGCACGAGATCTTTTTGAATTAATAAGTGACAAGTCGAGGCAAACAAGTTCAAGGCCTCAAAAACTTAGAGTAAATGAGGTTTCAGTTGCGCGAGCGGAGGATGACAAGATCGATAAACTTACAAGGAAAGTGGAGTTGTTGACGAACATGATGATGAAGCAACAATCGCAACCTTCACAATACACATGTGGAATTTGTGGAGCATTCGGACATGGAGCGAATGCGTGTTCGGTGACTTTTGACGATGAATCGAGCATAGAGGTCAACGCCGTGCAAAATTTCCAACACAACAATTCTGGGCAGAAACCCATAAACCAATTTCAGGCACAGCATGATTCTCCTTTTTTCAAGTGGGGTCCTGAGAACCCACATTATGCGCCGATGAAGCCACAGACGCTCAAAAGACAAAAACCTCAAATCATACT
>BMAC01001325.1:0-91815 GCA_014905375.1 Phtheirospermum japonicum | reverse complement strand
GCATAAGTGCATAAAATTTTTCAAAATTATTATTATATATTTGTAAAATGGTACTTGAACGCAATTGATTTCGCGAAACCTTAAAAGCAGCGTCAATTCAAAACTTTTTCATGCAAAAAGCCTGTAAGTAGCCTGAGTGATTATCATCATTGCATGTGCTTGAATGAGTTTTGATTTGAGATCTCTTTGAAATCGCTGTGTGTAGTTGATTTTGAAAATGACGTTAAGGCACATATACAACTCTATTCCGGCCATATCCATATATTTTAGCCACTATAAATTCCGAATGAGCCCCTCATAGCCAAATAATCCATGCCTTTAGCCTTGAGTAATTTTATTGAGTCGACCCCTACAACCCATTAAAAGCGTGGGGTAGGAGTTGGTATTTTTTTTTTGGTTATTAGTGTTTTGGAGTTTTTAAAAGGGATTTATGAATTTTTGTAATAAAGGATCACCGTCCTTCAATAAAAATAAAAAAAATAAAAAAAAATAAGAAAGACCCCATAAAACAGAATTAGAGGGGATTAAAAGAAAAAAAAAAGGAGAAAAAGAAAAAGAAAACAAGAAGGATGGTGAATTGTGATAGTCATTGCCTACGCGCTTATAAAGGCTTATATTTTATTATTTTGTTATGAAGCCTAATGTTTAAAAGGCAAAGAGTTGAGTTGTAATAAGTGGTTTTGAGCTTTAAGTCGGTTTTACGGTTTACGAGTTGAGGAATAGCCTATGTTAAAGGCTAAGATATGAGTGTTAAGTGAGGTTTTTCTTTTGTACGAGGTGAAGCATCTGGCTTCATGATTAGATTAGTTGGGGGGTTATTTAGCCACACGACTTATATATTCCATACCCGTCCAAAGAACCTTACATTACAACCCGAAAAGACCTTTTCCGATTCTTAGTTTTGACAGCACACTTAATTTGCGATTGAAAAGAGATTGATTTTCCTTTCTTATTTATTGTGCATGTATTTGTATGATTTGAGTGTATACACGTCCTATGCGGCAATGCTTGAGTGCTTTTGAGTGAACACCCCTTATTTATTACCCTTTTGAGAGGATTCATGATTTTGTTTTTGGAGCGACAATGTAATAAGGATGGAGTGTTTGACGTTGCGTTACTTGTATCTATATTTTCAAAATTATGTACGTAGCATGGCACGACTCATTGCTTGAGCTGATTTTCTTTCTTGTATACTTTGAATCTATCGTTTGTTCGAGGACGAACAAACAAATAAAGCGTGGGGTAGTTGATTAACGTGTATTTGTCTTGATTTAAGTTAGTATTTTATTTAGTTTTTATTTTTGTTTTAGGTATAAGTTGGAAAAAATGAGCTTATTTTCGTATTTTCTTATCTCCAATTATTTTATTATTATTTAATTTTATGTTTAATTTAAGTGTTTTGAGGTATTTAGGTTTGGACGTAGTCAAGATTGGGCCAACGATTGGAGTTTCGGCGAAAACGGGGCACGATTTGAAGAATTTAGAACTGTAAGAGTTTCTATAACGGTTTTTTACCTGTAACCGTTCTAGAAAGACCTGTCGAGCCATGCCGACACTGTCTGCCGACACTGCCTGCCGACGCTGCCGAGCCACGCCGGGCGCCTGCCGAGACCCCCTGCCGAGTGCTGCCGACAGCTGTCGAGCGCTGCCGGGCGCTGTCGGCCGAGCCTGTCGAGCGCTGCGCGCGCCGGCCGAGCTGCGCGAGTCGACGCCGAGTCATGATCCGCGTCAGTCGACGCAACGTCGACGCAACTTGCTGAAGCGTCGATGTCGACGCACCCAGTCGACGCAACTCGACGCAACTTGCTGAAGCGTCGATGTCGACGCACCCAGTCGACCAGCCAGTCGACGCGCACGCCCAGGCAGCACCGACGCCGAGCACCAGCGCGCGTCAGTCGACGCACCGTCGACGCGACGGCCCAGAATTCGGATTTTAGGGTTTCTTGCGCGCCAAGACTTACAATAACTATATAAACCCTTCATACTTCGGTTTAAACAGACATCCACGACCCAAAACACCTATCTAGGGTTAAGAAACCTATTTCCAACACCCTCCAATATATTTTCAAGATCTACGTCGAAGATTCAAGATCCAAGGCACCGAAACGAAGACGTTCATTCAAGCTCCGAATTTCTCGACCAAGATCAACCGTTCGTAGTCCGTATCTACAGCAATCCTTCAGCACTTTTTAGTCAATAATAAGTTTCTAAACTCTAGTTATTTTTTTAGATTAATTCTTAGTTAATTCATGTTTTTAAGTATTTATTGCTTTTCGTTTGATAATTAGAATCGTTTGAACCATTGAATCGCTGAAGCTTTGAACCTTAGATTTCGTTTTTAATAATTAATTAGTTGCTGCGTTTTACCTTCGTTCATGCTTGGTGATGAGATTGTTCATGTTTAGTTCATTTATTGCTTATGCTTGGTTAATTAGTTTATGATATGCAATTGCTTGGGAATTTTAGAGTTAATTTTGTTCTTGAGAATTCATATGCTTGATAGTCGTAATCGTAGTTCAATCATAGTTGGTTTAATTAGTTTAATTTAATTAGTTCAAGATAGTTAGTTATTGCTTTTTAATCTCGTAGTTATAATTTTCAAAAACCAAATTTATACAAGTTCTCGTGTTAAAAATTGTGATTAAACAAACATTAAAAATCCCGAACGTCAGTCCTTGAGAGACGACTCGAGTTAAGCTTGCCAAACCTACACGCGATCCCGTTATTTTGCGGGCGAGCTATTAAATTTCTGACAATTATTTATAAAGTAGGCACACACAAAAGCTCGAATCAATTGTACTCTTTTTCTCTTCGACTAAGTTTTATTTTTCCCATTGGGTTTTGTTTCTTGACAATGGTTTTTAATGAGATGACTACTCACGCACCATTTTACTTGTTGACTTGACACAAGGTAAAGTGTTAAAGGAACAACACATTTAGTGTCTTTATTAACAAGTTATTGATGAGGGTAATTTAGTTATTCATTAGTCTTATGTAACTGTATAATTGGTATCATATATAAATGGGTCTTGGATTAATGAGAACTCTAATCTTTCTCCGCCTCTCTTTTTTTTTTCAATACTTTTTCTGCTTTTACTTTTACAAATTGATATTTATTAAGTGGAAAATTTTATTATTGAATAATAAAAAAAATATTTACTTACTTATCTCTCTCTCTCTCTCTCTCTCTCTCTCTCTCTCTCACACACACACACACACACACATATATATATATATATATATATATATTATAACCATAGTAAATGATACATGGCTAACAACTAATTAGTTTTACACATAAAAAATTAAGGTAACATCCCAATTTACTACAATATCAAAAGTACTTATTATAATCACATAAGATTGCTCTAGTAAGATTGCTCAAGACATAATTATAAGACTGCTCCAGTAATCGAATTATTCTCCATTGAAATCAGGAATAAGAGAAACAATTGGTTGAATATATTTTTTTTTAACTTGGATCTGATGCCACTTTGTAGGAAATAATATTGAAAAATAAAGAAATTTTATTGTATTGTTTTTTTCTTTGATTATAATCACACATAATGGGTTCCTATTTATACTAGTTGAGGTATATAGGAATCAGTTCGTAATAAATGAAAACAAAAAAATAGGGTGACTCTTAAACTAGAAATACATAAGACTAAGAGCACGAGACTGAAATATAGAAGACTAAGAAAACGAGACTAAATACATCTGATTAGAAATCAAAGAGTTAATTCGAAGAATTTGTTTTACTCCAACATATAGAATACATATATTACTTAAATTCACACATATATTTTACTTATTATAAATGATTAAAAAATAATAATATTTAATTATTTTATACGATTACATATTATAATAATAGTTATTGCACTGCATTGGGAGAAATAGTAGTAAATTCGCAAAAGATAAGAAGATTTATAATTAAAAAGAGAGTCAAAGAGTTGGTGAAAATTTATTATATAACTCCACGGTATTGTGTATATATACTCTGAAGGAGGACAGACAAGAGGCCCTCAGGCCAAGGGTAATTTAGACGAACTGTGTAGAAAAGAGTTTTCTTATGTTGAAGGACAAAATAAAGTCTTTTCTGAAATATTAAACATTCAGTGTGGAACATAAAACTAAATGACCATTACATACCAAATCAAATCAAACATCTGATATAAACTAAATGATACACAAAAACAAAACAAGACTAGCTAAAACAACGATTTCATCCCACATCCACGAGAATGTGATAAGTATATATCAAAGTAGACAACACCTCTTTAATTATCAAAGCCGGCTGGGTGAACTTTCTTGTTTCGATCGGCGGCTTTGCCATTCTGAACCGCCTGTTTTTCCACCATTTTATTACCTTCATTGCTTCTTGCTCTTTCCTCTTCGATTCGCTTTAGTCTCTCCTTTTGACGCTTTTGCTGCACGTAAACTGCTGCGTAGCTCGCTCCGGTCGAAGACATAATATGTGTGTCTTTAATTATGATATATATGTGTGGAGAATGGAGGTAGGGATATGAAGTGAGAAAAGAAAGAGACAACTTAACTTAGATCAAGTGTTTGTTGTACTGCATGACTGTCTATTAATTCCTGATATATATATAAATGCTGCAAGGCAGTTTAGACCACAGATAATAATAATAATAATAAAGTGGGGTTAATGGTGAAAATTTCAGTCCACCGTTTTTGGTCGAATTAAAGAACAATTGATTATTATTCAATATTTTAATGTATTATAAATGCCTCTTGAGATTTATATTTTTTTATACACGGGAACCGTCCAATTCTTTGGGACGATAACCATCGTTACAATGAAATCAGTGAATACCAACAAAATACTCCTTCCTTCCGTCCCAATTTGACGTTGTTACATTTTTTTTCACAGATAAATTGGTAATTTATATAGTTTAGCATTAATTTAGTTAGTGTTTTCCAATTATAATTTTCTTGAATTTATTAATGCCAATTAATACTCGTAGAAATCAGTGTTGAAATTAATATATTTGTTATTGAAATAGTAAAATTTTGCATTGTAATAATCACTTTTCAATTTACGAGTTGGAAAAATGAATATTTCAAGAATATTAATTAAGAGTATGTGTGGAAATGAAAAATTAATGATACGTTAAATTTGGTAACTAGATTATTTTTGTGGGACAATGAACTATTTTTATGAGATGAATAGACTATTAATGATATGTTAAATATGGTACACAACCACCGATGCTCATTGATTATTTACCGACAATTCAAAATCACCAACAGTTTTGAAATTATTGATAAAAATCCGTATTGTGGGTACTTAGTATTTGGATTTTACCAACATTTTTCAATTCTGATCTATAATTTTCAATGGGTAACGTGATATGTTTTTTTGTGTAACTTTGATGATGTATGACTTAATATTTCAAAATCACGATGACCTGATTATGATATCTCAAGCACCTTGATATTTGCATTTTCGAAAAGGTATCAAGGACCTCGAAAAAAAAAAGAAATAAAAAAAAAAGAAAACGAAAAAGAAGAAAAGAAAAGAAAGATTATATTTAGGTGTGTTTGTACTTTAAGTTTTGAATTTTTTGTGAATCTGGTATTTTTCAACTACCCTAAAAATGTCAAGGGGTAATATTTGTCATTTTGAAAGATGATTACAAATTTCAGTTGAATTTTAGAAGATAGTTTTTGCAGCATATCCTTACAAATAATGTATGGTGAGTATGTGACTACTCTACAATCCAAAGAAAATATCGAAAAATGTTTTAAAAATAACAACACTTAGTTATGTCATACGCCGCAAGAGTTTGGACGTCGAAACCTGATGTGGATAAGAATTTTTTCATAATATTGTAATATTTCAGGTAGCTATCATGTAGCTAGCTAGCCAAACCATTATTACAAAATAATAGTCTAGTCCTTTATTTTTTTTTTATTTTTTTTGCTTCTCTTTTACGAGATAATTGTCTATCTTGAAAGCGAATGAAAATAATTATTATCGATACCATATCTATAGTGAAGCGTATCACTAACTAGTAAGGGGTTATTTTAAAGATAAATCTCTTCCTGTACTTTAGTTATGCACATTCAACTTCAAAATTTTAGTCTTCCCTCTCTACTTAGATAATTGCCTTTTATATTTACTATATTTTTAATAAATTCAAATTTATCTATATTAAATGAGTTTTGTCCCTTTATATATGAAATCTCAAAATTAATAGTTTAATTTGGAGTACTTTAAAAGTAGTTGAAACTTAATAATTATGTACTAAATAATTCGTGCTTTAAAAGTAATAATTAAATCAGAATATTAAAAATTTACTATAAATTTTAACCTTTAAAATGATATCAGAGCCCAGATTTATTGAAAATTTAATGGAAATTTATTATAATTATGTAATTTACTTTTGGTGAGGAGATCTATCTTTAAAAATGGATTCGAACGAATGTTCGATATGTATTCATTACAAATGATATTTTCAAATATTGGAAATATACGAGTTAGAATATCAAGATAAAATAACATATTAGAACAACCAATATTTTGAACAACCCCTTCCAGGAGTCAACCAGCAAACCTTGACACAATACAAGAAGCAAAAGGTGTATCACTGAGTTAACTTTGGGAAAATTAGATGTTAAAAATAGATTTAATGAAACATAGGGATGGAGCTCATGGATTCTATCAAAGATCCAACTGCAACAAAGTGATATTGAACTTCTCTAAGAATCCCAAAGATCATAGGAAAATCCCAAAAATGGTACAAGAGATCGACAATCATCAATACCGTATCCAGGTGCAGATGATAAAAAACCTTTGCATTAAAAGAAAACCTAATAAATCCTTATTGATGTTCATAAATGAGTTAGACCCTCAAAATTAAGCCATGTACATCGAAAAGAAGACGACGCATAACCTTCAGGACAAAACTTCTTTTATATCAAAAAAGAAAACCAACTGAGGTTATAAAATAACCAACAGATCAAGAAAAAAATGATGGCTATCATCAAAGGAACTCCATTACATCCTAAGAAGTGATGGAAAAGATCAATATTGAAGATATACATGACCTTGAAAAATCCTTCACGGGATTGGGTATGGTGGATATATAAAGAGGAACTCAGGATGTAACATCCATACATCCAATGCATTTTTATTTATTTATTTATTTATCATCGTGCATAAAAGAAATATAATTCTAGTCCCAAGCTCGTCGCCATAAACGAATTCCTATTTTAGTTTCAAATAATATAAGAATTATATTTAAACGAAATTATAGTTCGTTTTCAAATAAAATTATATTATCAATTTCTAAGAAATTATTATAATTATTTAGTAATTTAATTATTTATTTAAATTACTATTGAGTCYTCTATGAAATAATTTCGATTTCTAAAATTATTATAATTTTTATTTATATTATAATTATTTTAATAATTATAAAATAGTATTGGTTGACAACGGATTTATTTGGTTTCAAAACTTAAGTCGTTTAGTGGATCGTTTTCTCTTCTAACTTTAAAAACGAGCCCAACGACCAGCCCGAGTCTACTAAGCCTCAACCCTAACCTTCCATAATTAAATCCTAAGCTTGGTTTATAAGCAAATCCAAGCCTTTTAAGTTTTTTCTTCACAAACTCTGTTTACACGGCCGCTAGGTAAATCACTCTGTGTCTTCTAAGATTTTTTTTTAAGAAACAACAATTCATCATTCAATTTTTCTTCCCATCCAATTTCTAATCATCTCTGCCAAAAACCTACACCTCCGTCACCAACCCAAACCGCCATGACCCGAACGAGACCCAAAATTCAAAAGCCCGAACTGCAACTCGTCGTCGTGCTGCCTTCCAGGTCTGAGTCACCATATAGAACCAACCAAAATAACCCAGCAGCCCCATGTTTTCAACTTCACCGCCACCCATCGACCTCACGCAATCGAGCCCAAGTTGCCGTCTAATGCCGCACGCCCAAGCCGGAAAGAGAAGCTGGCCGATCCAACCACGGCTGCTGTAGTCGCAGACGAAGGAGGAGAGGACCTTCGCGTCCATACCACTGACCCACGACCGAGTCCAGAAAGGGGCCAAACCACGCCGTCGTCCGATTCAACCACCGTCGCAAACCAGTCAAAGGAGGGGAGGCCTCCGCGCCGCTCGTCGCTGGCCGGCACCGTCAAATTTTACGAAGGGGACAGAGAGGGCTTTGCACCCTCCGAATCGGACCTGGCCCCACTACGTGGCGTTGCAGCCGAAAAACGCTGCTGGCAATCAGCCTATTAGCCGCCGACGAGGATTGAAGAAGGGAGAGTTGCCTATTGTCGAGTTCTATTTTGGGAGAGAAAGGAAGAAAGAGGGAGAAGGAGACGGGTTTGAGGAGTAAAAGGGGTGGGTCCTCCTTTTATATCCAGCCCACTTTCCCAAAATTCCAAATTGACCCCCCCAACCTTCTGCCAACCTTCGATTGAACCCTCAGATTATCTAAGCCTTCAAATTCAGCCTTCCAGATTATAGAAACCCCAATGCAGCCCCAAAACATATTTTATAACTACACTCCAATCCATTTTAAATTGTTATTATTATTATTATTATTATTATTATTATTATTATTATTATTATTATTATCATTAATATTGTTATTATTATTACTATTATCATTATTATTACTATTTTAAATATGAAAAATACTAATTAAATATATTCTCTAATTGATTAGGTGACGAGCATTAAGGGGACTTAGGATTTCAACTACGTGCATACCACTCGATTTTCCACGACATTTTTACGAGGTAGGGACCACCGACTTGTCTTGTGTTAAATTCTATGTGCTCAAATCTACGTGCAATGTATATCATGAAATTCTATGTTTATAAATTAATATAGCCGTGGACCGCAAAAGTTGTCCGTGACCGGGGAAAAGGGTCATTGGGTTTATCCCAGCGTGCTATATCTAATGATTAAAACCAGGGGCCTTAAGTGCTTATGACCGGGGAAAAGGGTCATCGGGGAAACCTGCCGCGTTTTAGCTGCAGTCAACTGTCTTCCACGTTAAAATTATGAATTATTATGGTTAATTGTGCTATTTGTGAGTTGTATAATTTTGCACGAGGTATGTCGGTGTAACTATTGAGTACGTTGAACTCATCCCAAATCAACGACGTGTTTTTCAGGTACAAATGAAGATATCGAATGAAAGGTAAACGAGGAGGGGAATAAAACTCTTGATGTTGGATTTATGTCCGTCTAAATTTGTTTTATGTTTTAAATAAAAGTCGTACTTCAAACAAATCCTACATTAACTATCAATTTCAATTGATAGTCTTTGGGTTATTTATATTATTATTTTCCGCTGCGTAAAAGTTGAACCTTTTGAAAATTTTTTATTCTCTTTTGATTTTTATGTTAAAATTGTGCAAATTAGACATTTATTGTGACTCCAAGATTCCTCCATTTGATTATTTAAAAATATAAATCATTTTTCGACTAAAGCGAAATCGGGGCGTTACAAAGGTGGTATCAGAGCCAAGGTTTTGATTGGTTCTGTAGACTCGTTTATTTTTTTAAAATCAAAAAATTTATAAAATAAATATTTAAATTACTTAAATAGTTTTCATTCCTCCTCGTCGAACATTCGTCGATATCCTCAAGGTACAAAAATTCATTACAATTATTTAATCATTAATTTACATTCCATGATATACCATGATTGCATTGTATTGGGTATGGATGTTTATACTTTGGATATGATTGCATTGTCTRMGGAATGGTTGATGATGCMTTTGATGTGAATGTGTMGTATTGGGAATGGTTGTTGATGCTATTGGTATGATGACACTCTAAGGCATGGAGGATTTCATTATTTATGGTTTTTCGGAAGTCGACACGATGAGGTTATTTTGTTGACCAAAACATCATTTGTGGCGCTTAGCCAAAGAAGAAACTCCCAAGGAAAACCGTGAAGAGGTTTCCAAAGGGAAGAAGAAGAGGGAATAGGGTTAATGAAGAAAACCCGCCCCACTTCGACCAAACGACCTTTGAGGCTATGGATACGGTTTTCACCAACTTCTTCCAACGCCTTCAAGATAACGGTTTGGGGAATGGAGGCAACAACTCCAGAGCAGTGGATCAGTTCCGCCAGTACCGACCACCAACTTTCAATGGGAGAGATGGACCTGATGCATTGGAAGAGTGGTTTCGGTCGCTCGAAAGAATCTTTTGAATGATAGCGTGCGACGACGTGCAGAAGGTCACGTGTGCCACTTTTCAGCTAACTGAAGATGCTGACCACTGGTGGGAAGGTTATTGGAGAACCTGTTCAGAGGCGGAGCGAGACGCCTTCACTTGGAACAAGTTCAAGACGGTGGTTATGGAGAAGTTTTTCCCGCGCTCGTATCGCGAACAGAAGGAGACCGAATTCCTGAATCTCAAACAAGGAAACTTGACGGTCACTGAATACGAGAGGAGGTTTAACCAGTTGAGCCACTTCGCTACACACCTGGTGGACACCGATTTGAAGAAATCGTTGAGGTTCAAAAGAGGTTTGAGGGCTCAACTAGCGGGTATCTTATCAGCACAAGGCGACCTTCCTTACTCGGAAATGGTTAAAAGAGCCCAAGACGTGGAGTCAAGTCTTGGAATGGATGAGGTGAAGTCTAAACCCACTGCTTCGGTGGACAAGACGTGAGTTATGGTTTTTCAGAGTCGACACGATGGGGTTATTTTGTTGACCAAACATTCATTTGTGGCGCTTAGCCAAATAAGAAACTCCAAGGAAAACCGTGAAGAGGTTTCCAAAGGGAAGAAGAAGCGGGAACAGGGTTAATGAAGAAAACCCACCCCACTTCGACCAAACGACAGTTGAGGCTATGGATACGGTTTTCACCAACTTCTTCCAACGCCTTCAGGATAACGGTTTGGGGAATGGAGGCAACAACTCGAGAGCAGTGGATCAGTTCCGCCAGTACCGACCACCAACTTTCAATGGGAGAGATGGACCTGATGCAGTGGAGGAGTGGTTTCGGTCGCTCGAAAGAATCTTTCGAATGATAGCGTGCGACGACGTGCAGAAGGTCACGTGTGCCACTTTTCAGCTAACTGAAGATGCTGACCACTGGTGGGAAGGTTATTGGAGAACCTGTTCAGAGGCGGAGCGAGACGCCTTCACTTGGAACAAGTTCAAGACGGTGGTTATGGAGAAGTTTTTCCCGCGCTCGTATCGCGATCAGAAGGAGACCGAATTCCTAAATCTCAAACAAGGAAACTTGACGGTCACTGAGTACGAGAGGAGGTTTAACCAGTTGAGCCCGTTATCTGCGAGGCTGACTTGTATGTGATCGAAATGAGAGTTTTCGTCTTGATACTGGGGGATGAACTGGCTCACGAAATAATCAAGCGAGAAGATACAATGTTGCGAAAGAGAAATAACTTTCAAACTCCTTAAAGGTGGGAGAGATTCAAGGTTCTTTGGAGCCAAGACCAAGATGATGCCACAAGTGATAACGGCAATGAAGGCCATGAAGCTGTTGAAGAAAGAGAGATGCCAAGGTTTCCTGGTGAATTTGGTGAGCAATCCAGCGGTCGAGGTGACACCGCACGAAGTGCCCATCGTCCGAGATTTTAAGGACGTCTTTCCGGAAGAGTTACCAGGATTACCGCCCAGTCGTCAAGTCGAGTTCACAATTGATTTGACACCAGGGGCAGCACCTATCTCAAAGGCACCTTACAGGATGGCACCGAAGGAACTTCAAGAGCTAAAGGCACAAATGGAAGTGGGAAGGAGGAAGCTCCAACCACGACCGAGTGTTTCACCGTGGGGAGCACCGGTCCTCTTTGTTAAGAAGAAAGATGGGTCAATGAGAATGTGTATCGATTATAGATAACTTAATCGACTCAAAATAAAGAACAAGTACCCGTTACCTCATATTGAAGACTTATTCGATCAACTGAAAGGAGCAAGTGTCTTCTCTAAGATCGACTTAAGGTCGGGGTATCACCAGTTGAAGATCAAGGAGAGTGACATTCCGAAGACTGCTTTCAGAACGAGATATGGACACTATGAGTTTGTTGTGATGCCTTTCGGGCTAAGCAATGCTCCAGCAGTGTTCATGGATTTGATGAATAGGGTTTTCCACCCCTACTTGGATAAGTTCGTCATAGTCTTCATCGACGACATCTTGATCTTTTCGAAGAATCAAGAAGAGCACGAAGAGCACTTACGAATAGTGTTGGGAACACTTCGCAAGGAGAAGTTGTATGCGAAATTCAGTAAGTGCGAGTTTTAGATGGACCGAGTAGTGTTCCTTGGTCACATCGTCACTGCTCAAGGGATAAAAGTGGATCCATTTAAGGTTGAAGCGATAAATGGATGGGCCACCCCCACGAATGCGAGTGAAGTTCGCAGTTTTCTGGGTCTAGCAGGCTACTATCGAAGATTTATCGAAGGATTTTGCTAAGATAGATGTGCCGATGACTCGACTTACGAGGGAAGGGGAGAAGTTTGTTTGGAGCACGAAATGCGAGGAGAGTTTCCAAGAGCTGAAGAAAAAGGCTTACTTCCGCACCCGTCTTGACAATTCCCGACCCAACGAAGGACTTCATTATTTATAGCGATGCGTCGAAACAAGGTTTGGGTTGCGTCCTGATGCAACATGGGAAAGTAGTGGCTTATGCCTCACGACAAATCAAGACCCATGAGACAAACTACCATACGCATGATTTGGAACTCGCGGTAGTAGTTCATGCTTTGAAAATCTGGAGACACTACTTGTATGGAGGCAAGTGTGAGACTTTCACCGACCATAAGAGCTTGAAATATTTGTTCACTCAGAAGGAGTTGAATATGCGTCAAAGAAGATGGTTGGAATTGGTTAAGGACTATGACTGTACTATTAGCTACCATCCAGGGAAGGCGAATGTGGTAGCTGATGCTTTGAGTCGTAAAGGGGGACTGACGAGTTTACTTTCCGAGCAAGAAAAATTGGTTGAGGAGTTCGCCAAGATGAAGATCGAAATGGTGATACCTCCAAAGAACACGAAGGGGATCTTAGCATCCTTAGTGGTGCAACCAACTTTTAGAGAAAGGATCAAGGAAACTCAAACTCGAGATGGTTTCATAAGCAAGATGAAGGAGAAAGTGCGGAAAGGAACCGTCAAAGGTTTTGTTTTAGCAGACGATGGAGCTTTGTTTTACGAAGGGAGGATTTGTGTTCCAAAAGACGAGGGTCTAAGAAAAGAAATTCTGGAAGAAGCCCATTGTACTCCTTACACTGCACATCCTGGTGGTACCAAGATGTATAAGGACTTGAAGAGAGTGTTTTGGTGGAGGAGCATGAAGAGAGACATTGCCACTTTTGTGGGAAAGAGTCTAGTTTGTCAACGAGTTAAGGCTGAACACCAACGACCGTCAGGTTTGCTAAGACCACTAGAGATTCCGGAATAGAAGTGGGAGCATATCTCGATGGATTTCGTGGTAGGTTTACCACCATCAACGAGAGGTAACAAGGCAGTTTGGGTGATAGTAGATCGTCTAACCAAGTCGGCTCACTTTTTACCGGTCAAGATGACCTTCAACATGGAACAATATGCCCAAATCTATATTCGGGAAATTATTAAGTGGCACGGAGTACCGGTCTCGATTGTTTCGGACAGAGACACGAGGTTCACCTCGAACTTTTGAAAGAGCTTACAAAGTGCTCTGGGCACTAAATTGAAGTTCAGTACGGCTTATCATCCACAAACAGATGGTCAAACTGAGAGGACTAACCAGGTCATGGAAGATATGCTAAGAACTTGCATACTTGACTTGGGAAGTCAATGGGAAGGTTTATTACCATTGGTAGAGTTCGCTTACAACAACAGTTACCAATCCACCATTGGTATGGCTCCATACGAGGCTTTGTACGGAAGGAAGTGTAGATCTCCTTTGTACTGGGACGAAGTAGGTGAGAGAAAGATTTTGGGCCCCGAACTAGTCCAAGAGACGGTTAAACACATCGCCATGATCCGAGATCGAATTAGGACTGCGCAGGATCGACAAAAATCTTATGCCGACCGTCGAAGAAAAGATTTGCATTTTGAGGTGGGCGATAAGGTGTTTCTGAAAGTAGCACCGGTCCGAGGTGTAGGGAGGTTTGGTCAAAGAGGGAAGTTGAAGCCAAGATACATAGGGCCGTTTGAGATTCTCAGGAGAATCGGAGAATTGACTTACGAGCTTGCGCTACCACCCAGTTTATCGGGCATTCACAACATCTTCCATGTGTTTATGCTAAGAAAGTATGTCTACGATCCACACCATATTGTGAGCTACGAAGAGTTTGAGGTTAATAAGGATTTAACTTATGAAGAGGCTCCGGAAGCGATTTTGGATCGTAAGATACACCGATTAAGGAACAAGGAGATAGCATTGATCAAGGTGCAATGGAGACGTCATGGGATGAACGAGGCCACTTGGGAACATGAGGAAGAATTCAAAGCGAAGTATCCAAATTTCGGCATTTCGGGTAAGTGCYGAATTTTGAGGACAAAATTTTTCTAAGGGTGGTAGGTTGTAACATCCATACATCCAATGCATTTTTATTTATTTATTTATCATCATGCATAAAAGAAATATAATTCTAGTCCCAAGCTCGTCGCCATAAACGAATTCCTATTTTAGTTTTAAATAATATAAGAATTCTATTTAAACGAAATTATAGTTCGTTTTCAAATAAAATTATATTATCAATTTCTAAGAAATTATTATAATTATTTAGTAATTTAATTATTTATTTAAATTACTATTGAGTCYTCTATGAAATAATTTCGATTTCTAAAATTATTATAATTTTTATTTATATTATAATTATTTTAATAATTATAAAATAGTATTGGTTGACAACGGATTTATTTGGTTTCAAAACTTAAGTCGTTTAGTGGATCGTTTTCTCTTCTAACTTTAAAAACGAGCCCAACGACCAGCCCGAGTCTACTAAGCCTCAACCCTAACCTTCCATAAATTAAATCCTAAGCTTGGTTTATAAGCAAATCCAAGCCTTTTAAGTTTTTTCTTCACAAACTCTGTTTACACGGCCGCTAGGTAAATCACTCTGTGTCTTCTAAGATTTTTTTTTAAGAAACAACAATTCATCATTCAATTTTTCTTCCCATCCAATTTCTAATCATCTCTGCCAAAAACCTACACCTCCGTCACCAACCCAAACCGCCATGACCCGAACGAGACCCAAAATTCAAAAGCCCGAACTGCAACTCGTCGTCGTGCTGCCTTCCAGGTCTGAGTCACCATATAGAACCAACCAAAATAACCCAGCAGCCCCATGTTTTCAACTTCACCGCCACCCATCGACCTCACGCAATCGAGCCCAAGTTGCCGTCTAATGCCGCACGCCCAAGCCGGAAAGAGAAGCTGGCCGATCCAACCACGGCTGCTGTAGTCGCAGACGAAGGAGGAGAGGACCTTCGCGTCCATACCACTGACCCACGACCGAGTCCAGAAAGGGGCCAAACCACGCCGTCGTCCGATTCAACCACCGTCGCAAACCAGTCAAAGGAGGGGAGGCCTCCGCGCCGCTCGTCGCTGGCCGGCACCGTCAAATTTTACGAAGGGGACAGAGAGGGCTTTGCACCCTCCGAATCGGACCTGGCCCCACTACGTGGCGTTGCAGCCGAAAAACGCTGCTGGCAATCAGCCTATTAGCCGCCGACGAGGATTGAAGAAGGGAGAGTTGCCTATTGTCGAGTTCTATTTTGGGAGAGAAAGGAAGAAAGAGGGAGAAGGAGACGGGTTTGAGGAGTAAAAGGGGTGGGTCCTCCTTTTATATCCAGCCCACTTTCCCAAAATTCCAAATTGACCCCCCCAACCTTCTGCCAACCTTCGATTGAACCCTCAGATTATCTAAGCCTTCAAATTCAGCCTTCCAGATTATAGAAACCCCAATGCAGCCCCAAAACATATTTTATAACTACACTCCAATCCATTTTAAATTGTTATTATTATTATTATTATTATTATTATCAATTATTATTATTGTTGTTATTATTATTATTATTATTATTATTATTATTATTATTATTATTATTATTATTATCATTATCATTAATATTGTTATTATTATTACTATTATCATTATTATTACTATTTTAAATATGAAAAATACTAATTAAATATATTCTCTAATTGATTAGGTGACGAGCATTAAGGGGACTTAGGATTTCAACTACGTGCATACCACTCGATTTTCCATGACATTTTTACGAGGTTGGGACCACCGACTTGTCTTGTGTTAAATTCTATCTGCTCAAATCTACGTGCAATGTATATCATGAAATTCTATGTTTATAAATTAATATAGCCGTGGACCGCAAAAGTTGTCCGTGACCGTGGAAAAGGGTCATTGGGTTTATCCCAGCGTGCTATATCCAATGATTAAACCAGGGGCCTTAAGTGCCTATGACCGGGGAAAAGGGTCATCGGGGAAACCCGCCGCGTTTTAGCTGCAGTCAACTGTCTTCCACGTTAAAATTATGAATTATTATGGTTAATTGTGCTATTTGTGAGTTGTATAATCTTGCACGAGGTATGTCGGTGTAACTATTGAGTACGTTGAACTCATCCTAAATCAACGATGTGTTTTTCAGGTACAAATGAAGATATCGAATGAAAGGGAAACGAGGAGGGGAATAAAACTCTTGATGTTGGATTTATGTCCTTCTAAATTTGTTTTATGTTTTAAATAAAAGTCGTACTTCAAACAAATGTTACATTAACTATCAATTTCAATCGATAGTCTTTGGGTTATTTATATTATTATTTTCCGCTGCGTAAAAGTTGAACCTTTTGAAAATTTTCTATTCTCTTTTGATTTTTATGTTAAAATTGTGAAAATTAGACATTTATTGTGACGCCAAGATTCCTCCATTTGATTGTTTAAAAATATAAATCATTTTTCAACTAAAGCGAAATCGGGGCGTTACACAGGAGAATCATTGATCTTAGTTCCAAGAAATGCTCATGCACCACCACCAATCTCAATCCAGATGAAAGCATAGCTTCACATGAACCAGTACCAGATGCACCTATGCCACATTTCAGGGATTTCACCATAAAATGAGATTATACAGACATAGTGGATATAGGCAATGTTTCCGAAGGCCCAATATTCTCAACACGCCATAAGAAAAGTCTCAACTTGATCCGATACACCCGTATGGATTAACGTTAAATATGAATATCCCATACTTCAAGAATCGAGAGATAATGATCGATGATTGGCCATCTACAATGCCAATTCCAGTCGAAACTATCGGCCTAAAAAAGGGAGGATTCATTTTACTCCTTAATATGAGTTGTTAAGGATCTGTAAAGATTGCGTGGGATTTATAGGATCAGATATAAAATGGGAGCTATATCACGAGAATCACTAAAAGGGATAGTCGAAAATATGACAAAATTATTCAAAACTCATTTTATCAGCACGGGATATATCGAGGTTACGGAGGAAAAAGAAATAAAAAAAATACTGACAAGCTCTTTATTGTCTCGAGTTATGAGATATTTGTCATGTAGATGAATACATCAAACTATTCACCGAGTACCGGTAGAAAGCTAAGGTGAACGATGGGGATAAGGCGCAACTTTTTTTGCGAAATACCAAGTCCCTTAAGAGAAGTGTTAATCCAAGAATACAAGCCAACAGCTGATATGGATACAATTTTTAGAAGGATCTCATTTCTAAAATCCAAGCTAGCAGAGTGGTGCCACTAGACAACACTTTACAATAATTACAAGAGATTAAGAGGAATCAAGAAATCGATTCCTCTGTGTTGTGCTGGAAATGACATCCCAATAGTGGTTAAAGGTCATCCACAGAGTCATAAGTGGAAGAAAGAAAGATGTCACTCTTATGCTCGTGGAATCAATAGAAGACTTTCATGGAAACCAAGAAAGTTCTGGTCAAAACAAAATACATGGAGGTATAAATCATGACAAAGAATGGGTTTAAGCTGAAGTCGAGGTTCGTTCTCAAGCCAAGGAAGCACTAGCAAGACTCCAACAAAAAGGACTTCCAGGCGATCTCACATTAGAGCTAATGGAAGTTTTGAAGATTTTAGTTGTTGGACATGTGGAGTAACAGGGCATATTTCAATAGATACCCTAAAAATTAGAAAAGAGGAGTGAGATAGTTTGAGATAACTCCAGAATTCGAAGAAGCTATCTATTATCAAAACCTAGTACAAGTGTATCAATTTTAGGATATTTGATTAACACAAATTTGTCTTGATTTAAGTTAGTATTTTAGTTCGTTTTTGTTGTTAGTTTTGGTATAAGTTGGATAGATTAAGCATTATTTCGTATTTTAGTATCTCCGGCTTATTTTACCATGTTTTGATCATAATTGACGTAAATGGGTAATTATTCTCTGTTTTTCCCACACAACTAAGTAATCGGAGAAGTTAAGCGCTTATATAGATGAAGTTTGACGATCGAGAGACAAGATCGAGCTTTCCGGTGAAGAAGTAGCAAATTTATCGAGTAACTTAGACACAAAGGCAGGAGCGTCGATCGATGCTGCCATATGCCCGTGTCTATCGACCATCCATCGACAAGAAGCCGATGCAAACTCTCTGTGGTGTCGATCCATACTCCGTCGATCAACGCTTGGTCGACCAAAGCTCTCTGAAGCGTCGATCCAGGACGTATTGATCGACGCAATGACTCGCTAAGAACCGTCAACCTGGCACGCGTCGATTGCTGCGTTGATCGATGCCCATCAATGCCAGACGCTGGAAATGCATTTTTGTGATTTCTTGCTGCCCAAGTTTTGGAAAAACTATATAAACACCTATGTAACTCATTTTTTAAGAAGCTTTTACTATTCCTAGTGTTCCAAGACCTCTTAGGGGCTGACAATCCCTAAGAGTGTTCTTTAATTTCTTAGTTACTTTCATAATTCTTAGTTTTTAAATTTCTAGCTTTAGGTAAAGTAGAATAGTTCTTAGTTAGTTTAGATTAGCTTTAGTTCGTGGATTTCTCGATTGAACCCTGTTACTTTTGTCTTCAATAATCAGTAAGTCTTTAATTTCTCTTGCTTTATTAGTTTAATTAATCTTCTTATAATACTTCAATCTTTCAAATCCACCCCCACACCACCCCCCCCCCCACCCCCCCGCGATGAATTGTCGATTTGGATGTATTGAATTATGATGATGAGATTGGTGATGACTGTTGGTTAGGTCCTATGGGTCTAGAGCCTAGATTCATTTGGAACCATCAGTTGGGTTGCCAATTGGTCGTGGAGATGATTCGAAGCTCTAGAACCCTTGTTTTCCCAAACCTTTTCAAGCGTCTTGATTTCTTAGTTCTTCATTTAAATTAACATAATGATTCTAAGTGTTTAGAATAAGTTTTTCTTATTATTTTCTTATTCACGAAAACAAACACAAAAGGAACCTCCGATTAGTTTTCCTCGAGAAAATCGACTCGATTCAGCTTACCAACCTACATGAGAACTCGTAATCTTGTGAGCAAACTTTTAAACATTTGACAAATATTTATAAGGTATGAACACAAAAGCTTGAATCAAAATTTTGGCGCTGTTGCTTGGGAAAACTAAAGGTTGTGATTTTTGTGTTCGGTCTTCGTGACCTTATTTGTGTTTATATTTTGTTTTGTTTATCTTTAGTGTTCGTTTGCGATTTCTCTTTTTTTTGTTCGTTTTTATTATTTTCCACCGGTACGTTTTATCTTGTGTGTTGAGTATTGTGTATGCAAGGTACATCTCTTGAAGCTTTGATTCAACGACCGACAAAAAAAATAAAAAATAAATAAATAATCGAAAATATCTCACTATCGAGGGTATCCATTGTATGAAAATGGTGCACCTCCGACCGATTGGTGTGGCATTCGAACGGCTATTCCATTAAGCTCCAAGATGCAGGATTATGATCCTGGCGAGTTCTATTACAAGCGACTCCCGGTTTTTCATGGATTTCTGAGCGAATATTCAGTGCAATTCTACCAAGAATACGAGGATATTACCCAAGATTTTCTTCGTTTTGGCCTTACGAGAGATCCGGTGATAATGCGACTCTTCTATTATGCACTAAGAGATCGGGCAAGGAAATGGTTGAATTATTTGGAGCTCGATTCCTTGCAAACGTGGAAGGAAGTGTATGATGGGTTCATGGGGACATTCTACTAACCTAAATGGACCCCATCTTCAATTTTATACAATTCGATCCATGAAGATCCTTATGCTCCTCACGAATCATATTCTTATAATCCAGTTGAATCACACTAGCAATTTTTGGCGTGGCAGCAAGATCAAGAAGCTGAAACCATTCGTCATTGGGACGGAATTGCCCAGTTGATTGTGCAGATAGATGAACATTCTAAGAACTTGAAGGATATAGATACAATGTTGGGTCAATTGGAGGCTTCTTTGTCAGAAATGTTGAGCAAGAGAGACACACTTCCAAATCAACTGGAGCCGACCCTACCTGTTCATGAAGCTCTAGATGAGGTAAACCAGCCTCGTTTTGACAAGGTGCTGATATTTGATGAGGTAGAACCTACTTCGGAATTTGTTAATTCAAGCTCGAACGCTTATTTTGGTGGTGGAGTGTGCGAAACGGAGATTGCGATCGGGGATTTGGTTGAGTGCATCACCCCTTTTGTGCTTTTTAATGATGTTTTGGAAAATAAAGTAGCATAAGAGGCCGGAGGATGATGGCCATTCGAGTTTACTTGCTCTCGGTGAGAATAGAGAAGTTGAGGTGCCAGATTTAGAGAAGGATGAGATGGTCGAGCCTCTTATTGTGCCACCCGATGCTTTGATCAAAGTTTAGACTGAGGTGGTGGTAGAAAAGAATTCCCCTCCCCTATGCCCGAATCTAGAATTTAATATTGTTCAAAACGTTGAGGGGTATGCCATTTGTTCGATGGATTTCTTAATCTTTCCTGAGGTCGATGATCACCACGTACTTCTATTGACTTTTGATATGTTCATGGTAATTTACTACTCAATTTTTATACCTCCGAAGCGAGTTGAAGTTTTAATTTCTCTTACTATGTGACTTGCTTTCCGTGCCCGCCTTGGTGATTTTAATCGCCCACTCTTAGTCCTGGAGAACACTAAGGCGTGATACGATCGTCATCTTTTCTTGGATCCGGGATAACATCGTTCGTAGAGGACTTAAAAATCTTTTAACGATAAATAAGCGCTTCTCTGGAGGCAACCCGAGCTTTTAGTATCCTAAAAGTAAAATCAAGAAATTCCTAATAATTTATTAGTTAGTTTGTTTTTTGTTTGTTTTGTAGGTTGTTCATCAAGACATTTTCAGTCACGCGATTTGAGATGAATGAATGATTGCACATCGCTTTTTGGAGCAACTCAACCATTTAATTTTCAGGGACGCTTTCTTATTCCTTTCCTCTTTTGATTTATTTTTATATATATTTATGGGGGGAGGGGGGAAGGGTGAGTTGTGATTTATATTTTATAATTGTGGAATTTAAATTCGTAGATTTGTAGTAACTAATATTTGAACGTGATTGGTTGTTATTCCTACGCGATATTGTGTTTGTCTGGCTTGTCTATCAAAGTTGATTATGTATGATTTGAGGTTCTTGTCTTTGAGAGTGTATAAGTGCATAAATTTTTCAAAATTATTATTTATATATTTTAAAACGGTACTTGGACGCAAATGATTTCGCAAAACCTTAAAAAGCAGCGCCAATTCAATGTTTTTCATACAAAAGCCTGTGAGTAGCCTGAGTGTTTATCATCTTTGCATGCACTTGAGTGAGTTCTATTTTGAGATCTCTTTGAAGTTGATGTGTGTAGTTAGGTTTGAACAAGACTTTAAGGCACAGAAAATACCTTCATTTTGGCCATATCCATATATATTAACCACTAAAAATTCTGAATGAGCTAATCATAGCCAAATAATCCATTTCCTATAGCCATGAGTGTTTTTGAGTTGACTCTTACGTCATTAAAAGCGTCAGGTAAGAATTAGTTATTTTTATTGGTTATTTGTGTTTTGGAGTTTTTATCATGGATTTATGAAATAAGTTGTAATAAGTGTAAAGGATCACCATCCTTCAAAAAAAAAAAAAGAAGAAAGAAAGAAAGAAAGAAAAAAGAATAAAAGAGGATGGTGAATCTTGTTAAGTTGTTGCCTATGTGTATAAAAGCTTGTGTTTAATTTTGTTGAATTTCTCATGAGCCTAATATTTAGGATGCAAGAGTTGAGTTTGAAAGAAGAAGCGCTTCTTAAGATTCTATATTGTTTAAGTGGTTTGTTCACAAGTCGGTTTTTGGGTTACAAGTTGAGGAATAGCCTAAGAGTAAAGGCTACATTATGAGTGCTTAGTGAGGTTTTCTTTTTAATGAGGTGAAAGCACATTGCTTCTTGTTAGATCATGAGTTAGCCACACAACGTATATATTCCATACCCGTCCAAAGAGCCTATATTACAACCCGAAAAGACCTTTTCCTTTCTTTGTGAGTTACATACTTAATTTACGATGAGAAGTTTTTGATTTTCAGTACTTATTTATTGTGCATGTATTTGGATGAATTGAGTGTAAACACGTCCCCATAAAAATTCTCGAGTGCTATTGAGCATACACATATATATTTCCCTTGAGAGGATGCATTATTTATTTTTGAAGCGACAATGTAATAAGGGTCGATCTTTTGAGTTTGCATTTTACGTATCTATATTTTCAAAATTATGTATGTAGCACGATACGACCCTCTACTTGAGCTTATTTTCATTCTTGTTACTCTTTGAAAATATCGTTTCTTCGAGGACGAGCAAACCAATTAAGCGTGGGGTAGTTGATTAACATGAATTTGTCTTTATTTAAGTTAGTATTTTAGTTCGTCTTTATTATTAGTTTTGGTATAAATTAGATAGATTAATCATAATTTTGTATTTTGGTATCTCTAGCTTATTTTACCGTGTTTTGATCACAATTAACTTAAATGGGTAATTATTCTCTATTTTTCCCATACAGCTAAGTAATCGGAGGAGTTCAACGATTAAATACATGAAGTTTGACGATCAAGAGACAAGATAGATCTTTCCGGTGAAGAAGTAGCAGATTTATTGAGTAACTAAGATGCGAAGGCAGGAGCGTCGATCAACGCTAGCATTGACGTGTCGTCGAAGTTGCCATATGCCCACGTCGATCGACCATCCATCGACAAGAAACCGATGCAAACTCTCTGTAGCTTCGATCCATACACCGTCGATCAACACATGGTCGACCAAAACTCTCTAAAGCGTCGATCGACGCACTGACACGCTAAGAACCGTCAAACTGGCACATGTCGATTGCTGCATCGATCGATGCCAGATGCTGGAAATGCATTTTTATGACTTCTTGTGGCCCGAAAAACTATATACACACCTATGTAACTCATTTTTTAAGAAGCTTTTACTAGTCCTAGGGTTCTAAGACCACTTAGGGGATGACAATCCGTAAGAGTGTTCTGTAGATACTTTCATAATTCCTAGTTTTCAAATTTCTAGCTTTAGGTAAAGTGGAATAGTTCTTAGTTAGTTTAGATTAGATTTAGTTCGTGGATTTCTTGATTGAACGCGGTTACTTTTCATCTTCAATTATCAGTAAGTCTTTAATTTCTCTTGCTTTATTAGTTTAATTAATCTTTCAACCCCGCCCCCCCACCCCCCCACCCCCACCCACCCCCTCGATATATTGTATATTTGGATGTGTTGAACTGTGATGATGAGATTGATGATGATTGTTGGCTAGGTCCTATGGGTCTAGAGCCTAGACTCGTTTAGAACCATCAATTGGATTGCCAATTGGTTGTGGAGACGAATTGAAGCTCTAGAACCGTTGTTTTCCCAAACCTTTTCAAGTGTTTTGATTTCTTAGTTCCTCATTTAAATTAACGTAATGATTCTAAGTGTTTAGAATAGTTTTTTCTTGTTGTTTTCTTATTCGTGAAAATAAACACAAAAGGAACCTACGATTCAGCTTACCAACCTACATGCGAACTCGTACTCTTACGAGCAAGCTTTTAAACATTTGACACATATTTATAAGGTAGGCACACAAAAGCTTGAATCAATATTCCCTCAGATGAAAGCATCTATGAAGAAGAGAATATACTAAGAATATGGAAGTGAATCACATTCAGAATTAGAGTGAAGGAGAATTTATTCAAGAAGTGATTGGAGAGGATATGTTAGGATTCCTCTCTCATACAACCGTTTCTCATGAAACGCTTATGAGAATAATGAAAGCATATCCAAAAATCCAAATATATGAAGGATCTACAATTGAGGCAATGGAAAAGGCCATGGTTAAATTGGGATTGAGAAACCAAAAAAACCAAATTATTCATGGAATTTCTATGGGAGAATTCGTGATTTCCATGTAATACACATGAAACCAGATCGAGATGCAACTAATACCCTATAGAGAAATCCAGGATATTAAGAGCGAACTCAACACAGAAATGAAAAATATACTTTCGTGGATCCATATTGGATCCGTCATAATAATTATAAAATCGATATTTAAAGAAGGGGTTGATTCGTCATTAAATCTCGCTCTCTTTGACAACAAAATCTCAAACTTCAAAGATTCTTATCTTGGAGCAATCATTAGAAATTTATATGCGAGATAAATAGCATTCAATGTCTACCCAAGAATTGTGTATAATTTGGAAGATCAAGATTTCAGTAGAGTTCCTACCCTTCATCAAGATTTTAAGATGCCAGACCTAGTGATGGAATGAAATAGACCCTACTAGATTACATACAAGATTTCATATGCACTCTTGAATACTCATCATTCAAAAGTGTTCTTGACAAAGGAAATTATAAAGATACCAAGGGTTTTTGAGGATGTAACAAAAGTCGTCTTATTTGAAATCATGCAAACTCCAACTATTGGA
The DNA here is from genome assembly GCA_014905375.1 of Phtheirospermum japonicum. Lineage (NCBI taxonomy): Eukaryota > Viridiplantae > Streptophyta > Magnoliopsida > Lamiales > Orobanchaceae > Phtheirospermum > Phtheirospermum japonicum. The sequence goes on along the minus strand of BMAC01001325.1, from coordinate 66,883 downwards.
GAAATCGACATGAGTATTCAAGATCGTCCAATACTTACCAAAAGCAAGCGTCTCATGATTAAACCAAGAAGATGTCTTTTCAAAAAGACAGGATGATTAGCGGACCTCATTGGGAAGGCTTAAGAACCTACCAAAGCATTCCATCTCCTAAAATGTTCAAAACTAATGGAGAATTGAAGTGTCCAGAAGGATGAAGAGGACTAGAAGTGATATTCGACATTAAACAAAAGGTAACATCTTTCCTTGTGATGCTCTATATCACTTACAACAATCTACCATTGGAAATTATCAAGGAGTCCTTAAGATCGGAGAGATAGAAATGATGATTGAAGGAAGTGCAAAAAAAAAAACACCAAAGTAGCAAACTCTAGGGTTAGAATTTCTCGAGGAACCTAAACCTTAGGAAAGATTGAGATATGGAATAGAGTTTATGGTGGGAGAAATGTGATACAAAATTAGATGAGTAGAAGTCTATTTTTCATATGCATTCCCGTAGGAATGATATATGAAAGATATCATGCAGAATATTTGCAACATACATTGATTTAGGCGCAGGAATCTGTTCGACTAAACCAAAAGTCTTCCTTAAATAAATGTAAGAAGAATTGTTTCTAGTGGCGGGAGATATTTCTCTAAAAGAATTATCTTCTTTAAAAGAGGAATCAATCAAGCGGAAATGATGATGCGAGGAGCAAATGGTACCCCATGATATAAGATCAAGACTCCACCAATATATTTCCATGATACTAGAGCAGATATTCTGTTAAGTAATAATTTCCTACAGACATTTAAAAGATTTACATAAGAAAATGAGACTAAAGGATTTATTTTGACAACTCCATGTAATCATAAGATTATATTCCAACGATTACGAGAAGCATTCCACATAAAAATGCCAGTCATTTTTCATAGCAAAGTGGGTGATGAAGGATTAAGTATCGAAGAAGGAATGGAGAAGAGATTCTCCAACTAAATATCGAGAACCTAGGAGGTCGTAAAGAGGAAAGGATAAATCCAAATGATTGTAGTCCTCAAAGCCATTCTATACCAGTAGCCAAACATTTACGGAGGAATAAATGTCATTAGAGGTATTAAAAGAAAGATTCAAAAGAATTTTAATGAAGATTATCAGTCATGGTAGGATACGAATGAGCTTAAGGAACCTTTAAAGGTGAAAGTTTGAAAAGAAAATGAGTTAGTCAGATATAGGCTTATCTTGATGAATCAAGAAGATCGAAAGGATATGCAACAAATACTTAAAGGACCCATCAACCTTAAGTTAATTGAAGCATGCATCTATCTATACAACTGTCCAAGGTTTGGGTCCATAACCATGGAGAAATAAAAAGAGGAAAACCAAGATTAGTTTTTAATTATAAGGGAATTAATAATATATTGTAATTTGATGGATACTATATTCTAAGTAGAGAGCATTTGGTAAATTGCATCAAAATATCAAAGTGTTCTATAAGTTCGATTGTAAATCTAGATTTTATCAGATTAAGATGAAGGAGGAAAGAAAGAATTTCACAACCTTCTCCACACCACAAGGGACATTATATATGGAATGTTATGCCAATGGGCCTAGCAAACGCACCCCAAATATATCAAATGAAGATGAATAATCTTTTCAAAGATTATTTTATTTTCATATTCATTTACATTGATGATATTCTTATAGCATCAAAAAATATGAAAGATCATCTAAAACACCTGAAAATCTTCTTAGATTTTGACCATAAAGAAGGATTAGAGCTTTTGGAAAAGAAAACAGTAATAGCTACAAGAAAAATAGAGTTCCTTGGGATAGATATCGACAAGTCAGGAATCATTCTACAAAATCATATTGTTGAAAAGATACCAGAATTTTCAAATATACTCAACGATAAAAAGTGACATCAAAGTTTCTCAGGAGTTCTTAATTTTGCTAGGATATTTAGAAATAATCTGGCACATTCCAGGAAGGTGTTTAGTTCCCTATTAAAAAAGGACGTCGATTTTAAATGGTTAGAGGAACACCAAGAATGGAGTAAACAACTTAAGGATGCTTGTAAAAAGCTTCCTAAACCGGAAATTCCAAATGATGAGGATGAACTGGTTCTATACATAGATGCCAATGATTATTGGTGGGCAGCTGTTTTTACGAGAGTGATGCAAAAGGGAGAAGTCTCATGCAGGTATTATAGTAGACAATTTTCAGATAGTGAAGAAAATTAGTGGCATATCAACGAGAAGTAGTTCTTTGCAGTTAGAAAGGCGTTTAAAAAATGGCCTTTATTTTTTCTATCTAAAAAGTTCACCATAAAAATTGATTATTCGAGCATTAAAGCCTTTCTAATAAACATAATTGAGTATAATCTAGAAAATGTTAGATTACTTAGATGGAAATCTAAATGTCAATATTATGATTATGATATTGACGTTATAAAATGTCATGAAAATGTTATCTAGATTTTCTAACTTGAGGTGGAGGGATACGTTGGGAATGATACCCTAAAAAGTCTAAAGCATCTCAGGGAAAGACTAGATATCCAAGAACGAGATTTTGGGGCACTATGTCTCAATGCCGAGGTTGCTGAACGACTTCAACAATTCTGATAACATACGAGCACGCCAACTAGCTAGTGTCAACTATTCTCTGCTTTGTCAGGGTCTTTTGTTCAGGCTTCATCTACTATAGTGCAAAAAGAAGATATTAGATAACGGGAGTTATGGATTCAAGTACCATAATTACAAGTGTTGTAGATGATGCATTGCATGAAGATGTACAAGTTGTAACGAATGTTTAAAGAGGGAGAGTTGGGTCTTGTCACACACTTGCACTTCTAAGATAAAATTGACGAGATTGAAATTTCTCTTATGCATTTTTATCAACAACAATGGAAAAAGTTAGTTAGAAGAAGAGGTATCAACCCCGACAAAATAATAGTTGATATCTTTGTAAAATATACAAGAGTTTGGATGAAATTGGGAAGCCATCAAACGAAGTACAAGACTTATATAATTTTGAGGCCTTAGATTCACTCAATACTACTGCACCAAATTTCGCAAAGATCTCTAACTACCAAAATGAATTGGGAAAGCAGCTTACGAGACATGGGCCAATAATCCACATTTGGCTAGAGGAGACATTTTTAAACTATATTTTATTAGTGCGGCACTAGAACCAGCAAAGAAAAGTTTCAGTATAACTTTTCATTTCATCAAGTTTTGAAGACCGGATGGGATTGTTACAAAAATTATTAAGGTTGTCTCAACGGAAGATGCACTAGTAATAGTAGGAGTAATTTCACAAGATATTACTTGTACATAACGAGCAGGGGAACTTTGGGTTTGTCTGATCGAAATGGATAAATTAAAGTACTCATTCAGTTCTTTCACAATCCAGTGAACGAATGTATCCCCGGCAACAGCGCCATTTTGTTAGAAGAGTTTTAGTGGTGTTGAAATAAATCAACGGGTTCTTGACTTGGTATTATCGGGGATCGATTCGATTGTAAGATTCAATGTGTTTCAATTTTGAAAAAGTAAAGGGAAATGAAAATAAAGCAATTAAAGTAACTAAACTAATCTAGAAATTGAAATACATGTTGGTCGGATGCCTCGTCGGATGCCTTAATATGTAAATGCAAGCAAGTAATGAAAATAAGCAAGAAAATGCAATGTTTCACCAAGTACAAGCATGCAAGCACAAGGTACAACTATGCATAAAATCCTAAATAATGCAAATTACCAAAAATTGAAAGCACGGATGTAAAGAGCAATGGAAATTAACAAGAAAGTTCAAAACTTTAAGGAAAATAACAAGCAACAAAGAGTAGATCTAAGATTTAACCTAAAACTATGCATAAAAATAAAATTGCAAATAAAACATAGCAAAATCTCAAAATCAAGACGATCCAAGAGCCGATCTATGATCTAGATGTGTCACTCATCTAGATTCCATAGCCAATTCATAAGTTTCATCATGAATTCAAGGTGCTAAGACAAAAAGCATAAAATGAAGGACAAAGCATGGAAATGAAGAAGAAGCATAGAAATTAATCATAAAACATGAAATTGAAAGGAAACTTACTTGAATTAAAGGAAAGAGTAGCAAGCTTGAATTAAATTGCATCAAAAGCAACAATCCAAAGGAGTATTTGGATTCTTCTTAGGCTTACAAACCCAAGGAGGTGCTTGAAATTAAATCTAATCTAGGAAATAAAATTACATAAGAGCTTGAAATTAAATCTAAAACCTAAGAAAGAGAAATTAGATCTTAAAAACTAGAGAGAGGATTTTTTTTAATCCCAAACCCATGCTTGGGTTGGGAGAAAATGAGAGGTGTTTTACAAAATGAGAGTTGTAGTCTATTTATACTAATTTTAATTGGGTTTAAATGGGCCAAATTAGTCAAAAGGCTTGAAATCCCCGGGTTTGATCAAGTTTGACCCGGAGGCACCTTCCTTGACCCTTGGCTAGCTTTTTGGCACATTTTGGCTCGATATGGATCGAGGTGGCTCGATCATGGCTCGATGTGGCTCGGCAATGGCCGAGCCTGGGCGCAGCTGGGCGCACATGTTGGGCGCTGGGCGGAAGGGCTTGTGGGCGGGCGTCTAGGCAAGCGCCTGGGCTTAGGCGCTGGTAGGCGAGCGTCTAGGCAGGTAAATGGGCGACGCTAGGTGCTGGCTGCGTGCGGGCATGCCGAGAGCTCTCGGAAGTCGCCGAGCGGCTTCGGCAGGGCGTGCTCGCGCTGCTCGGTAGGCGTCGAGCGACTTTGGCAGGACGCGCGCGCTACTCAGCAGGCGTGCGCGAGCGAGCTATTAGGCGTGAAATTAGGCCTTTTTCTTGCGCCTAGGGTGTTGGCGTGAGAATAGGCCATCCTAGGCGAGGCTATGCCACCATTCCAGAAAGTTTGCCCATTTTGGAGCATCTTGGCACCTATTTAGGCTAGGCTTGAATTTTTGATCTCCATGCCTTAACTTGATTCCAAAGCCTTAAGCCACCTATTAAATGAGAATTTTAAATATCAAAACCCAAGAATTATACCAAACCTCAAGGTAATTGAACCAATTAACCCATTAAATTATAAAATTAACAAGTCAAGTAAAAAAACAACAAAACAAGAAAAACCACATAAAAACTTAATAAAATTCGATTAAAAAATACTAAAATCAACATAAGACTCTAACTAAAAATACTAGAAAAAACACAACAATTACATGCAAAACAATGGATAAATTAAAGTACTCATTCAGTTCTTTCACAATCCAGTGAACGAATCGTTCCTCCTTAATTTAGTGAAAGGAGGAACTACAGTCTTTGCAGAAACTCTTTTCGAAACAAAGAGAAGAGTCATATGGAAAAATAAAATTTCGATAAGCAAAGAAATCTCAAAAATTTTGTAACATGGTGCATGTTGGACAGTGGATTGATCGGATCTGTCAAACATGCCCGAACAAGAAGGAATCAAAGTTTGAAAAAGGCTTTTGACCCAAACCAGATCGACAAGAGAAGACAGCTAGCAAAGACAAAAGACCATCTACTTTTAAGAAAGTGTGGGGACCACACCAAAATACCATGTGAAAATATTCCCCGACAACACAAGATGACTGAGTCATAAGGGATCATAAATGAGATAAGTCAGTGGACAGTAATCTAAAGGGCCACTGACTCGCAATATTGGAGAAAAAGATGTAATCAATGACATATCTTTTATCAACATGCTTTGATGTCGGGGTTGAAATTCGAAGTTAGGTCTGTAAATATCAAGCGTCTGAGGAAGTAGAGGGCATCGCTCATTGCCTTCTATTTTCTCATAATAATATACACTAGTGCACCAGAGACATTCTAGAACGTATAAAACAGGTAATCCAGATGGTATTCTGCTGCGTTCTAGATACAGTTGTTCTAGAAAACCAGACTTTCAAGAACGGTAATTTTTATCCATTCTAGAATGTATCATAACCCGTTCTAAAAAGTTTTTTACCTGTTCTGGAAAGTCATATTTTGGGTCTGTCCCTGTTCTCGATAATACTTTCCACAACGGTTATTTTATTACCCTTTCTAGAAAGTTTATATGTAGAATGGATAGTAAAAAATACATTCTTGAAAGTCATTATTTTAGAATGGATATTTCAAAAATACGTTCTCGAAAGTCTATATTCTAGAACGGGTATTAAAAAATACCTTCCGGAAAGTCATTAATTTAGAACGGATATTTCAAAAATACGTTCTGGAAAGTCTATATTCTAGAACGGGTATTAAAAATACCTTCTGGAATGTACATATTCTAGAATGGGTATTAAAAAGTAAGTTCTAAAAAGTATATTCTAGAACGGGTTTCAAAAATTACCTCTTGGAAAGTCTGTATTCTAGAACGGGTATTTGAAAAATACGTTCTGAAAAGTTATTATTTTAGAACGGATATTTCAAAAATACGTTCTGGAAAGTCTATATTCTAGAACAGGTATCAAAACTACCTTCTGGAAGTCATTTTAGAACGGATATTTAAAAATACGTTCTGGAAAGTCTATATTCTAGAACGGATTTTAAAAATACCTTCTGGAAAATTGCTTATTCAGAACAACTTACGAAGTCGTCGTTATAATTGGTTTGATCTGAATTATTATAGCTCCATAATTGATACATAAATAATAAATCAAATTAACCGACAAAATCATCAATTCATTCACCAACCACAAATCAAAACTACACCCTTCACCAAAATGTAACACAAGTCATCAACCATCAAATTTCACCATCAAAAGTACACTACAAGTCGTCAAAATTCACCAATCACTAGATGTAACAAAAGTTATCAACCATCAAAATCCAACATCAAAAGTACATCAAAAGATTTTAGCACTTATATTGCAAACATTCTAATAATAGATAGTGCACTATGAAATGACCTCTAGAAAACGTCAAGAAATGACCTCAAGAAAACACTCGGCCCAATGTCGACGTACATCATCAATGTCATCTTTCGAATAAAGCTCTTCAATATTGAGTGCCTATGTAAGTCAAAACGCACAATAAGATTTTCAAAAAAAATTGAATCAAAAATGTCAAACAAATTTGATCGATCTTCCAAGTTGACATCAACACAACACAAAATACTGAAAGTTTTATTAATAATGGTAACAAATTTTACGGATAAATATTCAAAATACTATTAATAATGATAATACAAATTACTTCGTAATTACCTTTTCGAATGAGTTATAAATGTCTAATTTGATGATCTCCAGCATATGCCTCATTACAAAGAACCCGCATGCATCGGCCGCATTTCCCATTTGTTAGCAACACTTGAAAAAAACAAAACAATAATGATAATAAAAATGACTTCGTAATTACCTTTTTGAATGAGTTATAAATGTCTAATTTGATGATCTCCAGCATATGCCTCATAACAAAGAACCCGCATGCATCGGCCGCATTTCCCTCAATCATATGTAACATTGCTTCCATCTCTAAACTGTATAAAAACAAAAACATCATTCAAAACACCATACAAATATATATATAATTGCATCTCCTTTTTAATCCCAATGTTATCTTGTAAGCAATTCCTTTCTGGTAAATTAAATTGTAAATGTGGAGAAGCTTATTAAGTAGTAGATTGTAGATACTTCCTAATATACCCCCTATAAAAGCAAGAAGAATAAGAGGAGGCACATCATTGAGATGCTAGGAAATATTCGCAGAGCTGACGTATTATCAGGCCCCCTTTGCCAAATAATCAACATTTACCTCTCAAACAGACATCAACAAGAGCCCGAAGAACTATAGCAACAATGGCAGTTGTGAAGAAAGCTCTCCACAACAGAGCACTTCTCCACCTATAGGAGAAAGTTAAGACTTACTACTTCAGTTAAACAAAAATACATACACACACACACACACACACACACACAGGCACACACACACACACACACATATATATATATATATATATATATATATATGTGTGTGTGTGTGTGTGTGTGTGTGTGTGTAAAGTATGATCACATCATCTATAATGAAAAATGAACATATACCAATGTGCAACAGATAGAAAAGATAAAATAACGAAATAGAATACAACTTCGTATAGTTGCATACATAGTCCTTTTACAGGTGAATAGTTACTACCTAAAAATTGAACCAATTAAAAATTATAGGAACAAATTTGCACCTAATCAAAACTGTTACTACCTTAAAATGTTACAGGGCAAAAACTATCACTCATTATTATGAGACGTGGTGCACATGACTTTTATCTGCTAAATTTTAAACTTTTGGTGATACGAGGACCAAAGTCGTAAGGTTTTATCAGATTGTATGATAAATTTTCAAATCTCGATTTTAACATGACCAAATATCCAACCCCCCAACATTACGGGATTAAAATAACAATTTTGCCTCTTTTTAATAGTGTGTGTTCAACATATTGTAAGATTATATACTTTAGTAATCCTTTTCAATTGAATCATTATAAACAAACCTCTCCACACTTATTGTTGTAATGATAAGTTGTTACTACCAACAAACTTGCCCAACAAATCTGAAGAAATCGATAATGGAAAATATCTTAGGGAAAATATCTGTAATTCTCATTAGCTGGGAAAAACCAACGTTTACAAATGAGCTACACTCATTATATAGACGCACAAAACATAACAGAAATCAAAAGCATTTAAAACGGCATCATTTGTACTTATTAATAAAACGACACAGTTTTCCATTCATCTACTTATACAACCAGGAATAGAAATATGTAATATGACTCCATGCTGTGACCTCCAGCGACCTCATCCAGCTGAGGTCGCTCACCGACCTCATCGACCTGAGCGACCTCAACCAAGCTAAGATCAAAACCTCAGCGACCTAAGCGACTTCGACCAAGCTGGGACCTCAACCTCAGCGACCTAAACAACCTCAAGATGACCTCATATTTCATCACACTAGTGCAGAAACTGCATATCCAGAAGGGTGATTTTGCCTATCCAAAACGCCTTTCTGTACCTTCTGTAGTGACATAGTTCTGGATTGGCAGACTTTCCAGAACGCCTTTTTTTACCCTTCTGGATTGGCAGACTTTCTAGAAGGGTAAAAAAAACTGTTCTAGAAAATAATTTTTCTGTTCTAGAATGGTACCATCCTATACTTATCCGCCACTTTCCAGATCGGTTTTTTCAAATAACGTTCTGGAATGTCCAACTTTCCAGAACGGTATTTTCAAATACCGTTCTGGTAAGTTATACTTTTCAGAACGGTATTTCAAAATATCGTTCTAAAAAGTCTCTCTTTCTAGAATGGTATTTCGAAATACCGTTCTGAAAAGTCTCTCTTTCTAGAACGGTATTTTGAAATACCGTTCTGAAAAGTATAACTTACCAGAATGGTATTTGAAAATACCGTTCTAAAAGTGCGACTTTCCAGAACGGTATTTTTGGATACCGTTCTAGTAAGATATACTTTTCAGAACTGTATTTTGAAATACCGTTCTGGAATGTCTCACTCTCCAGAACGGTATTTGAAAAAACCGTTCTGGAAAGCATAACTTACCAGAACGGTTTTTTCAAATGCCGTTCTTGAAAGTTACTGTATTTTTGGAAAGTTTTGCCTATATTTAGTATTCATCTTTTACAAATGTAAAACTTTAAATATACAATATTTAAAACACCAAATATCAATTAAAAATATACTTCACCAAATACTATATCTCAATCCATTCAAAGCAACACAAAATAACAAAAAAACCCCACAATATTCATCAAGTGTTCAAAACAACGATCACTACAAGTTACATATAAAAAAAGGTTTAATCAGAGATATTTGTTCTTGAAACCAATAGTTGTCCAAGAAAGCCGTGCTGATTCAATGCCAGGAAAACTAGAAAATCAGCCTTTCCAGCGTATTGCCTATCACAATACGTAAAATTTTCAAATTCCAACATATGTATACAGATAAAAAGTATAAAAAAATGAGTTTTGCTTAATATTACCTTTTATTCATGTGATCCCGGGATATCAGGCGAACTATCTGCACTATTGGAGGCCAATTTGCAGCAAGCCTGAAAAGAGGCCAAGCACTTTAACTGTTTAAGTAAAGGGAAAACAAAAAAAAAATGTGAAAATAACAAGGACGATAATTTTAAACAAACATTAACAATATATGTTTCTAGAACACCGTAGAAACTATGCAAAAAAAGTGGTATCACTAAGTAAAGAGTGTTTCAGCCGAAGCAAACTTACGTTGCAGAAGCTGAGGCATTCTTGTATCCCTAGAACGAACACACAAAATTAAAAGCAAAATAAAATGAGTCAAATAAGAATATGTATGCTAAGAGGCTAATTACCAGAAATAACATGAATACAATGTCATGCAACAAGTCGACATGATTATTGCAGAAGCAACTTATTTAAATTAACATTAATTTTCTTGACTTATTTCAAGGAGAAAAAAAAACAAAAAAAAATCTGAGGTTTGATAAAATGCAGAGTAATTTCAGAATCACAGAAACACCCTTGAGGTTTGATAAAATTATATTTTCACCTGGGAGAGTCAGATAATGTTGTATCCTTCACTGAGTTCTTTAATTTTCTTCACCTGTAAGTCAAAGGTTTTTGTCTGAGAAATGAATTTCCACATAGATAAAGCTAAACACTTCAGTTCAGACAAAGCTATAAATACCTTCTCACAAGCGATGGCTGTCTATATTAAAGAAACACAAAAAATTATGTTAGTTGTTATATTTCTGTTTATTGAGATGCATAAATCAGCCGTCAAAAAATTCACGAAGAATCAATGAACCTGTGTTAGGAAGGGCATTGTCCATGAATCAAAAGATAAAAATATCCAAATTTAATACTCCCATTTAAAAAAAAAAATATCAAGKCCGACAAGAAAAATTAATTTGAAAATGTCGCACCTGACTCGACTTTTGAAAGATCGAGGATATTATTTATCAGTTCAAGGACTAAATCACCAGAAGATAACATAACTTTCAAAAGTTGTGTTTGCTCTTTGTCGAGATTAGTGGTCGAAAGAATCTCGGCCATGCTCATGACTCCGGATAGAGGAGACCGTATCTCGTGAGACATCGTCGCCAGCATTTGTTTCGCTATCATCGATTCCTCTGTTGCGAAGAAAAAATAATACAGGTTAAAAATGACGAGACCATTTATATTTCTTAATCGATATACATATATATAACCATGAGAGAAGAGCAAGTTAAACCTGTTATGTGGATTGTTTTGTTAAGCTCTGTCTCCTTTGCTTTTTGTACAGCCATTTCTTCTCTAAGCTTTGCCATTTTCTCTCTGTTTCTACCTGTAATAAAATTAATTTATAAATATAACAATATGCAAAATAAAATTAAAAAAAGAAGTTTCAATAACAAAATAGGGTTTATTTCAAGAAGACCCCCAAAGTTTGACCTAATTACAAAAAAAAAGCAGCTAACTTTCAAAATTAAAAAAAATACTCATAAGATTTTACTTTTTCTTACATTTAACCAATCAAAAGCAAAAATCATTTCATAATCCCCTTTTGTTTTTTTGTCTTTTTGTAATTTCAAAGTTAGCTGGGGAGTTTTGTAAATAGGTCAAACCTCAGGGATCTTTCTGTAATAATCAGAACAAATTATTCGACGACTGATAAAAGAGACAAGACAAATGCATATAGAATTAAGCGCTCAAATGGAAAATAGTTTTAACATTGGTATTTAGAATAATTACAAAAGTACCCTGAATTTTAGCTAAATTACGAATGACTCCACTTTTCTTTCAAAATTACTAACAGGTTTCTATTTACCTAGCATCGTAAAAATAAAATTTTTTACTTGATCAGTAACTTCCATTCCCATGTAATTTACATCGATCGTCTCGCCTGTCTTGCTGAAAACGGGCTCCACATAGATTCAGAATGTTTTCAAACCGAACAGCTTGGTTTCGAATGTGATCTCTCTCTTCGCGGGCAGTRCTCGTTCTAGAACCTCCCATTTGAAGTCCTGAGGTTCTTTTAAGCRTGCGCCGGAGAATATTTCGACATTCCTTTTGCCTATGATGTCCTGTAAAATTCAGTTATTTTTCAAGGAATCAAAGTAAACAAAAATATTACGATGCTCGTCGGATTAGGATTAACTAACCTGCTCGCCAAAGTTCAGGAAATGATTAAAGATGAACCGATATCATAGTTCCTTATCCTGTAAGAAAAAATCGTCGGATTTTAGATGAAGTGATTTATTAAATCAGAAGAAAAATATAATTTTACAATGCAAAAATTTTAACCTTTACCTATCATAATTCACATTTACACTTCAATTTATTTATGTATGAATAATTGAGTTTACCTGATGACAATGCGCATCTAACAGAGGAAAAATTAAAAAAGAAAAAAAAAGAAGAAGAAGAAGAGATTATACTTACCAAGCTCCTTCAAAGTAGAAGGAAGAGGGCCCTTGGATGAGGACGAAACCCAAAACCTGCTCGTAAAACCCAAAACTCACATGAGCTATTGACTCAAACTTTTGTGCACCCCTTTTTAATAAATTAATTTAAAACACGTCAGTTTGCTCGCAAGTGTACGAGGTAACTGTAGGGTGATGAGTTTGACTCGAGTCGTATCTCTCGAGGAAACAACTGTTTGGTCTTTCGGATGTTTTTCTTAATCTATGAACTAAAACAAAATACATATACAATTGGGGTTTTAAAAGATGTTGAATTGATCATTATGAACTAAAGCAATGATTAAACTAAAACTAATTAAACTAATTATTCTAACTAAATTACCAACTACAAGCAATAATTTAAACTATCAAAAATACGCAACCATAAATCAAACCTAATTAACGAATCTAAGAGCATGAGCATAAGAAATTACCACTAAGCAACGAATCATAATAATCTAAGATTAACGAATAACTAAGCATGAATCAACTCGCATAAATAAACTAAATTAACTAATATCCAATATCCAAGCATAAACACGATTAAGCTAAATAAACTATAATTACCTAAGAAATTAACTAAGAATTAAACTAAGAAATTAACTACGAAATTATCTAAGAGTTTAGAGTACTTATTGTAACTAATGAAAGTAATGAGAAGCTCCAGCTATCCCAGAGTTGCACGTCAATCTTGGGGAAAGATTGAATCTCGAACGCGAATTCGATGTTTTGGACGCGTTGTTCTTCGATCCTTGATCTCCATCTTCAAATCTCGTTATTAGATGTGGAATTATGTTTATTATCAGCTAAAATACCCTAGAGGGTCGTGTCTCTTGTGTCTCTCCTCTCTAAAATCCGAAATATTGAGGGTTTATATATATATTACAAGTCTTGGCGCACAAGAAATCCTAAAATCTGAATTCTGGGCCATCTCGTCGACGGTGCGTCGATGGTGCATCGACTGACGCGAGCTGGAGCTCGGCGTCGGTGCTGCCTGGGCGTGTGCATCGACTAGGTGCGTCGACATCGACGCTTCAGCAAGTTGCATCGACGTTGCATCGACATCGGTGCATCGACATCGACGCTTCAGCAAGTTGCATCGACGTTCTGTCGTCGATGCGTCGACTGATGCGGATCATGGCTCGTGTCGATGGAGTGTCGACGGTCGCGTCAGTCGATGCGACTGCGCGTTCGCCTCCTTCTCTCTCTATCTTTTGCTACTCGTTTTGCCGGAAAGCTCGTTCTCCTATTCTTGAACATCGAACTTCGTCTATTACGCGCTGAACTCTTCCGGTTACTTAGCTGTAAGGTGAAAACAACAAAATATCACCTAATTGCATCAATTATGATTAAAATACAGTAAAATAAGTCAGAACTATAAAAATACGAAATTATGCTTAAATCGTCCAACTTATACCAAAAACAAATAGAAAAATGTACTAAAATACTAATAAAAACAAGGACAAATCTACCCTAATCAACTATCATGAAAATCAAAACTAAACCACCTGAAACACACAATAAGACAGAAGATACTAAAGGTGAAATATAGACCTTGCTAAGAGCATTGATGGCCATAAATATTTGCTAGATATTTTCAATTTACGTAGCAGACTCTTCGTGATTATGAGGTTTGCCATTTACGGCCACCTCAACCTGCACAAAGTTAGTACTAGGTAAATAACATCGCATAAAGATCAAAAGGGGAAAACAAAAACAAAAAACTCCAGATTGTTGAGCAATTCCAATTTAAGGGTATTTTATTGATTAGTATTTATTGTCCTCAACAACGTTTTATACTAGTCACATGCAATATGGACTTTTACTCAAATACATGAGCGAAGACAACAAAAATTTATGGTTATGGTAAATCCACACTATTATTGTGTTCCCAGATTTACTAGTCAATGTTTTGTTCCATACTTTCACTGCCTTGGATTGATGACGCGTAATATTATGACAAAAATGTGGAACAAGAAAATCTCAATATTAATGGTTGATTTGACCAAGTCTTAAGATAGTTTTTTAATCCATATCTCATTTAATTCCTTTTGACTTTCATGTACTGAGATCTCAAACCATCCAAATGTCCAGTCACCATGTGATCCTTCTCATATTTGGCATTATTCAAGTGAATTCAATAATAAAGCCTGGACTTTGTTTGATAACCCAATTAAGAAGTAGCAATGTCAAGAAATAATGCAGATTGTAATTATAATTAACAAATCATGTTTAGCTTAGAATATTAGTTATCGTCACAAAGGCCACACAGTCAACGGCCAATGATGCGAGGACACAAAACCTACACGTTTCATTCATATAAGAAGCGATATATGAATGTGGAAATTAATTTGATTTTCAGTGATAGAAATCCAAATAATCACTTACAGTTGTATTAACGTTCCAAGCAACAGCTGCTGCTGCTAAGTTTCCTCCGATTTTATCTGGAAATCTGAAGCCAATAAAAATTCAAATTGCAAAGACAATATAAACACAAAACAACTAGTTTAGAAAAGAACCAATTATGCTCAAAATGAGAATTAAATGAAGACAAATAGTAATTAAATCACCACACTATTACTTTACGGTAATATAGAGTTCAGAGGCACGTCGAAATACATGCATTATTACAAGAACACAGAATTTAAAACATATAAAATAAATAGTATATTTGAGCTTAATAAAATAATGTTTGTCATTAACTAATAAAACAATCAACTTTTCATCAATACTGATAGAGCAAAGACAAAAACTAAACATGCCCAACACAGCCAATCCGTGTGCTATAATCAATAAAAGACAGATTAAGACTCAGAAAATAGATCGCAAACAAGCACGGATGACTTGGGATTCAAAAAGCTAAAAGCTTGAGCATCATTTGACATTTAGCACTTTCTCTGGCCAACAGAGATAAAATGGAAAATGCAGAGAAAAAAGGCATACCCGTCAGCACGGCCACACTGGCCTGGGCGTGATGAGATAGCAACTAACGGCCATCGCCAAATTGTTCCTCGATATGCGCATCTATTTTACGCTCCTGCTGTCACTTCTCTATTTTTCTTTTGACATGATTTCTCTTCTTTGCCTCTTCAGCAGCAGCAGCAGCCTCTGTCTCCTAAGGTCCAAAGAATAATTAACAAAAGACATTTAGAACTAATTTTCATATCCGGAAAATTAGTTCATACAGTTGAAATCTATGAGATGATTTGTTTAATGCCAAGATTGAATCGAGGACAATATTCTCCTCCATCCAAGTAACATGGTTATTAAAGACAATAAGCCAATAAGAGTTCAAATTGTATGAAGAACCAAAAAATAAAAACACAAGAAAGCATATCACAAAAGTAAGGATAAAAACAATATTTTAAAAAAGGTTAATAAAAATTGCTTCCAATAAACTTAGTCTAGAAAGTGCAACTAAAAGGAAAACCATAATACTAGACAAAACCAAATAGAAATTAAAGAGAGAAAATTGTATTATTACATCTCCATTCTTCCTGGCAACAATCTTCTTCTTGCGGCCAATTTCAACTCCATAATGCTGAAGATACCATTTCTTGAACGGCGCAACATCAACTTGAATGATAGCACTCTTCACCAAAGTCTGAGTCCTAACCAACTCATTGTTGGAAGCATTTTAAACAACATCCAGAATACGGGTCTTCCGGGTCACAGCTTCACTTCCCCAGGAAAAGTTACCTGTGTCCAGCCTCAATGCACGCCACTCAACGTTCCCTCCACGGACTCTCACCCTGCGCACACTCTTGAATTTGAACCCTGAGCCAAATTCATCTTCGAGATCTGTTTCAAGGTTTACCAAAAAAAAACAAACCAATTAATGGTACAGGAAAACAGATATCTGCACTCATAAAAAAGAGATGCAAGAAACAAACTCTCTACAGTTGCATAATGTAGCACTAACCATATTATCAGGTAAAAGAATGCACATCTTGATCATTTAAGCATCGCTCTATATAGAGCAAATTTCACCTCTAAACTCCAATAAAGGACAATAATACATTTGTGCATTTTCTAGGTGTCCACTGACTTTTCAGAAGACAGTAAGGTACAATATTAATTCATTTTCATAGTTAGATGCTAAATTAAACACATCCAGTGTAAGAAATTGAGGGAAAAAGAAAACTAGTACTGCACAAGTAGAAATCAATAAGCAACAAAAATTCTGAGTCAAGTACTAAATCCTCGCACATAATAATCACTTTAGTATGATAAGCCTCAAAAGGTCCAAAAATATACCTCAAAAGATAGAAAAGGGACCATCCCTAAAAACATGCAAACAATTAAAATGATTATCACTTGCTCTTATTCCCAGGATCATGTACTATGTTTATTAATCAAGTATACAAAACTGTATTACACATAATGGAGGATAACTCCAGTCTTCAAAATTAAAATACAAGTAAATCCCAACCTGCTATAGTTCATGCAGGGTGGACAGTAAGCTCAGASTGCTCAAGCAGAAAGAAGTCTGGAGTTAAAGTCAGATAGCTTTTTTAGCATTTGCTATATTCACAACCACTAGTATTGTATAAGACACACACACCAAAAAAAATAATAATAATAAAGGAAAGACTTGTAACCCATCCAATGCAAACAGGTGGGAGAAAAGGCCCTTGTTCATTTAATCAAAAC
This sequence comes from Phtheirospermum japonicum, assembly GCA_014905375.1. Lineage (NCBI taxonomy): Eukaryota > Viridiplantae > Streptophyta > Magnoliopsida > Lamiales > Orobanchaceae > Phtheirospermum > Phtheirospermum japonicum. Next base: position 49,809 of record BMAC01001325.1, on the reverse strand, counting down.
CAAAACATTGAATTGATTAAAGAAAACAAAAGAATCTAAAATTCTTCTACAACTGTGGTTGTAATATTAACAAATTTGTCGATTTTTGAAACATAATAAAAGAGAAAACAACTTATTGAATACAGAAATAAAGGAAATCACAATTTTCTTTCTCCACAAAAAACACATTTTCCTATTATYACCAGTGCAACTGCATACCCGGAAGCTGCAAGCAACATATACCACATCCAAAATGCAACTACCCTTAACTCACATGCAACAGTATCAACTGACCAAATTAACTCACATCTCATCTCACTTTCAATTTTACCAACAATCCTTCACACCACAACATCTTTCATGAATAATCACCAATAAAGAGACAAGGAGTTCAAATAAAATAAATTAAATAATAACATAGGAGCCGGACAATACAGACCCATCGCCACCAAAGAAAGAAAATGTAAATTTAGTCGAGAAATCAAGAACATGATACTTGAGATTATCCCAAGAAACACCATTCTCCATCAAACAGTTTACCAAATAACCCAAAATAAAATATTAATAAAAATAAAAATAGAGGAAAAGCAGAAAGAAAACCAACCTTTTAACCCCCATCCACCCTCCCACCCCCCACACACACACTCACGAAAACAAGCAAATGCAGTACCAAAAGACAACTCCAGAAACAGACCATTCCACGTTTCTATTTCCTTATGGTTCTTCGTCAATTGATTACCTTCGAGATCGAACATGGAATCATCACTGGAATCGTCGTTCTAGTTAACGTCATACGCCTCGTCATTGAAGAACTGAATCACGCCGCGGTTCTTCCGCTTTCGACCAATTTTATCATCGTCGCCTCCGCCCGTGCTCTTCCTCTTCCCCTTTCCACCGCCGTCCGTTACCTTATCCCTACCCTTCGCTGAAACCATTCCAATGGCTCGTGAACACACCAGATGAAGAAAACTCAATTACATAAACCTAACCCTAAACCAATTAGGGTTCTAATCTGGGATGGGAGAAAGAAGGAAAAGCTTCAACGAGACCAGTGCTCTGAGCAATAATAACTTTAATCGTACCGTCGATCTTAGTTCGCCAATATCCACTCTCAGAGTGCATCGGCTCGCCGCTGCTTAATTTCCAATTCTTAGAAATTGATCTCTTTTACTTTATTGCCAAAAATATTGATATTCAATCGCAATTATCCAAATTCACAAGTATCATCCTAGGGAGAAAGAAAGAAAGAAAAACATATCAGGATAAAAGATAATTGACAATTAACCTAACAAGGAATTGTTGAATACTGCAAACAAGTAAGTTTGTAAAGAAATCAGTTTATGATTTACGATTGGTATTCATTCGAAGTAAATAAATATAAAGGCTGCTCCAAAACTCAAATATAAATGCATAATCGGTACTCAAGTTTCCACAGAAAGGGTAAAAAAGAGAAAATTGGAAAAACGATGCTTACCAATATAGAAGGGGATCGAAGGAAGAAGTTTTTGAATTGTCCACAATTGTAGCTCATTTTTTAAAATTACTACCTGGGTTAGCATCAAAAAGATGTGGGGAAGGTTGGTGCACATCCAATTTGGCCGGAAGGACGCCGGCCGATGTTTTGCCATTTTTGTTCAAATGGGGATCGGAGCCCATTTTACGAAATTCTGTCAATTTTCAGGAGTGAATATGGGGAGGACGGGCTGGATGCCGTCATGAGGAGATGGTGGCCGCCGCTCAAGGCGGCGGCGGAGAGAGGAGGAAGACGAGGCGTAAAACTAGAGAGAAGGCGGAGGAAGACGGGGCGCAGAACTAGAGAGAAGGGAGTCGTGTTATAATTATTTTATTTTTATTTTTATTTTTATTAAATTAATATTTTATTTGGAAAAGACTTTCAAGAACGGTATTTTAATTACCGTTCTGTATCGAGGGGCTTTCAAGAACGGTTTTAAAAATACCTTTCTGGAAAGTAAAAATATGAGCGGCAAAAAAATTTCATTTACGCAGTATTAAATTGGATAAGACTTTTCAGAACGGTATTATAAAAATCGTTCTAGATTGATGTAAATTCCAGAACGTTATTCAAATAACGTTCTGGACTGTACACTTTCCAGAACGGTTTTACAGTACTGTTCTGGAATGTACACTTTCTAGAACGTTATTTGAATACCGTTCTGGATTGACTCATAATCCAGAACGGTATTTCAATACCCGTTCTTGAATGTATACTTTTCAAAACGGTATTTGAATAACGTTCTGGAAAATCATCTATCCAGAACGGTAATTTTAAATACCGTTCTAGAAAGTCCAATCCAGAATAGTATTTTAAATACCCTTCTGAATGCATCAGGATGTTCTGTTCTAGAATGCAGTTTCTGCACTAGTGTCAAAATCACATCTTCTTCCTACTAACAGTCATCCTTCTAACCGTATACACTTTAATCCAATTTCTATATATTTTCTTGCTCCATTTACCAACCTTATCTCATCCCTCTACACCCCCAAAAAACCCTTCAATTTCCCGTCTATAGTTTTAATCTATGCGAAAGTTCTTGCTCATGTTATAGATATGAACTCAAAAATAAAAATATATATATATAAAATTAAAAAATGGGTCGAAGTAAGCTTCCGATAAAGAAAATTGAAAACATGACCAATCGTCAGGTTACGTTCTCCAAACGACGATATGGTCTTACTATAAAGGCTCATGAAATAGCTGTTCTTTGTGATATCGATTTAACTTTGATTATGCTCTCTCCGTTCGGGACGTCTTAGTCATTTCTCCGGCAGGAAGAGGTAATGTTTGAATGATTTATAATTAATCTTCAATAATATATATGCCTTGGATGCTAATCATTAATGTGAAAATATGTATATATAACCATGAGTTTCTATTATATTTCATGTTTTGTTATTTCTTAAGATGATCTAATTAAATGAATCGTGTTATCCACACTTTGTGTATACACTTGATGGTAAACTCAATTAACAAATTTTTGTTCCTTTAATGCTGATAGAGTTGAAGATGTGATTTATCGCTATATTAACCTCTCGGATCGTGACAGGGAAGGGTAAATTTCTGACTATCATTTTATATACGGTGTTGAGTTTTTCGGGCACTTTGACTTACTCAACTGTGTCTTGTTGGTTATCAATGTGCATTATGCCAAAAAAAAAAAAAAGGATTGTCCCAAATAGAGAGGTAAGTTACATCAAGTGATGCACTTTTTATATTTTATTTTGTTATATTTTCTCGTAATAATATTTGGTAATATGATACTCACTAAACACATTGATGCAACAAATATTGGGCACATTAATGAAAATTAAAACAGAGAAGGATCTTGCTATGCAACAAATACTCACTAAAAACATTGATGCAACAAATATGATACTCACTTTCTTCTTTCTTGCTAATTTCCTTTATGTGTTTTTTTAAGTATTTTTCTTCTTTTTGTTAATAATATTTCATCATTTGATCATCAACCCTGCAACTCCTGGCTCTTATACTGAGGTGAAAATGCTCTAGAATTCTCAAATAGAAAAGATTTTACTCGCGACTCAAATTTGATCAGTGTAACATAAAATCCTTTTTTTTTTTCCAGGAAATACAAAAGGAGATTCATGATTAGCAGCAACAACTTGAGAACACTGAAGAACAGCTTAGGTACGCAAACCAAGTTAATTTCAGCCGAATTTTTCTAAAAATCTATGATACATAAACAAATAACAATAAAAGAAAAACAAATAATTATCCCAATCAAGAAGATAGCAGACTAGAATCACATATTAGGGCAGAATTTTTGTTAACAATTCCAAATCAGGAACGAAGCAGACTAATTCTAAAATTGGGGATGGAAAATAAAAATTGTTACCTGCCCGCCTTGCCACCATAAGTTCAGCCTGAGAAGCCACGGTCGTAGATGCAACAGCTGGCAAAGGTATCGACAACCAATCCCATTGCTACCGTATAGTCCCAATTTCGGCAGCCATCGAAACCCAATTTGAGGCTCCGTGCCACCAGAGAGGAGAAAAAGAAGAAGCAAAAGAAGACAACCTCGAAGACGAGGAGATTCCCGGCGACGTCGAAGACGGCGTCGCAGGTGGAGGTTTTTGGCAGTGGTCTCGGGCGACTTTCGGAGATGGCGACGGGAGATGGGAATTGAAGGTGTGGCGACGGGACATGTATTTAGAGGAGATAAGATATGTGTGGACGAAATTATTTATCAAATTTAATTAAATTTTAAATATCTAGAATGTATAAAGAATAATATGTTCTAGAAAGTTTTTTTTACCCGAAGGTATTTTACAATTTACGTTCTTAATAATTGAATATATCAGAAGGTATTTAAAATATACGTTCTGAAAAAGTAATTATTCTAAAACGGTTATAAAATATACCTTCTAAATATGAAACATACTAGAACGGGTATAAATTATACCTTCTAAATGTGGTCAGTCTCCAATTTCTCAAAATGTACATTTTAAAATCCATTCTAGAATTACGACTTTAATTACGAAAATGCCACTGGACAGACATTCTAGAAGGTAGTCAAAATAACCGTTTTAGAATGTTTGTTCTAGAATGTGTTTTTTTTTTTACTAGTGATTGTGTGAGTTTGAGTGTGAAGTGCCAAAATAAAGAATGTTGTAATAATAGTGAGTATGTATTTTCGAGCGCAGCCTATGAGTGGTTAAAATGTTATCTCTTCCCGAAATGAGATTACTAATATAATAAATTATCTTTTAAGTTTTTAATAAAATAAAGACTTATGTTTCAACATGTGTACTTAATATCTTATCTCTATGAATTAAGTATCTCGTACGTCTGGAGTAGAAAATGAATGAAGGTTGTACTTATTAGTTGATAAAGTAATCGAATAACTAGAGGTAATAATCTTTCGTCTGTTGGCATCGCAACTCATCTCACATGGAACTAATTTGGTCAAATAGAGGTACGCAATTATAGAGAATTTTTAATTTTACGGAAGCATGTTGGGCATAATACTACTTGATAATTTTCTAAATATTCTTAATTTTGTACATAAATATTAAGTAGCATTAAATTAAATATTTAATTTTCTAAAAAAAAAAAGTATTTTGGGTCACAAGAAAGGTAACTTTCATTTATAAAATGAGGTAGAAAATTGAAATTAAAAAAAAAATGGAACCCAAAATGAAAGAATCTAGGGGACTGACTTTTGAAATTCCAATTAGTAATTACACACACTTAAGTGAAAGTTCTTTCATTTTTCTTCTCTTTTTTTGAGGAAAAACGTTGCAGAAGTTCCTTCTTTTCTATAAAATTTGGAAATAATTGTCATCTGTACCTAATGGAAACTATTTCTCTCTTTAATTATTATAGTTAGGATTCCCGAGCGACCATGTATATTAATGTTGTCAGTTTGTCAATATATACGGCACGTAACATACATGTAACTTAACCATTGTGTATTTAAATATACGTACAAAATAATATAACCTAAATTTGTGAAAACCTATGTTCAAATTCAAGTCTGTCATTATATATGTTGTAAGTTGTCATGTAAAAAAGCAAATCTTAAAAGTAGAAAAAAGCTCAATAATAATTTTTTACTGCAACTTGCTTTTTATTGGGTCGTCTTTTTCAATCGAAAGGATCGATGCCCCTTACAATCGCTGATATCAAAGAGTCACTGACTTCTGCTTGGAGCACCACCGGTACTTGGAATCTTGTTCCGCTTGGCAAGGGATTTTTCAGTATCTCTTTCGCTTTGGCCGAGGAACGTACCCGTGCGTTTTCCAAGTCGTCTTGGAGGCTTGATTCTAAATCTTTTTGGCTCTCTCCATGGACCCCGGATTTCAATCCGTATAAGATGCCTTCAGCATCTTCTCAGATTTGGATTCGCATCTATAAATTGCCTATTGAATACTGGGAACGCTCTTTTATTTTGAATATTTCTAGGGTATTTGGTACGCCTTTGCAAATTGATGAGCGTTGTCGGCCACTTTGTTCGTGTGCTGGTTGAGTTAAACCTTGAACATACCCTGCATGAAACGGTCATAATTGAGCAGGAGGGGTATTGTTGTTATAGTTCATTAGGTTACGAGAACCTGCCGGATTTCTACTCGATTTGCAAAACGGTGGGACACCTTGTCGGTTCTTGTCCTGCTCGTAAAACTAGTGCCGCTCAGAATGTGGTGAGCGACGAATGGCAGACAGTTAAAACCAAACGTTCTCGTCGACATTCCGATTCTCGTGAATATCAGGTTCGTAACCGTACGGATTCCCGCACGACTCCCGAGCCTACTAATCCTTCTCTGACGATGCCTAACACCTTTCAAGTGTTACAAGCTGAAGCCTACACGGGTCCTTCTTCAGCTCCTACCTCGTAGCCTACTTCGAGGTCCGAGCCGTTCCCGTCTCCGTGAACACGGCTCCTAAAACCGCTGATACTCTTGTTACTCCTTCTGGTTCGGAAGGGCAGGATAACCGTACTGCTTTTAGGCCTTCTGTTAGTGGCTCAGACAAGGGTGAGCAACTAACTGCACAACTCTGCAGGAAGAACCAAACGACCGTTTGCAGATCGGTTGAGATAGTTTGTGACACCTCTCAATAGCTTGTGCTTTATGAGAAACCTGCTTTTTCGAGCAAGAGTTATGTTGGTCAGGTGTACATGGGTTCTTCGGATAAGGTCTCTCCTTCATCTCAACATACTCCAATAGCCTATCTTACTCATGAAGAAGGTATTATAGTGGACGAGTCGGATATTGGCAGCCAATATCGCACCCATATTTTTCGTAAACCTGTCACTGATCGGGAATTATTTGATATAATTAAAAAATTACAACAGGAGTCTTTTACTCCTTTCATTGTCCATGATCCAAAAATCCTCTCCTGTCTTCACCTTATGGATATCGCTTCTGGACAATTTTGGGCGGATATGGCTGAAGACGAAGTTTCTACTTATTTACACAAAGTTTCAAAGAGTTCTCTTAATTGGGGATTTCTTATGAAGCGCTAGTTTATTTGTTTTCGTTTCTTTTTCATTGTTTGCTATGTACTCGAACATTTTTCTTATTTCTTAATAAAAAGTACCGCAACTTATTTAAAAAAAAAAAACTTAGCTTTTCTTAAATAATAGTAGCAAATTGGAACTCGTCAAGCAAGAGGATCAGAGGAAATAGAGCGAATAAAATAAGAGATTAAATATGACAAAGATCAGTTTTACTCCAATACTCATTAATTAATTTGATGGAAATCCTGAACTTTACCTTTGTAATTATTTTACTATAACATATACACGTAAATGATGAAGAAAAATAGATGTCTCTATTTTTATGTTTGGCCCAACTGCCACAGGGCAACAATGTTACTACCAATTTGTATGGAGGTTTTATTTTTTTCGTTTCTTACCCTATAATTTTGACTATTTAGAGATTTGTCATCAAAATAATCGCTTTTAGATTTTTGGTTTATTATCTTTAAAAAAATGTGTATAATTATAATGGAATTGAGGATTAAGAGTGTGGGTAGGCAAAAAATCCGAGCCAAACTCGAGCTTTCATTAAACGAGTATTATTGAGTTAAGCTCGTGCATATTAAATTTTTTATCGAGTTTGAATCGAACAACATATTTTTTGACTTGTCGAGTTCGAGATCGAGCAGTGTTAAAATTAAATTAACCTGGCTCGATAAAACTAATGCTGGACTCAACTCATTTGTGAAATGTAAAATTTGGGAATATCAATATTTACGTGATAGTTCCGTCAAGTCCCCCAAGGACAAAACTGTACTAAATTCCAAAATTTAAAAGATATCAAACAAAAAAAACAAGAATGAGTATTTAGACGACATCAGCAAATAATACAAAGTTACATAACCTAAAAAATTGTTTTCACCCAATTTATATGACTATAAGTTCCTGAAAGCTAGTACAAATTAAAGCTAATAAATGACACTCAGTTTTAGAATCATGACCTAATTATTTAACAAAATTGTAGTAGGCATGATCTGCCATATGCGTTGTATTTATTTATTCTTAAGAGAAAAAATTTGACAAATAATCCAAAGTTACATAACCAAAAAAAATTGTTTTCACCCAATTTATATTGCTACAAATTCGCGAAAGCTAGTACAAATTAAAGTTAATAAATGGCACTCAGCATGACCTAATTATATAACAAAAGGCATGCCTTTAAGATCTGCCATATGCGCATTTATATATTTTCACGAGAAAAATTGTTGAAAACATGCCATTAACCGATGTATCTATTTTAAATGTAAATTGTTGAAGGCATGCCCTGAGCCGCCCTATTTTATATATATTTTCTTAATTCATAAATATGAGCTATGTATAAGGGCTTTCTGTTAGAAAATTCGCATGCCTACTTTTGATTTGGTGTTCAATCTCATTTAAATTTTCTTTCTTTCCATTTCTTAGTTCACTAAATAATTTAAGGGACAATTCTGGTATGGTCCAAAAGGGAACATTTTTTCTCAAACAATATATTGAAAATATTAATTTTTTATTTCCTATTTAGTCAAACTTAATACATAAGTGTACAAGTTTACCCTTACTACCTAATTTTATTTTATTTTTCAATTTTCTTTTTCTTTCTTCCAATTTTTTCAAATAAAATTCATATTAATTTTATACTATATATGGTCGAATTCCATACTTCGCACTTAACTCAAAATATAATTTTAATTTTTCTTTTCTTTTTCTTTCAAGTTTAATCCATTCAAAAATTCACAATATTATGTATTAATTTCATATTAACCACCAATCTTGGACAATTATAATTCTATACTACATAAAAAAATTTATACTACATGTAGAAATTATATACTACATTTATTATATTGAGAAGTTAATTTCATACTACTCACCAATTTTGAACAATCATAATTCTATACTACATTTAGAAATTATATACTACATCGTGAATTTCATACTACATTTATTAAATTCTACTATGTTGTAAAATTCCATATTATATCATTTACAAATATAATCCCATACTACATCAAATTACATACTACATTTTATTATAATAAGATAAATTTTATACTAACATTTAGGATCCATACTTAATTCGTAAATCCTACACTACAAATTCAAAACTCATACTTAATAGTCTATTTCATTTTTTATTGTTTAATATTGTCATATTTAAAAGCCTAAACTATTATGCAAGCTCGTGAGCCCAAAACAAATAATCAAATGTGTTCCCAACAAGTTGTCTTCCTCATCAAATGTGCGGCGACTCATGCGGAAGAGAACTCCATTTTTTTTCCAGCATTTGACAAGAAACTCATCTTACAATATCCCAACAAAAATAAAATCAAGTCCAATAGTTGAAAGCAATCGCTAAAAAAAGAAACCTGACCACAGTTCCAGAAACTCCATACTGCGCTACCGAGGAGACCAGATCTAAAAACCCACTTGCCACCAAACTTTAGATAGATATTCTCGTCACCACGCCGCCAACAATCCCACGGATCTGATGTTTGCTAGCCATCATGTTGCGGATCGAGGGATTTTTCACAAAAAATGAAAAAAATATATATAAGAAACCAACTCCACCTAAACTACAAATTAGTGGGGAAATTAAACTAAGGTGTACGAGCAAAGGAAAAGCAGAAAATTTGGTGAAACGATGTTTGAAGAAGAATGTAAAGTTGTTGTCTCCAACTAACGACTTGGGAAATAAAAAGTGATACCCTAGTTTTCGAACAAGTTTTAGGAATATGATGTAGTGTGTGTGTGTGTATATGGTTTTCTAGATGAATGGGTATTTTTGATAATTTAATTGTAGTATTTGATCTAATGGGATGTATTTGGTTTAAATGGGATGAGAAGAATTTAAATGATTATTTAGGAATTAATATTGATCAAAGTGTACTATATGAGAATTATCCCATAATTTAAATCTATTCTCTTATGAACCCTGATACCCTTATATCTTGATGTAGTATAATTAGTATTTAGTATCAATGTTGCGTAATATAAGAAACTTAATAATTAGATACATAATAAATAATACTTATAAAACTATCAGATAGTATCTAGACCCAACATTCTTTCGTAAAATTAAATTAAAATATAATTATAATTTTGTATCTCTTTGACTAAATTAGCCTCGAGTGAAACGGGTTACGACAACATCAGTCTAATAATTATCTCCTCTAATTTGTTTCATAGACATTTGTTTGCCATCTAACTTCTTCTTAAAATGAAGTTGAACTATAAGTTATCTGTCTCCTTCAACAACTAATCAACACAGTCTTTTGTCATTTCCTACTCAAAGCGTATGAGATATTTAATTTATAAAGATAAATTAATAAAATATTATGAACACATATTGAAAAAGAAAGCCTCTTTTATTAAGAGTTTAAAACAAAAAATATTAGAGTGTAGCTATAGTGAAACAACCGATGCCTATAGTTGCAATATAGGCATCAGTTTAACTGTAAACCGGTGCCTAATTCTCACTACACGCATCGGTTTTTTGTAAAATAACTGATGTCTATAGTGTAGCTATAGGCATCAATTTTATTCTACAACCGATGCCTAATGTTCTCTAAGGCATAAGTTATTGGAAAACAACCGATGTCTGTAGGTGAACTATAGGCATCGGTTTTTGAATACAAACCGATGCCTATAGGTACACTATAGGCATTGGTTTTTATTTTATAAAACCCGATGCCTAATGTTCTTTGAAGGCATCGGTTGTTTTCAACACAACCGATGCATATAGTTTACCTATAGGCATCGGCTTTGACATGTAACCGATGTTTAATGTCTACGTATATGCATCGGTTTTTCTGAAAGCACCGATGCCTCGTGGCGAGATTTAGGCATCAGTTTGTATCTCTCAACCGATGCGTACAGGTTAACTATAAACATCGGTTTGTTTTCTACATAATCGAAGCCTATAGTGACCTATAGGCATTGGTCGTTATTAAGTAACCGATATCGATTTTTTACTTATATGCATCGGTTTTGTTGTCAAGAACCGATGTATATAACAATGTTAAAAACCGATGCCTAAATCTGATTATATGCATCGGTTTGCACAAATCGATGCACAATCTTTTGATAAAAATTTTCCAGAATTTCAAAAAATTTATTTTAAAACCTATCCAGAAAATTGATAATTACCATTTGCAAAAAATTAAGTTAATATAAAAAAAAAAGCATTCTATTCAATAATAAATAATTCAAATGCAGAAATTCCCATCCTATCTAATAAAACTCAAGTTGAACTAATTATTTTCATCGCACAAGTAGAAAACAAACCCCAACCTCATAGAATTTATCATGTTCAACAGCACAAAGCTCGTAAATAAGAAGCATCTCGTTTCCTTCAAAAGGAGAATCCCCAGAGCCTTTCCTCCATTCTTGTGTTGAAGTTTGGCTCCGAACAACACCTCGTTCTTGAATTCTAACTCTGAATCCTTACACAACCTCTTTACTACTAATTGTCTATCATTCCATGCTTTTCCCTGTGAATGAATAAAAGTCACATTATTAACTAAGGAAATCCACCGAAGTCTTCATAATGTTATGCACCAAGTTAAAAAATAAATTACTTAATAACTAAGAAAAAGTAATTAAAACTAAGAAAAAAAATAAATATATACGAGTAATTTACCGAGTAATGTATTTGCCCATATCTCACGAATTTCGTTGATTGTTTCTTGCTCGTATGGTTCAACTCCAAAAGAGTCCTACACATTTCGATTCAAAATTCCAACTTGTCATTTTAAAAATGAAGTTTAGGTTTGAAGTTTAAAAAATATTTCAGTAATTTTTACTACTAAAAAATAAGTTTACACGTACCTTGTCTAATGAAGAATTCATACTGACTTGGGAGAAAATGCCATACTTATACCGCATGACATAATAACCACACTCATTGCCTCCTCGTTGTTGACCTCACTACAAAAATCATATGAAAGTAGATCAATATCCCCCTATAAAGAGATCTATCGGTGAGTCAAAATGAAATAGGTCCAAGAACTTTACTAACTTGCGTACTAGGGTAACCGATAAATTCTAGTTAATACCATAAAAAATAACTTACCGGCAGATGATTCCACACCATGTTTCTTCCTCTTTTTTCTTTTTTTGACCAATAGGTCCGAACTGCCCTGCAAATAGTAATCATTGCACTCAAGCAGTTAATAACACGCAAAGTATTATTTCATAAACAATAAGAAATTGCTACCTATATATCAGACATTTACAGTTTTAAAACCAAAATGAGCGGATGAACCACCAAATCTTATATTACATCCAATGAAAAACTTCAAGCGGTTTTATGAATAGAAACACACGGAGTAGGCTCTAGAAACAATCAGGTTGTGGAAAATAGCAAAATTGCATTAATGCTATGAAACAAGTTGCCCACGAAACAATTGCCCACAAAAAAGAATTAGTATATTACTACATTGACAATAAAGGCCTGAAAGTGAATTGCTTTTTATGATGTTATTGTAAAAAATGACAGCAAGTTACCTTTTCAAAAAATAAGAAACACAAATATATGGGGGAAATTGTTACTTACGTATTAACATTTGTCTTGATATCCAAGTCCCTCTTGTATCCCTTTGGATAAAAAATAAAAACCTTATTCTTGAGAGGACATATCACTAGCAGCAGCCAGTCGTCACTACACATTTTCATAAGCACAAAGATTAATTATCTTTATAAATTATAATAATTTTAAAGGAGTAAAGGAAAAAATAACAAGAAATCTATATTTACTCGTCTAAGTATGGTGCTAGAATGAATGTCCTGCTAAATATCTCACCAATGGCATGACTTATGTACGTCATCACAGTAGTCGGGTCATTTAATATACTTTTCTTGCAGATCTTCGCTGGACAAAGAAACCCGAAGGCACCGGCACAAAGACTCTCAGCCAACCCACGAAGACACCTGTAAATCATTAGTAGATTCATAGCTAAATAAATTTAAGTTAAATATTGAACTAATTGATAAGAAAAAATAAAACTCGTGCCGCGTAAAGACTTTCACAACAACAACACTGATCAACCCCATTATGAACAGGCTCCGAATATCATCAATTGGCATGTGAATTCTCGTCTCTCTTTTGTCATGGAAGATGATTTTCTCTAGGTCCATAGAGACGTGGTCCACATGCACGGGCATCGATAGAATTAGGTTGTGTAGATATATGCAATTAGGTCCCAAAGTCTCCAAGACTACATCATTAACAAGAGGTGGCCTTGGTTTTGTTGCAGATTGCTCACCACTTGTCTCAATGAGACTTGTTCTCTGTTTCTTTGGATATGGCCTTGTAAGTTCCTGCACATATGGCCATGATTGAGAATACTAAAACTAAATAAATAATTGGTGAAATTAAAACATATTATTACCTCTCTTGCATGAACTAATCTGACTGGCCACTGCAAAAAGATACACAACGTTTCACCCATGTGCCTCATTTATGGATGAGCTGTCTCCGGTAGAGGAAGTTCTGCTGCACCCTCAACAATTTCATCTATTGAGACCTTGACATGACCGGGTGTCACCTTTTGATGATGCACTATCGTGTCCTCGCCGGTTGGGTAAACCATCCCCTTCGCAACAATTTTTATGTCCCCCAAAATGGACAGGGCCAGGCGGCACTCGGTCGGACTCTATTACTCAAAGTAGCCTAAAGTTAATGGTCTGAATAAAAATGATAATATTCTAATGATGAATACAAATTAAAACTTGATGATAACGACTTCGAGTTTTATAGGTTATACGTAATGGCCTGAGTATATGCAGTTATTGACAATGCAAAAATGCAAAAATCCCCTTACCGTAACGGCCTGAGTATATTATATAACAAACCTAATTACTTTCAGCCCCTTTAGTCTTTTATTCACATTCTGGATACAGGTAAAAATATGTTTTAATTATGAAAATTTGTTTCTGGAAATAATACGATGCAATGCCATTAAGATGCAATAATTAGAACTAAATACTCTATAATGAAAGGACGAGCAAAAAATGAGACTTGATATTTTCTAATACATGAATAATGAAAAGACGACTCTGAAAAGGATAATGCATAATGAATCTTGACTAAGAATTACTTATTTATCAACTACCAGGGTGCTTGAATGAGTAGGTTTGTGAAAATACACTACATATTATCTAATTTATATCTCAATTAGGAAATGGAGTCCCACCAACCGATTAACAACTACTATGTGGATCACCTTGCGTCGGCGTGTGGAAGTCATCCCCCTCGTCAACTCTTGATGGCATGTTTTGGTGAATAACTGGAGTCTGCGGACCTTGGTTATTCACTTGCTCATACAACCGGTTGAATTTAGCTTGTAGAGCATCAAACCTGCCCTGCATCTGCTGTGTGATTTCTTGTGTCAGAGCCGCCCTCACCTCATCCAATGACAACACTCCACTCTGTCTCCTGCTTGTCTGAGTCAGTCGACCAAAAATAGACCTCACGTTCACGTGTCTACCAACACCTCGCACCCGACCCAGGTGCTCCTTCTTCCCTAGATACGCATTTAATATGTCATCGTGCCTCTGTGGTAGAAACGTCCCTACGCTGACTTCTCGAGCCTTCTCAACCTGTTTCAAGAAATGATAAACATCATTTAATACACTTTACCCATGTCATTAATTAAGTACTTCCAAAAATATATATATTCTTACAAAAATATAATTACCATTTTATCAACCACCCCCTTCGTTTGATCATTCGGGATATCATAATTTCCCTTTTCGTCCTTCTTAATTCTTGCTCGAACCCAATCCAAGCTGCGATCATCCGGAGCTATACTCGAGCTGAGCCAAGCACATGAAGATGATGACGAGAGAGGGTCTGATACAACCCACTTAGCTTTCGCACTAGCATATCCACCGGGTCCTAAAAAGTGTGGATGCTGGTTGTGAGTCTGGCTCTCCCGAGCTTTCCTACTCTTTTCATGGTAAAAAGTTTTTAGGAAAATATTAGATATATATTTCTGGTGATTTTTTTTAAAAAAGGTAATGTACATGCCTCGAATGCTTCAGATTGATGATCACTAACAAATTTCTCCCACTGATTAGCTGTGATGGAATAATATAACTGGGATGGATGATCATATTTTGGGTGTTTACTCTTTATGAAGTAACGCACTAACCGCTACTTGAAAGAGGTCCACCTCACTCCCGCAACCTTTAGGAAGTGCTTCTTCTTCTCATCCCCTTCGATATTGAACTCTCTCTGAATAAACAAGAAACAGACATATATTAACACATATGTTCATCAATAGATGATTTACTATAAAAATTTGATTATTATATACCTGCAAATCCTCCCAAATCACATCCTTCAGACCACTCTCTACGTGTTTCCACTCGTCGATGTTAATATCTACATGCGACCAAACTAGAGAACCTAGGTAATTCTTTAAATTGGCAGCATATTTCCTGATAGTTTTATTGTTATCGTCGAAATCGACATGCTTTTGCTCTGAAGGCTTAGCTTTCATTTTAATGCACGTCATTGAGCCTCTAGATCTTATTCTCACAGACTCAGACTCGTGTTCACAGTGGGTGCTTGATGAATCAGTCATGACGCTGTGCCTTTAGTTGATAAAATTCTTAAAACATTAGATGAAAAATATAATTTATACGGCGATGAAAGCTAACACATCAATCGACAACTACTATGAAGACACCAAATTTTTAAACAGATTACAGGAGTGAAAACATATACTTGAGCTAGAGAAAACTAAGAAGCATATCACCAACTTTTGTGAAGGTACTTACCGCATAACATAGTTCAAGAGGGTTCAAATGGCTTGTGAACAGGATGTTCAGAATACGACAGTGAAATTATTCATCAAATAAATTGCATCACCCATACACTAATTCGCTACAGATTGGCTCTATATATATATCCCTCAAAGTACGTTCACCGATGATCCTCATGTGGGTGTGTTAATTAATTTTTCCCATATTTTGCAATAGGCAGCAACTAAATTTAATATGATAATTAAACATGTCATAGACATTGGTTATGGAATGGAATTCAGAGGTCCGATCTTCAACATAAATACTGAACAAATACCTAATCAACATGAAAGGTCCGACTTTAAAGGTCTCAGTCCTATTTGAAAGGTCCGACTTGGCCACGGGAAGCGAAAAATGGTTGTGGTAAAAATTCTTAGTTTCAACCCCAATCAGCAACTCATAGAATTTAATTTTCTACACCTGAACATTAACCAAACATGTTAATTAACGAACTGAACAAGTTCTAAAAAACATACATTCTTGCGCAAACTATAGCAGGCGAGGATGAAACCAGGCGACAGGGAATCTACGGCGAACAACAGGCAATGGGGAATCGATGGCAAACAGCAGGTGAGGTTAAATGAACCGTTTCCTTTCCCAAAATGTTACTTCTGAATAGCTGGTGGGTTTTTGGAGTGGGAAAATATGAAAATTTTGGACTGAAATTTTAACTCAAAAACCTAGTTTTCGTGTAGTTGGGGGCAAAATTGGACTTTTCAGAGGCTACGAGCCACGCGGGTTCGAATCCCTCCCTCACCCACAAATTGCCGAGTTTCACGAGTATATGCATCGGTTGTAAAAAAACAACCGATGCTCATAAGTTTTATTAGACAGCTAAAGTCGGTTGTTAGTAATAACCGATGCCTATAATAGTAAATATTAAAAATAAGTCCCGCATTCCTCTGCCTCCCAGAAGCAAAACAATCCCTTACAAACCCCTACAAAGTATTGAACAGTAGAATGGATCTTCCCCAAGAAATCTTGATGGATATATTCTTACGCCTCCCTACGAAATCGATAGACAGGCTCAGATCTTTATCAAAAACATGGTGCAACTTGCTCTCTACCCCACAGTTCATCAAATCCCACCTCGCTCGAGAAATACCCCATCAAGAATATCTCACTCTCATCACCCTATCTAACACCATTCGCTCCATCGAAATCATAAAAGGCAACATTAGCACCGTTTCAAGAGAGCTTGAATTTCCAGGTGCGTGCAGATTGGTTTTGGGTTCATGTGATGGGTTACTACTGCTACTCAATCTAACTGGTGGGATTGTTTTGGTGAACCCCATTACTCTGGAGCAGGTGGGACTACCTCCTCCACCTCTGATTAGGGTTGAGACTACCCATGTCTCATGTGGATACGGGTATGATAGTGCCAGATATGATTATAGGTTTGTTTTACTTTCTTATTGCGATTTGGATTATGATGGCCCATTCGTGGCTAACCGTTGCGATGGTGCATATGTGTGCTCTGTGAAAATGGGTGTCTGGAAAAGGCTTACGACCTCGCCTTATGGTTATTTAGTAATTTGCATCCCCTGCGGAATTTTTTTCAACGGGGCTATCCATTGGCTGCATTATAAGATGAGTGAATTTGGAAAGCTGGAGTTTGTAATAATTGCTTTAGATTTGGTTATGAGGCATATTTCAAAATCACTCCAATTGTTGGTGTCAGTGTAGTTAATGAGTTTTCAATAAATTCACTTGTGGTCTTTGGGGGATTTCTTTGTTTGGTGGATTGGGAAACCGGTGACAAAAGAACGGATGTCTGGCTTATGAAAGAGTATGCAGGGTCTTGGACGAAACTCAGCATTTATTGTAATGGAGTTTTGTCTTGGTTCACGCCTTTGTCTTTTGTTGGAGATGAGGAGGAGAAGGTAATTTTGATGGCTGGAGCTCGTTTGGTTGTTTATAATGTGAAAGATAGATCATTGAGGTCCTTGGTAAAGGCTACTTTACGGAGAGCCTCGTTTTGCCCTTTTGCGGTCGCCACGGTAATTCTTATTGGCAATGATTAAAACATAATTATATCTTTTGAAAGACTTGTTTTTTCATTTAAGCCTAAATTTTGACTATCACAAAATTAAACTCCCATAAAAGGTTTGAAATTTACGAATTCTGGAAATTTAGGGCCAAAACATAAACATCTAAAATCTAGGGTGCAATCTGAAAATTCCTAGAACTATTTATAATAAATATACCATATTTCAGTCTAAGGGTGCTATTTCAACAATATGTTTGGAAATGTCCTGGAGGCAAACACCTGAGTTCACTGTGGGAAGAGGAAAATGCATGTGATGATGATGTTGTTTGTCGGACATCATGGACCGACCTCAATCCCGGGAGAAGATATATAAGTTGTCCAAGATTTCGTGTAAGTGTTGAATTTCTTTCCTATTTTTAGATATTAGGGCTAATAATTATTTGGGGGTTTGTATAAGATGTTAACATGGGATCCATTGATTGTAGTTAAAATAATTATTACTTAAGTTATGTGGGTGTGTCGTGCTTTTGCTTGATTTTTCCGATAGTCTTCATTTTTCGTAGTTAAAGGGGTTGTTTGCATTAATTTTGATTGGAGTAAATAACATTGTAGGAGACTGAAGGGTGCAATTTTTTGAAATGGCTTGAGGACCCACTGTGCCTAAGAGCTACTCAAATCATTCCCGGGCTTTTAAGACGAGCAAATAAATTTGAAGCTGAAGTTCAAGTGTTGGAGGCTGACGTAAAGAGACTTGAATTGGATCTGAAGAAGCACGAAACAAACCTGAAAGCACTTGCAGTTGAAAATTATAAGCTTGAAGAATATGTTAAGCAAAAGAAAAATCGGGAACGTTGGTTGTGCACGGCGCTTTTGATTGCTTGGTTTGTTATCTGGATCAAAAATAGCTAAAGGTGTCTCTAGGGTGTATGTGGTTTTAGTGTGTTGTACGTCGTTTATTGTTTGAATTGCTAGGGTTTCAAAACTGAGAAAAGGAATTTGCTAATGTGATTGTTCCGTTGTTCATATGTTGTGTTTTTTAATCGAATGATAAAATTAATCCAGTTTTTATGTTTCTTATTTTCTAGAGAAGTTAGAAAATGGAATCTTTAAATTAATTAAGCAACTCTCAATCAATTAATCTAACACAGGGGATTCATTAATAAACGATAGGAGAAGAGAACAAATAAACCAATCTTAGAGGTTATTAAATGCCTGACACATAAATAAAAAGACTATAAAGTAATTAATTTTTGGCCTCATAACAACCATTACTGCAAAAGATTAAGCATTCACATAGTCCAAACATAAAATAATTCCCCATTACATCTGGGAGATCCACGATATGAAGGTCGAAGGTTGAGTCGAGTGGCGAACATAAGTCTTCAAGCATCTCCTGGCAGCCAGTAAGGACAAGGCGACCATCTGATGCCCAGCTTGATACATCAACAACCCAACGTTGATCAGCAAACCCTATAATTGTAGCCTTCACCTGATGACCATTACCTCCTGGGACCACATGCTCAGTCCAGAAGTCCGTTGGAATGGCCTATAAAAAGCTCGCATGATTAGAAGTTGCTAACGTCAAATCAATAATTGGTGGAAAGTGTATTAGTTGTAGATAATTTAAAAAATCTTCAACTTACTATTCGTCCACGCTCTAGAACAGTCTTTGATACTGTTACTTTGAAAGAAGGAAAATCAGTCAGCTATAAAGCGATTGCTTGTAACGCCTTTGCCATCAAATACTATTACGTCAAAAATATAAGGTTAATTATTTATGAAGACAAAAGAATAGTCCTCTCTAATTTTGTTGTCCTCCACAAAACTAAGCCACTCCCATTTGAACCGTGCCTACAATAAACAAACAAACAGAGTATAAATGCAAACTCTCAGTCGTATCTAGTTTGCGGAAACTTAAACAACACATCAAGAATGACATTATTATATACATACGAAGAAATACAATTCATAATCAGTCGTATCACCGTCTTGAACACAGAAGAACACAAATAACACAAATCGAATAAGGGTACTTAAACACGCAATGTTGTTCATCAACAAACTTGAGTTAGTTATGGAGAGAATAAACCTGGTCACCATCTTCACCAAACAACTCCACTGTGACATCACAAGTCTGCCCGATGGGATTGCGCAATTTAAAATCCTTGCTCGGAAGCTCTGCAAAATAAATGAACAATTTTCTGCGGGATATGTTGCAATTGTGTTGACAAATTCAGAATTACAAAAAATCATAAAACACAAACTAGAAAATACATATCAGAAAAGAAAAAGAAAAAAAATGATGAAATAAAATCACATATACCATGAAACGTGATAGCGGCGTGGGGATGGTCTTGGTGAATGTTGGAATTAAAGTCATCCTTAATCTGGGATAGAAGATAATTCGGAAAGATGTGTGGACGAATTTTTCAAGGTCGGTTTTGTGTTTTCCGAGGGTTTAATAATATCGTAAAAATTAGGGTTAAGCATCCGTTGTTTGACAAGAGCCGATGCATATTTATCGTTGGTAAGAAAAATGCGGGAAAGAATGTCAACCAATATTATATGCATCGGTAGTTTTCATACAAACCGATCCTACGGACATACTTTAAGCATCAGTCGTAATGGTAATAACTGATGCTACTGTTAAGATCTTAGGAAAAAAAAACTTAAGACGGGCTACGGGCAGGCTCTAGCCAATCTGAATAAAGATCAAAGCCCGGGCCACGCGCCATGTCCATCAAGCAAAGCATTTCTGGGCCCATTCGAGCCCAATAGTGATTCCACGGACCAGGGGTCGATTCCGAATGGTCCAAGGGAGGAGAACATTTTTAAGTTGCCAGATTTCCTCTTAGAAAGGCAATGTGGGATATAGGAGATTATGCAGTAAAAGAAGCTGCTGGTGGGAATGAATAAAAAAAGTAACCTTTTCATGTTCAAGAATTAAACAACATCAAACAACATCAAGAATTAAAGGATGAAAACGACAAATAATGGTAGAGGATATCAACACAAAATGGAAATTTCATTAATAAACCACAACATCAAGAAAGGATGAAAACACACAACGGAAATTTCATTAATAAACCATATGGAAATTAAAAAAAAACTTAAAAAAAATACAGTAACAGTTCATTTATCTTCATACTTCTTCAGCTTCTCTTTCAACACTTCGTTCTCAGCTTCCAAGCAGTCCCTCTCTTGCTCATAGTGTTGGCTCTCGAGAAGAATTTCAACAATGTGGAATAACTGATCCACAAAGTCTTTCTTGAGGCAGACTATCTCCGCCTCGAGTTGTTCTACGAGGCCGGATTGACCAGCCTCATCGTCGGTACTTCCGAACCCCGAGCTCGACATTATATATAAATGATTAAGAAAATCTGAGAAAATATGAAGTGAGAGGATTACAAAAGAAGAGAAAAGTGAGTTGAAATCGTGATGGCAGATTTTAATAGAAAATGTAAGAGGCTGGGGAGCTTAAAAGACTGTGAAATTGATCATTTAGTTGACATGACCTCAAACCACAAACCACATTGACACTTAATTTCAGCTTGTGTGAAAATGGTATGTTATTGACACCTCCTACTAATTATATGAAATGATTACTACTCCCTGCAGATATCCATTGAAGACCAACCCCTGTTTTTTTAATTGGGAAACATGCAAAATATACGTTTTGTAGTTCTAAATTTACCCTTATATTATTTGGCCACACATTAATTATTTGTATGTTCCCAATAAACTCACTCCACATATATACCAAAAAAATCTTTCACAAGATTTTGAGGCAAATGGAAAATCAAGAAAATCATGACTTAGTGTATATATTAACGAGGGGATTCCTAATTTGTGAGAGTTGTGCTGGAATATCTTGCTCTTAAATAAGTCGGTTTAAAAAAATAATGTTTATGCATGCAAATGAAATGAATAATTTAATTATTTTTATTAGACGAAGTGCTCCAGCTACCCAGTGAGCCTGAAAATTATTTGGTTGCTAAGATTAAATGCATTGGTTGTTTGTATAACATCCGATGCAATTGATGAATTTTAAGCATCGGTTTTGAAGCGAGCTGTATAACCGATCCTTATAAAATAATGGTAACAACAAGTTGGAAAAAGAAAGCAATTTGAACGAACAAAAAAAAATTGAGAACAAAAAAATTACAAAGCCATTTAAAATGACAATTATTAACAACAATCGTTTGGCATACATCATAATTTGGGGCACGGCATGAAAAAGAATAATCTTCAATGTAACAACAAGGGTTCAATAACTGCCTTGTTATTCCTTCCCACCAGAACCTTCCTTTACTGCATAATCTCCTATATCCCACATCGCCTTTCTAAGAGGAAATTTGGCAACTTAAAAATGTTCTCCTCCCTTGGGTCATTCGGAATCGACCCCTGGTCCGGGGAATCACTATTGGGCTCGGCTGGGCCTAGAACTGCTTTGCTTGATGGACATGGCGCGTGGCCTGGGCTTTGATCTTTAATCAGATTTGCTATGGCTTGCCAAAGTTTATTTTTATTTTTCCTAAGATCTTAACAGTAGCATCGGTTATTACCATTTCAACCGATGCTTAAAGTATGTCCATAGGAAACAYCTCACTTCAAATAATTCTATACTTATTTCTGTTTCAAACCTTTGATTACAAGATACATTTATTAAAAACAGCATTTCGTTGGTATATATACATATCAATATTGATCTAACAAAACTATATTCATTTGAGGATATATCTGAGATGCCAAAGAATGCAAAACTTTAGACAAACTTCAAGCATCGGTGCTAATATTAATAACCGATGCTACTGACATATTCTGGCATGAAGATCAAGAACAAAGCTTATTGTTTAGGCACGGGTTTGAATTTTATGGGTAAACATACATCTACCCAAAAAAAATCAATACTTACAAAATAAACCCTGTTCAAAACTTATATTTATAATACAAACACTTCCAAATTTCATACTTACACAAGAGATCATTACAAAAATCACACTTGGGATGTGGCTTTAAACCATATTTCACTTTGGTTAAAATAGAAAAATTTATTCTTAAATTGTCTATATGAAATTACATAGTGTCTTTCAGTACAAAGGGAGCTCCACCAATAACAAAACCAGACTAAAACAACAATAAAAGGTGTGTGTGTGTGTGTGTGTGTGTGTTTTAACCACACACACACAAAAAAAAGAATAATAATAATAGTAAAATAAAATAAAATAAAAAACATAATGCAACCACCATGAAGATGAAGACACAGTGATGAGTCAATTTTTAACCCCGCATGAAGCTGCTTCCAAGAATAAGGATGTCTGTTTATAATTGAGACAAAAAAATGACTCAGAAACAACTGGTATAACTTATTATGACCAAGTAAATTTCACCGGCCCAAAAAATAATCTTACAGGTTTAGTGCATTAATCTTTGTTTTCAATCCACTTTCCTTCTCCATGGTCAGAACGAATATAACCATCACCTAAGGTTATCGGAGGTTCATTAATATCAATGGAAAATGAAGGGGTTTCATCGAAGTGGTCGTACTCGTCTTCATCTATGACATCGCTACCACCAACAATACTCCTTTTGCTGGGGAGGACCAGAGACCACCTAGAATCGGCAGGATCAGAAACATAAAAAACTTGTTTTGCTTGTGATGCAAGTATAAATGGATCATCCCGATAACCCAACCGAATAAAATCAATCGAAGTGGATCCCAAATTATCAACCCTCACAACTCGTCCGTTGTTGGCCCAACTACATCGAAAAAGCGGAATCTTGAACAATTTATAGTCAAGTTCACAAATGTCCTCAATGACCCCATAGAACAACATAGAAGCATCCACTGGTCCTTTACCTTTCGCACCCGAATAATCGCTCGTTAATGCAACTATTGAGACACCATTATTCTGCAGCACACTTTTGTCATCCTGACTTTTAGTGTAAAATGTATACCCATTGATGTCATAACCTTCATAACACCTCACATGTGAAGCAGGGCCATATGCTAACCACTTGACTGTTTCGGTGATGTTATTCGGTGTCCTAGATAACTCTTGCATTACTGAACCACTGGCACCCAACTATTAATGAACCATTTATAAAATGTGCGATTATGTTCTCTTGTCACCCATATTTCATCCCTCGAAGGGTTCTGCTGTTTTAAAATGGACATGTGCCGGTCGAGGTATGGATGGACCTCAGAAATGTGTTGCAATACGAGTTTGTGTGTCTGGATGCGCAATTCAGAATTTGAAAAGAATGCTTTGAGCCCAATAGTACATTTTCCTGCAAGCCTTCCCTCGTGGCGAGATTTAGGAATGCCAATAGTTTCAAAATTCTCCAAGTAATCTGTACAAAACTCAATTACCTCCTCAGTTGCGTAACCTTCAATGATACTCCCTTCAGGCTGAGAACAATTCCTCATAAATCCTTTTATTATACACATGTACCTCTCGAACGGGTACATGTACCTCAAGAAAACTGGCCCACACAACTTAACCTCTCGAACTAACTAGATAATTAAGGGCACCATAATTTCAGAAAACGATGGAGGAAAAAACATCTCAAACTCGCATAACGTTTTAACAACGTCGGCCTGCAAATCATCTAATATTTCAGGATCAATAACTTTACTATAAGTTGCATTGAAAAAATGACAAAGATTTGTTATTGTATGCCTCACATCTCTTGGTAATGAGCCTCGAATTGCAACTGGTAGTATGTGCTGCATTAAGATATGATAATCGTGAGATTTCAAACCAACCAATTTCAGGTCCTTCATTGAAACGAGCTTTTTAATATTCGAAGAATAACCAGAAGGAACCTTGATTTTATTCAAACACTCACAAAAACTGATTTTCTCTTTTTTTACTTGGTATAACAAGCTGTAGGTAGGTAAGTTCGCTTGTCAATTTTTTCGGAGCTAACTTCTCCCGTATCCCCATTTCCACCAAGTCTTGTCTAGAGTTAATACCATCTTTTGTCTTACCCGGAATGTTTCACATACATTCTTCTCCACATGCATCACATCTATACAATGTCTAACCAACAAATGTTCCCAGTATGGTAGACCCCAAAATATGGATTTCTTCTTCCAACCACCTGTTGAGACAATTTTAGAAAGTTTGTCGAACTCAATATCGATATCTTTAACACGATCGTAAATTTCACGTCCGGATAATGGCGATCTAGCAACTCGGTCCATAGTTTTCCCATTGAAAATCTTCTTTTTTTTTTCTATAAGGGTGCTGACTTGGGAGAAAGGCCCTGGTATCCATGTACACATTTTCTACCATTTTTCAGCCAAATACTACTTGTCTCATCTTCACAAATGGGGCATGCCTTAGCTCCTTTATTTGCATAACCTGACAAGTTACCATAGGCTGGAAAATCATTGATCGTGAAAAATGTCATGGCTCGTAAGGTGAAATTTGTTTGAGTATAAGCATCAAAGACGGTCACACCCTCGTTCCATAATTTTTTCAAATCCTCAATAAGAGGTGCCAAGTACACATCTATGTCATTCCCTGATTGCTTAGGTCCGGATATCAACAAAGATAACATGATGTACTTACGCTTCATGCATAGCCAAGGAGGAAGATTATAAATTATTAAAAGAACCGACCAAATACTATGACGACTGCTCATGTTTCCATATGGGCTCATGCCATCCGTGCACAGTCCTAGCTGAAGATTTCTCTTCTCACTACCGAATTCAGGAAACTTACTATCAATGTTTCTCCATTGCGGAGAATCGACCGGATGTCTTAGTTTTCCATCCTTCCTCCTTCCTTCAACATGCCACTGCAAATTATTCGCTTCCTTAGCATTTGGAAACAACCGTCTGAATCTGGGAATAACCAGAAGATAGTACAACACCTTGGCCGGAGGACCTTTTTTTTTATAAAAGCCCACCATCATCACTGCCTGTTTTTTTATAGTGCGATTCCCCGTATTTGGGTAGTCCTGCATATCTTTGAATTCATTCCGATACAATATGCAATTATTTGGACATGCATGTATCCTCTTGATCTCCAGACCCAACAGGCACAACATTTTTTTCGCCTCGTAAGTTGAAGTGGGAAGCTCGTTATCATCAGGAAACGCATCCTTTAGAAGCTCTAGTAACCCCGAGAAACTCGTATCACTCCATCCACTCTTCGCCTTTTAGTTATATAGATTAAGCATGAACGATAACTTTGTAAATTTGGTATAGTTAGGGTACAACGGTTTCCCAGCATCAGCAGGTAATCTTCCAAACGCAGCAACATTATTGATATCATCTCCTATATCATGCAACACTTCATTTAATCGATCACTGTCTACATCCTCGTCGTCTCTGTATTACTATCACTAGTACCATACGTAGACGGAGCTGTTGAGTGAGCTGTATTATCAGGTAAAGTTTCACCATGCCATATCCATCGTGAATAACCTTCTTTGAAACCACGACGTATCAAATGGCTCTTCACTTGGTCCGTAGTCCGAAATTGTCTCAGATTTTTGCAATCAACACAAGGACACACAATCGTCTCTGAAGTAGTCTTAGCTTTATTCTCCACAACAAATCTAAGAAAACTTTCAACCCGTTGAATATACTCAAGTGTATTACGTCTACCATACATCCAACTTCGATCCATTCTCTACCGCTGCACAATTGAATTAAGAACTCAATAAAAAAACTAACAAAGAAACATAAAATTAATTTACTAGAAAATATAAATGCATGTATCTGTGTTCATAATTTATTTTCTTATTAATTACTTTTTTTTTTTTGTTGTTATTCTGTTTTCTTGACAAAATTTATATAATGTTAGAATTCCTATTATATTATAATTAAGTTTGAGATAAAAAATTCAACTAATTATAATAATTATTTTTATTATTATGTTAAGAAAACCAAAGTCGACTATCGAAAGACAAGTGTTCCTCCAACAAGTCATCTACTGTTTTATGTGTATCAGAAATTTTGTGATAATTATATCTGTTATTAGGCTGTATATTTTCTTTTACATGAAGTTTTATTAGGTGATTCACATGTACATGTATGGGTCAGCTGAACTTGTTTGTAGTCCTTAAAAGTTCAAAACAAATCTAAACTTTATATTATTCCTTACCATTAAGTAGCACAGATAAAAAAAAAAGCACACAGCAATTTAATATAATAATTTTTATTCCAATTACCAAAAGTAAAAAAGTTACAAATGCAAAAAATAAAAATAAAAATTATAAATGCATGAAGAAAAAACAAGCGTCGGCAGCCTTCCTCTTCGTTCCTGCCTGAGAATTACCAATATCATCACCATCAAACCGTGCACCAAGCTTGGTGATGAGAATAGATTCGAGCTTGGAGATAGAGTGCACCACCTCACCCCAATGAGCATTTACACTGCTCAGAATGTTGGTGATTGCTTCTAACTTGTCGGCTACGTTCCGCATGTCTGCGGAACATTCTTCCTGCATTTGCTTCATCGCAGGAAAATTTGTTTTTCCTGAGTTTCCATTAGTTTGCGAAGCGTCCCGAAATTGTGTTGTCAGCCATTATTTTTTTGAGATGGAGCTTTAAATTTCAATTGACAGAAAGGTGTTTTGAAGATTAATATTTTCCAGAAACAAGGGTATTTATGCAAACAAGTTCAGTGTCTTTTCAATTTCCCGATGCATCATGCCTTTTCAATTTCCCGATGCATCATCCCTTTTTAATTTCCATGAACAACAATCGCTTGGAATTATAAGTTAAATAAACATTAATGCTGCTTCACGACTTTTCAGATTAAATGCAGATAAATTATATGTGAAACAATAAAATGCAAAAACTAAATACATACCTTGTTCAATTGCAAAGAGAATGGTAGGTTTTCGGTTAATTTCTAAAATCTCAACTACAAATTCAATGGAAAAGATGAAAGATATTTGGGTAGAGTTTTGAATTTCTATTCATCAATTATAAATGTGAAGACTCAATTCAGAATTATGAGTTGTTCTAGTAATTTTAAAAATGCCGAAATTTTAAGAGAAGACAGCATTTCACAATATGCATCGGTTGTTGAAAATTCGACCGATGCATATTGTATGATGCCAAAATAATTAGCATCGGTTTTGACAATAAACCTATGCTATTATTACTTTTAAATATAAATGCATCGGGATCAGTAAACAACCGATGCTTAATGTTTGAAATTTTTCGACCAATTTTTTATTCACTTTTTTCTTCCCGCGGTGGCGCGTAACTAAATTTGAATAAGCATCGGTTTTTCAACAGAACCGATGCTCTTGCTTCGTTCCAGGAATCGGTCCACCAACAACCGATGTTATTTATTTTACAGTAATATTTGGATTTTTATTATTATGTGCATTGGTTAATGTCAGAAATAACGATACTTTATGTTTTGAAATTTTTGCTCAGCCATATATTCACCCTTTATTCCCGCGCGTAATTAAATTTGAATAGGTATCGGTTCTATCTAAAACCGATGCTCGTATTTGGTTATATACATTGGTTGCTTTACATGAACCGATGCTTATATATTTTTTGGATTTATTTATATTATAGGCATCGGTTGGCGTCCAACAACCGATGCATATTGATTTTTTCCGGATTATATAGGCATCGGTTGTTTGACCAAGACCGATGTCTATTTATTTTAATGAAAATTTTTGGTTATCTTATTATTATACGCATCGGTTGTTGAGGAACAACCAATGCTATTAATATATAGGCATCGATTGTCATTTGACAACCGATGCATATAACTTTTATTTATTACAAAAAAAAAAAAACCGCGCGACTATAGGCATCAGTTTCTGTCTTAAAACTGACGCATATAACTTTTTTAATTATAAAAAAGACCCCACGCGACTATAGGCATCGGTTTGTGACAACAACCGACGCCTATAACCCTGTTCCGATGTCATTTTTTCTAGTAGTGATCATCTTTTGAAATCACTCCTACTATCACTGGTCCATCTTTCGGTGAGATAACTTTAATGTTTTCAATGGCATTCCGATCCGATCTTCTCATATTGATGAAATGAAAAGATTCATTGAAGACTTTCTCGTTGGTTCTGGTGCCGAACTAATAAAATAAAGTTCCAAAACTTTTCCTCTGTCCAAATGTGGATTATTTGCCCGTCTCGTAAACAGCTTCCCTAATCCATTTTGGTAGTTTTGAGATCTCTGCGAAGCTTGAGCGGTAGTATAAATTGAAGGTAAGGCCCAGAAATTATACCATTATTGTACTTCATTTGGATGAATCCCTGATCTCATCCAAACTCTTGGATACTTTCCTGAGATATCAAATATTATTTTAACATGGATGATAGCTCTTCCGTTAACTATATTCTCCCATTGTCGTTGATAAATCTGCATAGAAGAGACTTTAGTCTTATCAGTTTGTATATTAGAAGTGTCAGTATGTGGTCTAAGATCAAACTCTCACTCTTTATGATAATGGGTTGACTTGAAGATTCTGCTTGTGACACCGAGGTTTCAATATTCGTTACAGCTTGTACATGCTCAAGGAACACATCATTTGCAACACTTGTGATTATGATACTTGAATCCATAAACCCCGGGTTATAAACTAATTCTCTAATCACTCCTTTTTGCATCGTAGGAGATGTATCCTAGAGAAGAGACCTTCAAAAGGCTAAGAATAGTTGAACCTGAGCCAGTTGGCAAGCTCGTAAGTGATCAGAAAATAGATTCTCAGTCGGCAAGTTGAAGTCATCCAGAGACTTCGACATTGAGACATAGCATCCCAAAATCTTGTTCAAGGATCTTCAGGCTTTCCCTGAGATACCTTAACCATTTGAGGTTATCATTAGTAACATTTCCCTCCACCTTGATTTAGAGAATCTATAAGAGCATTTTCATAAGATTTTATAACGACAGTATCATAATTATAATATTGACATTCATCTTGCCATTTGAGTAATCTAGCCTTCTCTAGTTTTGAATCGATTTTGTTTCTTAGAAAAGCTTTAACACTTGAATTATCAAATTTTAAAGATGAAGTGATCTCAAATGCACTACATTTTCATAAACGTTTAAGGATCACTCTCAAGAGAACATGATCGATTGTAGTGCAGTAAGATTACTCAAGTCGAATCTCTCGAGGAATGGCAATCAGCAGTAAGATGTTCATTTTTCACAATTACACTAAACAGACGATCAATTTTAGTTGATTTTGATTTATCGTGCTAAGGGATCTCAAACTACAATTAAAGTTTAGAAAAAGATTTGAAAACATAGGACAAGACACAATCATGAAAATCAAGATAATACTATGCTTGGAAGTTAGAAATAGAAAACATTAAGGTAGTGAAATTCATGAATTCGTAAATCAATAAAAAAAATAAGATAAAACAAAGGATGGAGGGAAAAGAAAATTTTCTAACAAGAATTTAGACTAAATTAACAACCAAATGCATGAAATTGAATAACTTTCAAAAACCCATACGCCTTTCTCTACCTACTTTCTTAACTAAACCAAATAATAAAACAAGCTTGAAAACAAGAACATAACTCAACAATGGAGGGAGAAGGAAAATCTCATTAAAAAACACATGGAAAGCTAGAGTTATACAAGGGAGAGTCAATAGTTTCAACATTCATACATTTTACAATACAAGAGCAATATCAACATGAATCAAGAAGTTACCCTAGTACGCAATAATCTTCGAATCTCAAGATCCAAGTAGTTACAAAATAACTACAAGGTGATCAAATTCTCCACAAAAATTCACTACTAGTTTATAAGCTAAAGTTATAAAGAGAAAGAATCAAGAGAGGGGTTTAGAGTTTTATGCTTGAAGATGATGAGAGGGTAAAGGGATAAGATTTTGAGAGAAAATGTTCTAAATCCCAAAATGAAGCCCAAATAGTCCCCCCCCCCCCCCCCCCCCTTCCCCAATTGAGAAATGTGAGAATACATATATGAGTGGATAATAGGGGTAAAATGATATTTTTTTAACAAAAATAAACGAAAGAATGGTCTACCATTGATCAATCATCGATCGATGGTGTCTCTACATCGATCAGGTGTTGATCAACGGTAGAAGTTGATGATGCAAAAATAGCCATGTGTCGATGGCATGTCGACTGCATGATGATAGACGGTTGCGGGAAGTACTCGGCAGATCGACCGACTCCTGTCGATGCGGGCGGGAAGTGGTTGTTGATGTTGCATCAATCGATGATTTTGATTCATGGGTCCGGATTGTGTTTTCATTAAATCGAGCTGGTTGTGATTCTCGGGAATGCGCCAGGGCCTGCTCAGATATCCTAAAACCAAGAAAAAACAAACTAACATAATTATCTACAAAAATACAAGAAACACACAAAAAATTCTTAAAAATCGACACAAGCTATTAAAATGAAAAACAAAGAAAAACGAGAAAAAACACGACTCAATACCAACTAAAATACACAAAACAAGACATGGAAACATACAAAAAAACACACGCAAATATGTACAAATCAAAGCTGAACTTTTTTTTTTTTGTAGAAATAAAGGCCATTTTTTAAACGTCTATCTAACATGATAAATTCCTTCTCGTCATATGCCATATATTTACTTCATTATCCATAAAAAGTATGCTGCAATAATGGCATGTCACTTCTCTGGTATACATGGCATTAGTAAGGGTTGTTGTCCACTAATAATCACTGACATCCGTGTCCAAAACTAGTTTATCCTCGTCATTTGGAATTTCCAGTTTATAAAGTTATTTGTAAAATTCCTTAAACTATTTAATCCCTTATTGTTGTTCCTCCACTCATTAAAAATTACCATCCTTTTTCAGTAAGGGTCTAAACCACGTTTTGTAATGCGGCATGGTATTTATAAACATCCTAGCAAAATTAACAACTGCCAAGAAACTTTGAGGTTGCTTTTTATTATTGAGTATATTTGAAAGTCCTTGTATCTTTTCCACATTATGATATTGTATATAAATTCTAGATTCATCGGTTTCTATCCCAATAAACTCGATATTTCTTGTAGGAATCATTGCTTTCTTTTCTAAAAGCACTGATCCTTTTTTATGGCAAATATCCAAAAAGATTTCCAGATATTTTATATGCTCTTTCATGTTCTGTGATGCTATGAGAATGTCATCAATGTAAACCAATGTGAAATTGAAATAATCTTTAAAAGGAATATACATATTCATTTGATATATTTGTGGTTGACCGCTCGTCGTCAAGCGTCAAATTAAATATTTATTTTTCCTCAGCTTTTCTCTACCAACTAGTAGTAGCGATAAGTAAGGGTCGGTCCCACGAGGAGTGTGGTTTAGATTGTGATAGCTCATATTTTATTAAACTAAAAACAATTGGGGTAGAAATTGTGAACTAATCTAAGAGAACAAAATAAATAAGCAATAAAATAATTAACGAAAAATTCAATAATAATAAAGCTCTAGTTCTAGTTCAGTTTCTACCCTCGTTCCACTCATCTAATCAACCACAATATCTTAATCCATTCATCACATGTGACTAAAAACCCTAAGTAGCAATAAGCTCTGCTACTCGAATTTACCCTTACTGTTTACTCAATTAAAATAAGCTCTTCAATTGATTCTAATTATTGAACAACCTAGAATAAGCTCTCTAGATTTAATCCAACAAAAGCATTAATACCCAAACAAATAGGCTAATCTAAGCAATAAACACATAAGCTCGGTTTATTTAACTTATGTTGTGTTATCCCTAACGATGCATAATCATTACTTGCTACCAAGGAAATAGAGATTATGACAATTACATGGGAAGAAATCATATTTCTAGCAATAGATAACCAGTCCCTAATCTAGGTGTTCAAGCCAAATTAAGAATCAAAGCAATCTTTTCATGAATTTATCATGAAAAGTGAACAAGATAACACAAGCAATCGCATATGAAGAACGAAGGACAATTTTGCATGAATTAATTAAAACATAGTTTCACGAGGGTTTCAACATCCCTATAACTAGATAAAACAATCACTCACTAATGGAGTTCATAGAATAACAGAAAAATAAAGAAATAAAACATAGTTCTAAGATAGAAAAGAGATGAGAAAGTTTAGATCTTGAGTTTTTGGTCTTCGATCTTCAAGCTTTTCTTTATTGGGTGGTTTGGGATCCCCTCTTCAAGCCTTGGAACCCTAGGATTGTGTTCATGTCTGTTTCGGATGGATTTAGGATGAGTTTATATAGGATTCCTATTTCTTGCTGCACAAGATTTCTTCCAAAAATAGCCCAGCAGCGCCGCGTCGACGGGCGTCGACCGACGCATGTCAGCCGTAGGCATCGACGCACATCACCTGCCCGCGTCGACCTTCAAGTGCGTCGACCGACGCACCTCTGATCGTCACGACAGAAACTTCCCGTCGACAAGGCGCCGACTGACGGGCTTTGAATCGACGCTACTGCAACTTCTCGTTGGACGATGGTCGACTGACGCGATCCCAATTGATGCGACTGCAAGCAAATTCTCAGCCTGGGCGTCGATCGACGCATGACACTCTGGTGTCGACGCGAGTCATCGATGCACTTCTTGATTCTTTGGTTTCCTTCTCTGTTTTTGATCCACGAACCACCTGGAAGTCATCATTACTTCGAATGAGCACTAAATACTGCAAAATAGATCAAAACTACATAATTGGTGCTTCTCCACTCGTAATAAATATGCGAGAAATAAATATATATAAGAATATTAAGCACATAAAAACATGGGAATTAAACCATTAATTATCGTACAATTTATCGTCTATCAGTGGTGTATTTGCTAGTCTCATTGGCATAACATTCTAGATATAATGCCTTTGTGGTACGGAAAAGTATGTGAACTTCTTTCTTCCCTCTTCCATCTTAATCTGGTAAAATCCATATTTGTAATTGAACTTAGAGAACACTTTGGCATTCTTGATGCAGTTCATCAAATGTTCTCTACTTAGAATATTATATCCATCAAATTTCAAGATGTTATCAATTCTTTTATAATTAGTAACTAGTCTTGGTTTTCCTCTTCTTATTTCACCATGGTTACGGACCAAAAATCCTAGAATATTGTATGGAGAGACTCCTACTTCAATTAACTTAAGGTCGAGGTGTTTCTTAAGTATTTATTACATATCCTTTCAATGTTCGTGATCTATTAAGATATGCCTATATCTAACTAACTCGTTTTCTTTTCAGCTTTCACCTTTAAAGATGCCTTGAGCTCATTTTTACTTCACCATGCCAAAGGATCTTCATTAATATTCTTTTGAATTTTTATTTTGATATCCTCCGTTGAAATTTGTTCTTCCCTGTCGATGACTAGCTGTAAGCTCATCCTAAACTAGCTTTGAGAATTTAGATTATTTGGATCTTTATATTTTTCTCCTTATGGCATATTAAACTCTTAATTCATAGTTGAAGACTCGCTTCTCCATATTTCTTTTGATCCTTCATTTTTGGGTGTAGAAGTTTGCCTTCATCTTCATCACCACGCTTGTTGCAAAAATTTATTAGCATATTTCTTATGGAATGTCTCACGTAGTCACTATACTATAATATTATATCACATAATAAGGTTGTGAATTAAGCTTTCTAGTATCACTTTCTTGTGTAAACCTCTTAAATGTCTGTAGGAAATTATTTCCTAAAAGAATGTCTTTTCTTGTATCACGAAAATATATCGGTAGAGTCTTAACCTTGTACCATGGGTTACCATTTGCTCCTCTAATAATCATTTATGCTTGCGTGATTACCCTCTTAAAGATGAGCATCCTTAGAGAAGTCTCTTTCCGTTACAAGGGATAAATCTTCTTCATCTCTTTAGTGAAGACTTGAAGTTTAGCTGTATAACGTTTTGGACCTGAATCGATGTAGGCTGCAAAATATTCTCCACAATATCATTCATATATCACTATTATATATATATATATATATATATATATATAGGGGTGGGTCCAAATGGGAACCATGTCATTATATGTGAACCTGCGAATTAGTACTTTTATTATATACTAGCAATGCTTTTATTATACAATCCCAGTGCTTTATTGATATTTTAGTTATATACACCAGCAGTGTTTTATTATACAATCCTAATGCTTTTAATGAAATAAGGAAATACACAAAAAAATCTAATCCATCCATTTAATTAGATCTAAGGCCCATAATTGACCCTAGGTTCACATATAAGGACATGGTTATCATTTGAACCTAATCCTATATATATATATATATATATATATATATATATATATATATAATGGACCGGTGTTCATCGGATCCTGTACTCTTTTCTCACATCGTAAAATCCATTCCATATAACAATATTTCCCAAGGTTTATGTTCTTCGATTTTAAGGAATCCTTGATACATTCCTATGATTGGATGTTGTAAGTGATATAAATCATTGCAAGGAAAGATTGTATCTTTATGTGTAATGTCTAATATCACCTCTACACCTATCTATCCTTATAGGAACATTAGCTCTCCATTAGTTTTGAATACATCAGGAGCTCGAGTGCTCTGGCTGGTTCTTCGACCTTCCCAATGAGGTCCACTAATCATCCTGTCTCATTGAAAGACATTATTCTAGGTTCGATCATAGACTCTTGCTTTTTGTAAGGACCAGACGATCTTAAACTCTCATGTTGATTTCTCCAATCGTTGGAGTTTGTATGATCTGTTAATATGACTTGAACTATGTCCTAGAAGAATCCTGGTATTTCTAAAAATTCCTTTCTCAAGAAATCTTCTGAATGATGAGTAGTCAAGAGTACATATGAAATCTTATATGTAATCGAGTAGGTTCTGTTCCCTTCGGTCATTAGATATGGCCTCTTAAAATCTTGATGAATGGTAGGAACTCTACTGAAATCTCAATCCGCCAAATTATATGAAATTGTTGGATAGACATTCAATTATGATTCTTGTGCATAAAAATCTCGCATGATTGCTCCAAGACATGAATCATTGAGGTTTGAGATTTGTTTGCCAAAGAGAGCGAGATTTAACGGCGAATGAACTTCTTTTTTTTTAAGGTTGATTTTATAATTACTTTGATGGCTTCAATATGGATCCATGAAAGTGTATTTGTCATTTCTCTTTTGATTCCGCTCTTAATCTCCTGGATTTCCCTATAGGATAATAGTTGCATCTTAATCTAGTTCCCTGTGTATTCCGTAGGTATAGCGAACTCTCCCGTGAAAACTCTATGGATAATTTGGTTTTCTAGTTTATCCACCCCATCGTATACATGGCCTTTAAAATAGATCTTATGTAAGTCCTTCATACATTTGGAATTTTGGACCTTATTTAATTATTCTCATAAGCGTCTTATGAGAAACCATTGTATGAGAGAGGAATCCTGACATATCCTCTATAATTACTTGTTGAAGGAATTTCCTTCACTTTAATTTTGAATGTGATTCACCTCCATCCTAAAAGTATATCTCTTCTTCATATATGAATTCATCTAAGGGAATACCTAGAAATTGATAAACTTGTACTAGATTTTGATAATAGACTCAGAGTATATCTCTTCTTCTCGAGCTGTCTAACTCCTCTTTTCTGATTTTCCGGGAAATCTACTGAAATATTCTACTCACTTCGCATGTTCAACAATTGAAATCTTTACAAATTTCATCATCTCTAGTGTGAGCTCGTCTGAAAGTTCTTTTTGTTGGAGCTCTTCTAGTACTTCTCTCTAGCTTGAGAACAAACCTCGACTTCAGCTTGGCCCTATTCTTTGTGCTATAGCCCAAGGTTTATATTTTGACCAGAACATCCATGGTTTACATGATATTATTCTCCTTTTTCTATGAGTATAAGGGTGACTTATTTCTTTCTTCCTCTTATGTCTCTGTGGATGACCTTCAACCATTGTTGGGATATCATTTTCAGCACAGCACAGAGGAACTGGTTTGTTGATTCCACTTAATCTCTTATGATTCTTGTAAAGTGTTGTCTGGTGACACCACTCTGTTAATTTGGATTTTAGAAATGACATCCTTTTGGAAATCTTATCCATATCATTTGTTGTCTTGTGTTTTTGGATAAACATCTCTCTCCAAAGACTTAGTATTTTTTTGCAAAGAACATTTATGCCACATCCCCGTCATTCACCTTGACTTTCCACTAGTACTTGGTGAATATTTTGATGTACATCCACATGAAAAATATGTCCTAACTTGAGGCAATAGGGAGCTTGTCGATACTTTTGTTTCTCTTCCTCCTTACCCTCGAAATATCACATGCCGATATAATAGATTTTGAATAATTTAGCTATATTAGCAACTATCCCTTATAATGATTCACAAGATATAACACCCATTTTTATATCTGATCATGTTAAATCCAACGTGATCATTATAAATACTTCAAGGCATATTTCAAGTAGTAAAATGAACCCTTCTTTTTCTAGTTTGAGAGTTTCGGCTACAATTCGCATCATGGATGCCTAATCAACTATTAATATTTCTTGAATTTTGAAATCTGGAATGTCCAGATTCAACATTAGACCATACGGATCTATGAAATCAAGTTCGAACTTCCCATATGGTTTGTTGAGAATATTGGGCCTTTAGGAACGTTATCTAGTACCCACCATATATGTAGAATCTCCTTTTATGGTGAAATCCTTGACATGTGGCATTGGTGCATCTAGTATTGGTTCATGTGAAGCCGTACTTTTGCTTGGATGGAGACTTTGTGCCGATTGTGCATTAACATTCCTTGGACTAAGGTTGAAGATTCTCCTTAGTTCATTTTTAGATTTACAATACACAACTTGGGATGGATTCAGCAAGATCGTATATATCTACAATACTGATCTCTTCTATAAATTCTTGGGAGATAATAAAACCCTTTGATGATATCTATCATTTTTTCTTCATCAGTTGGTTGTCTTATAACCTCGGTAGGTTTCCCTTTTTGATGTAAAAGGGACTTCGTCCCAGAAGTTATGCATCATCTTCCTCCGGATAAACTTGGCTTAGCTTTGAGGGAATTGACTCATTTTTAAACTTCAACAAGGATTTATCACGTTTCTTTTGATATTCAAGTATCTCTTTCATTTGCACCTTGATATGATGTTGATGGTTGTCGATGACTTGTACCATTTTTAGGGTTTCTTTAAGATCTTTGGGATTCTTAGAGTAACCTAATATCACTTCGTTGCAGTTAGACATATTGATGGGGTTCTTGATCCACTTGTTGTATTTAACTACTAAAGACTGGTCGGTAGTCAATCGCACAATTGAAAATGCGCTTGACTCATTATGAATTTGTCCCATGTTAACCTTCACCTTAAATAGAACCGTTTGATCAATTAGTTTCAGCAAATCTTCAGGCAGGTCTTCATCGGAACGATTATACATTGCCAAAAAATACCACATTAAATTTGTATACTACGGCTCATTAGTTTATTATTATTATTTTTTAATAAGTTGCTAAAATGCAAAAATCTCACACTAAAATCTATTAATATTTCTGTCCTACCTCCAGAAATTTGACCCAAAGGTCGTGGCAAGGCCTTCCAATCAATTCTTCAGCCTCCCGATCCCAGCATTGTAGAGATGCATTAGCCGTAGAGTCCAAAACCTCAATACTTACCTTGTACCTTCATATTAAGAAAATATGATATTAAATAATTGTCTAATAGATTAAATACCGTGTAAGTCATTTTATTTTATTAACTTAATTTTTACCTAAACACGCTCGAAGAAATTTGTCTCATGCAACCCCCACACTTGAATTGATTTTAATCCTCCTCAAGCTTTCTATGACACTTTGTGCATGCATTGTACCACCAATCATCGATAAGAGAACTAATAATCGGGCATCCAAAACGTGCATGGCTGTATTTAAAATAATACTCTATTAGAAAACCAAACATCAAAAATAAAAATCTAAGAACAACACAACACTAAAATAAATATACCTCATCGACTGTATACAAATAATCGACCGGTGGAAGACGACATTGCCGGAGGCAATCTCATCAACTTCACTGCATGAGAGCGTTAAACTACCATGGCTAATACTCTTGGTCGGATTATTGGACCCCTTTGGAATTTTATATTTATTGAAATTCACAATTTAAAATATGTTCTATAAATAATAAATTAGGTTTTTTATCAAACACTAATCGAATTAATCATATTTCAAAAAAAATACCTGCTTTTAAAAATATACAATACTTTTTGTTTCAATTATTTTTTGTTTCAGTTATAACTTTAAAGATAGATTTCAGTTCCAAAATACACAGAAACTAAACATAAGAAAACAGAAATTGTTGAAACTTTAAAATACAGCAGAATAAATTTTTATTTAATCAAATATAAAAAAAAATCTAGATGATATGTTTTAATTAAATTATTTCCAAAAATTGAAAATTAATAAAATAATATAAAATAACAGTATACAAAATCATAAAATAAACAGAATTTAAAAAAATGCCGAATCTGAAAATATTCTCAGAATAAACAGAATCTAAAAATTTTAAAAAAGAAAAACATAATTTAAAATAAAAAAATAAGCAAAATCTTAAAAAAATGTTGAAACTGAAAAATGGATCAGAATAAGATTCGAAAAAAAAAATGCAATCAGAACAACTATATTATTATCTCTATAGAGCTTGGTATGGCACATTGGCAAAATCATCACCGGAGGTTCCACGGACAGACCTTTTTTGAAAGCCAAGATTTGGTCAACGTATTCACCCCAAAGAGTACAACTTAGGCGAAGACCACTATAATACCAAACGATAACAAAAGATAATTATTAACTTATATATTCCTATTTAAATATAAAAGAAACCATACAAATAATACATGAAATAAATATCCGCATTATTGTAGGCCTCGTTACGTATTTCATAAAGTTACTCAATTTGCAATCCTCGTGTAGCACCAGCTTATGTCAAATCATAATTCACTGCACGAATCGCCCAATAAGCTCGATGCTCCATCTCGATTGGAAGGTGACAAGCCTTTCCATAGACCATCCGATAAGGGCTCGTCCCTAGAACTGTCTTGTATGCCGTTCGATATGCCCAAAGAGCGTCACTGAGCTTAGCTGACCAATCCTTACGATTCGGCTGAAAGTTTTTTCCAGAATTGCTTTGATTTGTCTATTACTTGTCTCCACTTGGCCCGACGTTTGTGGATGATACGCTGTGGCCACTTTGTGTTTCACTCCACATTTTGCCATCAGTTTCTCAAAAGACCGGTTACAAAAATGTGCACCCCCATCATTAATGATAGCTCGTGGAAACCCGAACCTACCAAAATATGCTCTTGAATGAACATGAGCACGACGTTTGCATCACACGTTCTCGTGGGAACAGCCTCGACCCACTTGGACACATAGTCAACGACAACCAAAATATATTCATATCTGAATGATGCCGAAAATGGTCCCATAATATTGATGCCCCACACATCAGAAATCTCCACGACTAAATTGCTTATTTGCGGCATCTCGTCACGTTTGCCAATGTTTCCCAGGCACTGGCATCAATCACATGTCTTAGCGAACTCATGCGCATCTCTAAATATCTTAGGCCAATAAAACCCGGATTGGAGGACCTTGTAAGCCGTCTTCTGACCTCCACAATGGCCTCCACACTGCTGATCATGACAAAACGAGAGAATATTCTGTTGTTCCTCCTCGGGGATGCATCGTCGAATAAGTCCATAATTCCCGAACCGAAAAAGGAATGGGTCATCCCAAAAATAATCCCTGCACATAGAAAGAAATCTTTTCCTTTATTGGAAGGATAAATTGGCACTTACATGACCACAAGCAAGAAAGTTAACAATATCGGCAAACCTTGGAGTGTTATATGAAGAAATAGCATATGTCAACTCATACGGAAAGACATCATTCAAACAACCAAATTCACTCACTCCCTCTCTATCCAGTCGGGATAAATGGTCCGCAACCACATTTTCCCAACCTTTTCGATCCTTTATTTCAAAATTAAATTCTTGTAACAAAAGTATCCACCGGATCAAACGCGGCTTACTTTGGGTTTTATTAAAAAGATAGCGAAGAGCAGCATGATCACTATAGACGACCACTTTTGAACCAATAATATACTCACGAAATTTTTCAAGAGAAAATACCACAGCCAAAAGTTATTTTTCGGTGGTTGTATAGTTCATTTGAGACCCGTTTAACATAAGACTAGAGTAATAAATGACTCGAAGGAGACTATCCACACATTGACCCAACACAGCCCCCATGGCATCATTCAACGCATCACACATAATTTCAAAGGGAAGGGACCAGTTTGGGGCAACGACCACCGGGGCTGTGGTTAACTTTTTCTTAAGAAAATTGAAATCATTCAAGCATGATTCATCAAAAACAAACGGAACATCAGTACTTAACAAATGACAAAGCGGGCAACTAATTTTTGAAATATCCTTAATAAATCGCTGGTAGAAGCCCGCATGTCCAAGAAAACTACGAATACCCTTAATGTTCGTGGGAGGTGGAAAACTTTCAATAACATCAACTTTGGCCTTGTCGGCCTCCAAACCATTACTCGACACAACATGACCAAGTACAATACCACGTCTAACCATGAAATGACTCTTTTCCCAACTTAACGTTAGATGATTATCTAGACAACGTTCAAGCACTTTAGACAAATTTTCAAGACATGAAGCAAAAGAAGAACCGAAAACTGAAAAATCATCCATGAATACCTCAAGAAAGTCGTCTATCATATATGTGAGAATGGAAAGCATGCAGCGTTGGAAAGTCACCGGCGCATTGCAAAGTCCGAAAGGCATTCTTTGGAAAGCAAAGGTCCCAAATGGACAAGTTAACGTCGTCTTCTTTTGATCCTCCGGCGCGATGGCAACTTGATAGTATCCGGACAACCCATTAAGAAAATAATAATATTGATGTCCGGCCAACTTGTCAAGTAATAGGTCGATGAAAGGTAATAGGAAATGATCCTTCTGTATAGCGGCATTAAACTTTCGGATGTCAATACACATCCGCAATCCCGTAGTCAACCGTGTCGGCACAATCTCCCCTTTGTCATTCTCGATTATCGTGATCCCACCTTTCTTCGGCACAACATAGACGGGGATCACCCATTCGCTATCGGGTGCAGCGAAGATGATCCCTTCGTCGATCAATTAAAAAATCTCCTTCTTCACAACCTCCTTTAGAGTAGGATTTAAACGGTGCTGACCTTCTCGAACTTACTTTCGTCCTTCTTCCAGCACAATATAATGCATACATGTGGCTGGACTTATCCCTTTAATGTCTCCCAAACTCCAACAAATAGCTCCTTGGAATTTCTTAAGAACACCAATTAATGCTTCTTCTTCCGCTTTGGCTAACTCGGCAAAAATGATCACCGGCTTCTTCTCGCCTTCCTCAAGGAAAACGTACTTGAGATGATTTAGAAGAGGTTTAAGCTTGGATTTCAGTTCAATATCTTGTTTCTCGGTTTCAAGCTCACAAAGGTCAATCACCCCCTTGGAATTAGGCTCAAGCCAATCGTCGTCTTCAGCGAGCCAAGAGTCGTCGGAATGATCGAGAATGTTACGGAAGTTAGAGTCCTCTTCAAACTTGTCTTGCATAATGAAATCAATGGAATCCACGAATGAACACTTGGCTTTCATGGATGAAGATGGAGTAGCATTAAAGTCATAGATAGAAAATGTGACTGATTCGTCTAACACAGACAAAGTCATGCTCCCATTCTTCACATCAATTAACGTGTTGGTCGTGGTCATGAAGGGTCGACCTAACAAAACCGTATGCTCTCGGTTATCATCTCGAATTTCACCCACGTCCAGAATTACGAAATCAACGGGTACAATAAGGTTCCAAACATGCATAAGGACGTCCTCGACAACTCCCTTCGGGTACCTTACCAACCGGTCCGCTAATTGAAGTTGCATCTTTGTCAGCATAAGAGCACCTAAATCAAACTGCTCAAAAATAGACGAAGGCATTAAATTGATCCCCGCCCCAAGGTCAAGCATACCCCGAGTTTCTTTTCCATTTCCAAATTAATTTTAATACAAAAACTCCAAGGATCACTTTCTTTTGGGGAAGGGGATTTTGTAAGATGACGCTCGCCGCATTTGAAATACAAACTTTGTCATTGTCAGAATATTTTCTTTTTTTTTGATGCCATGTCTTTGAAAAATTTGACATAAGCGGGAACATTTCTTATAACATCGAGCAAAGGCAAATTAACATTAACTTTGGAAAGCATGTTATAAAGATCAAGAAATTTCTTATCTTGATTTTCTACTCGAAGATGACCTGGATATGGAATGGGAGGCCGATAAGGATTAGAGGTCTTGTGAAGAGTCTTTGTAGGCTCGACGTCCTTTTCAACATTATCCGGTGTTTTAAGAATGGTCATCTTCTCGTCTTCTCTCACATTTGGTTTCCTTCCTTCTCCTTTGTTTGGAATTTGTGAATTGGAGGAATACTCATCGGAAGATGCAACATTATTGTTCACAACTCGTCCACTCCGAAGCACTGTTACTGCTTGGGCTTGTGAAGATTGACTCGACAACTTTCCCTGCTCATTCTTTCCTACTTTCTTGGCAAGTTGTCCAAGGTTCGTCTCAGGCTTGTCCATCGGTTTGTCATTACGCAGCAAATTTGAGTCAGTGCGTTGAAAATTTGAGTCAGTGCATTGCATAAATGTACGCAAAGTCTCCTCGAGTGTTGGTGAAACGGGTGCTTGAGTTGGTGGTGGTGGAGGCAATGGTACTTGACCTTGTCCTTGCGGTTGTGATGGTTGCATTGGTCGAGTTGAGAATGAAAATTGACCCTGTCCCCATTGTTGTTGATATGGTTGTTGGGGAACAAAGTCATTTTGTGGCCTTTGGTTCGATATCAGATTCGCCGCATTATTAGGATTCGACCATGAGAAATTTGGATGATCTCTCCACCAATAAGGTTTATTGTTGCGTTGGTTAGGGTTTTGATACCCTTGCCCGGCTTGATTTGTTTGATAACCTTGTACAACAAATGCTTGTTCGTTGGTTCCTCCAGGCTGCTCGAACATCGTTTGGCATACATT
Source organism: Phtheirospermum japonicum (assembly GCA_014905375.1). Taxonomy (NCBI): domain Eukaryota; kingdom Viridiplantae; phylum Streptophyta; class Magnoliopsida; order Lamiales; family Orobanchaceae; genus Phtheirospermum; species Phtheirospermum japonicum. Next base: position 5,969 of record BMAC01001325.1, on the reverse strand, counting down.
CGCGCCATGTCTATACACTCCACAAATGCCACACGTTTCCGATGATGGAGGTATGCCTTGAGGTAAAAGCGTGTTTTGAGTTTGCAGCGAGGCCACTTGTCTTGTTAACTCGACAAGTATCTGTGTATCATCAGGGGATGAATGTGACATCTCTATTTCATGAACAGCTACCTTCCTTGATCGTGAGCTTCTCTGTTGAGAATTATAACTTATTGACTCGCATATGTCCCAAACTTCTTGAGCGGTTCGTGATCCAATCTTTGCCCCTGCTGCATTGTCCACCATATACTGAAAAGTAAGAATAAGCCCATCATAAAACAATTGATTAACGAGCTCAGGAAGATAATAATGATGTGGGCATTGTTTTAACAATTCTTTAAAATGTTCCCAAGCTTCATTGAACGTTTCTCCCTCCGTTTGATTAAATGACGCTATTTTGACTCGAAGTTGATCCGTTGTTTGATTCGAATAATACTTCCCCATGAAGCGATCATATACCATGTCCCAATTCGTAAGAGAATCAGGCTCCAATGACAAAAACCACGTCTTCACTTTGTCCTTTAACGTATACGGAAAACATCTCATCTTCAACTGTTCTTCACAAAGTCCTTGCAATGGAAAGGTTTGGATGACCGAATAAAGTTTTCGGATGAATGTTATTAGGTCTTCATTAAGACGCCCGTGATAGGTAGGCAAAATATTGAAATGAACGGCTTTGAGTTCATAATCTCGAGCCATTGGGCCTAAGCAAATGCATGATGTAAATGGTCCAATTACGGGCCGAGCAAATTTACGCATACGAGCAGGTTGAGGCTCATGTTGATGGAACGGCCTATTAAACTACATATACGGGCCTCGAGGATAATATTGTTGTTGTTGATTAAATTGTTGTTGATGAAAGAAATAAGGCACTTGTTGCTGATTCAGATGTAAGCCTTGATTGTTAACTTATTGATTGAAATGATCTTGATTGAACGGTGGTGGATTTGGTATATTGTGCTGTTCATTTCGAGGTTCCTGTTGGTTTGGTTCTGCAGGGTTTGATCCGGATGAATCCATCGATGTTTCTGCTATCGATGAGAGTCTTGCTCGATTTACCCGGTGAATGTTTTCGATAAAAGTTACTACTTCTACACCAAAAGACCTATGTCCTTGCATCCACTAACAAACAAATTAAAACAATCAAGACAAAAGACACAATAAAATAAACTAAACTGAACATAAACTAACAAATATTTTTGGACAGACTTTGTCAATTCCCCGGCAACGGAGCCAAATTTTGAATCGAACTTTTTTGCTTTAAAATAAAAAGCTCATCCGCAAGAGAACGGAGATATTGTAGGTGATAAGCTAACTCAAGTCGAATCACGAGGAATTGCAATCAGCGTCGATAAATGTTTGTTCAACGTTTTTATATTTAAACACACGATCCATTTTCGGAAAGGATTTCTACAACTATGAATTCAAAAACAAGCATGCAATTATTAAAAACCTAATTGAACATTTAACCTAATTGAAATCATAAGAGACTAAGTGAAAAAACATCATGTGCAACGCCCCAATTTCACTTTAATCAAAATAGGATTTATAATTACGAAAAATATGACGAAACCTTGGCGTCACAATAAATGTCAAGACTTTCAAACTTTACGCAGCGGAAATAAACATAATATGAATAACCAAATCACCATTAAAAAGTAATTTATAATCAAAAACACTTCTTTATGTCTAGTTCAACCATTATTTAAAACAATGAAACGAGATTTAAAAACATAAAACCAACATCAAGAATTTTCATTCCCCTCCTCGTTTCCCTTTCATTCGATATCTTCATTTGTACCTGAAAAAACACGTCGTTGATTTGGGATGAGCTCAACGTACTCAATAGTTACACCGACATACCTCATGCAAAATTATACAACTCACAAATAGCACAATTAACCATAGAATTCATAATTTTAACGTAGAAGACAGTTGACTGCAGCTAAAACGCGGCGGGTTTCCCCGATGACCCTTTTCCCCGGTCATAGGCACTTAAGGCCCCTGGTTTAATCATTGGATATAGCACGCTGGGATAAACCCAATGACCCTTTTCCCCGGTCACGGACAACTTTTGCGGTCCACGGCTATATTAATTTATAAACATAGAATTTCATGACATACATTGTACGTAGATTTGAGCACATAGAATTTAACACAAGACAAGTCGGTGGTCCCTACCTCGTAAATATGTCGTGAAAAATCGAGCGAATGCACGTAGTTGAAATCCTAAATCCCCTTAATGCTGGTCACCTAATCAATTAGAAAATATATTTAATTAGTATTTTCATATTTAAAATAGATATTATAATAATAGTAGTAATAATAATAATAATATAGCTGATAATAATAACAATAATAATATTAATAATAATAATAATAGTATAATAATAATAATAATAAATAATAATAATAATAATAATAATAAGTAATAATAAATAATAATAATAATAGTGATAATAAAAACAAATAAATGGGCTGGAAAGTAGTTTTTAATCATGTTTTGGGAATTTGGGGATTCAATCGAAGCATGGCAGAATGTCTGGGGGTCAATTGGCAATTTAGGAAAAAGTTGTTGGAACAAAAGGGGATTTCAGCCCTAATTTTCCTAATTTTCTCCCCCTCCCGTCTCTTTCCCCTTTCCCCCTTTCTCCCAAAAACTGAAATCGGCCGGTGTTACACATGGCGATCGGACGGCAGTCGATGCACGACGCAGCACGGCGGGAAACGTCGGCTATTCGGCGGCGGCGCTCAGGGCCTCTCTCTGGGCCCGAGCGAATTCCTTCTCCGTCTTCCCTCTTTCTCTAGTTCGAAGCCGGCGGGTGAGGCGTTCGGCAATTCAGGGCGACGACTCGGCGAAAGGGTGCAAGGCGGCTGAGGCGACGCTCCATCGTCTTCGGGCCCCGGGTTGGAAAAACGGCGGACGTCTGGGAGGGGTTGGAACAGGGATGGTGGCGTGTACAGACGATCGTGGCTCGTTGGGTTTGTTTTGGTTGGGTTCGACCTGGGTTAGGGTTTTATGACGAATTCGGGCCGGTTGTCATTCGGGTTCGGTAGTGGTCCAACATGGGGGACTCGGGTGATTTGTCGTCGAGGTTGTCCGGGCCTCGAGTGTGACTGCGAAGGCGGAAGGTTGGGACTGTGGTGTCGGCTAAAACGGCAGGGGTGGCTTGGCTTGGTGCCGCTGTGGCAGGCGTGATTCGTCGCAGCCAAGTCGGGCTGGACCTCGGGTTTTGCACGGGCCGGAGCAGGGTGGCGGTCGGCAGTCGAGTCGGGTTGTGGTCTGGTGTTGTGTTGAACGGGCGGCCGACGGTTGGGGTTGGCGGAAACTGGGAGTTGGGCCGTGGGTTTCGAGTCGGCGTTTGCCGTGGTGGTTTGCAGGTGGTGGTGAAGTTCGGATGTCGTTGGCGACGATGATGTCGGAAACGTGGGGATTGTTGGGTCGTGGTGATGGGCTCGGCAGGGAGTCGTCGGAGTTGGCGATTGGTGATATTGGCAGGAGGTTGGCTGGTGTTTTGTGGTTGGAATCGGCAGCCGATTCGGTAACGACGGCTGCCGGAATATGATTCGAACATTATGTCCTTGAAAACCTTGAAACACAAGACATAAAGAAATTACCTCTTGCGCGGGCCGTAATGAAAAACTGAAAAATTGGAGTGGCTGTATTCTTTTTGGATTTTTTGTTATATAAACTTAGCTTAGGATTTAATTAAGGAAGGTTAGGGTTGAGGTCTTGGTGGGCTCGGGCTAGTCGTTTGGCTCGTTTTCAAGTTCAAAAAAACGACCCAAAAGACGTCTTAAATTTAAAACTAAATAATTCCATTGACAGCCCAAATAGTACTTTAAAATGATTAAGAAAGATTATAATACAAATAAATGTAATTATTCTAGAAATAAAAATTTATTTCATGGACAATTCAATAGTATTTTAATTAAATTGATAAGTTGCTAATTAATTATAATAGTACCTTAGAAATTTATAATGAACTATAAATTCGCTTAATTAGAGTTTCAAATTATTTATAATAACTATAGTATAGATAAATTATAATAATTTTAGAAATCGGAATTATTTTAGAAACTACTTAATAGTAATTTTAAATAAATAATTAAATTACTAAATAGTTATATTAATCTCTTAGAAAATGATAATATAATTTTATTTGGAAAACGAATTATAAATTCGTTTAAATAGTATTCTTAAATTATTTAATAATTAAAATAGGAATTTGTTTTATGGCGACGAGCTTGGGACTAGAATTATATTTTTAATGCATGATGATAATTAAATAAATAAATAAAAATGCATTGGATGTATGGATGTTACAACCTACCCCCCTTAGAAAAATTTTGTCCTCAAAATTCCGCACTTACCCGAAATGCCGAAATTTGGATACTTCGCTTTGAATTCTTCCTCCTGTTCCCAAGTGGCCTCGTTCATCCCATGACGTCTCCATTGCACCTTGATCAATGCTATCTCCTTGTTCCTTAATCGGTGTATCCTACGATCCAAAATTCGCTTCCGGAGCCTCTTCATAAGTTAAATCCTTATTAACCTCCAACTCTTCGTAGCTCACAACGTGGTGTGGATCGTAGACATACTTTCTTAGGCATCGACACATGGAAGACGTTGTGAATGCCCGACAAACTGGGTGGTAGCGCGAGCTCGTAAGCCAACTCCCCGATTCTCCTGAGAATCTCAAACGGCCCTATGAATCTTGGTTTCAACTTTCCCCCTTTGACCAAATCTCACTACACCTCGGACCGGTGCTACTTTCAAAAACACCTTATCGCCTACCTCAAAATGCAGATCTTTTCTTCGTCGGTCCGCATAAGATTTTTGTCGATCCTGCGCAGTCCTAATTCGATCTCGGATCATGGCGATGTGTTTAACTGTCTCTTGGACTAGTTCGGGGCCCAAAATCTTTCTCTCCCCTACTTCGTCCCAGTACAAAGGAGATCTACACTTCCTCCCGTACAAAGCCTCGTAAGGAGCCATACCAATGGTGGATTGGTAACTGTTGTTGTAAGCAAATTTCCACCAATGGTAATAAGCCTTCCCATTGACTTCCCAAGTCAAGTATGCAAGTTCTCAGCATATCCTCCATGATCTGGTTAGTCCTCTCAGTTTGACCGTCTGTTTGTGGATGATAAGCCGTACTGAACTTCAACTTAGTGCCCAAAGCACTTTGCAAGCTCTTCCAAAAGTTCGAGGTGAACCTCGTGTCTCTGTCCGACACAATCGAGACCGGTACTCCGTGCAACTTAACAATTTCCCGAATATAGATTTGGGCATATTGTTCCATGTTGAAGGTCATCTTGACCGGTAAAAAGTGAGCCGACTTGGTTAAACGATCTACTATCACCCAAACTGCCTTGTTACCTCTCGTCGACGGCGGTAAACCTACTACGAAATCCATCGAGATATGCTCCCACTTCCATTCCGGAATCTCTAGTGGTCTAAGCAAACCCGACGGTCGTTGGTGTTCGGCCTTGACTCGCTGGCAAACTAGACACTTTCCCACAAAAGTGGCAATGTCTCTCTTCATGCTCCTCCACCAAAACACTGTCTTCAAGTCCTTATACATCTTGGTACCACCAGGATGTGCAGTGTAAGGAGTACAATGGGCTTCTTCCAGAATTTCTTTCCTTAGATCCTCGTCTTTTGGAACACAAATTCTTCCTTCGTAAAACAAAACTTCCATCGTCTGCTAAAGCAAAACCTTTGATGGTTCCTTTCCGCACTTTCTCCTTCATCTTGCTTATGAAACCATCCTGGGTTTGAATTTCCTTGATCCTTTCTCTCAAGGTTGGTTGCACCACTAAGGATGCTAAGATCCCCTTCGTGTTCTTTGGAGGTATTACCATTTCGATCTTCATCTTGGCGAACTCCTCAACCAACTTATCTTGTTCGGAAAGTAAACTCATCG
>BMAC01001324.1:301363-332556 GCA_014905375.1 Phtheirospermum japonicum | reverse complement strand
TGTCAAGATTGACAAGACTATTAGCACGACATTTGTACAAGGTTACAAGAAACTAAGATGAAGTATATTACAAACTTTTGATTATAAGGATGTGACCATGATTTTTCACAAAAGAACTATACCTGTGCGCCAAGAGGAACAGGAAACAAGCCATAAACAGAATATTCTAGCGCTACAATGATAACATGGGTGCTTTGAAGTAGCCGGCGAACATTGCGGAGAACAACTGTTTGGATCAGTGGATAAGGATCACGAAGAGACCGTATCTTCAAACCAAAAACGAGTAAAGCCATTTATTTAATCTATTGTTAAAGGGGTAAAATAAGTAAATAGTCATTTACGGTCAAGATACCTCAATGTGTCTTGGCAAGAGACCTATAGCATATGGCTTTTCAACAATAACTGATGTAGGAGCCTCTGACCAGCAAATCCTGCCTTCCTGAAGAAGTTTCCCATTTTGATCGACAAACACGCCAATATTATCCTGAAAAAAAATTGAAATGACTAAATTTTCATTTTTGTGGGAAGCATGCTACAAATTATTTAGTAAAGACAGGAACCACAACGTACATGAAATGGATGTAAGTCTTAAACTGAACTTCCATAGTAAATAATAACAGTTCAACTGATTGAAAAGAAAAGAAAAGAAGAACGGATCAACCTATCAAGGTGATTCATGGACCTAACAACAAAGTTTTAGACAAAAAAAAAAATAAATCTTTAACCATGTGTTATACTTCATGATACATAGATCGAAGCAGTATAACTACATTTCTTCAACCCAACATATCTGTAACATTGATTGTACGCCGATTTTGACTAGAAGCTAATAAGTACTGTGTATATTGCAGATGACAACTTCAATTATTTATCTTCTCCGCTTCTCCCATGAAATTGCCTTAGTGCTTGGAAAACTAATTTTTACAGGATATGGTATGCTAGAAACAGTGACTCCTTATGACACAACAAAACCATGCAATAAGAAGCCCAAATTGACAAATATAACATTATTTAATGCGCTGACAGCACAAGCTCTTGAGGAAAAATCACATTCTTCAAACGTCTGCTATGATAACGAATCCCAAATAAAGCAATATATTACTGCAACAATCTGCCCACAGAGGTTGGTATCAAGCTTTTAAGAAGTGAAGAACAATCCAAAAAAATGAAAAGGAGTAGTATTTAGAGTAGAATGACAACGGAGTAAGTTCAGCACAGGCAACAGTGGATAGGAACGGACAAGAAGATGAGTTGCTTAAACTGCAATGGCCAGGAAGTAGATGAATTCGAATTGTAGTGCCTCGGAGAAGCCAACAAGGCTAATAAAATCTCACTTTCAATAGTTTTTATAACATAGTAATGGACAAATTGTGAAAATGGAAAACAAAAGCATGTCACATGTAATATAGGTAATCGTAATGCAGCGATAATTACGTAATGTGTGATCAATGCTTAGAAACTAGATGAGAATCTAAATCTTCCCAGTGTGTTCCAAATCTTCAAAACAACCCACCTTTCAGTACATTCAGGGTGTGAAAGATAAGATAAGCCCATCACGACCATGTAAATCCTAGTCATGGTTACTGAAGAAATAGTTGAAAAACGTGGATGTGATTTTGTGAATGCTGTTTGCGCCTTGTTCAGTTGTTCTAGTTTAATAATGTACACGACGCCGTTTCTGTTTTAGACAAATCGGCATCATTTTGTAGTCTCACTTTGAATGTCTCGCATCTGTTATTTAATGCAGCATGGACATGCATTTTGTGTGTGTGATGTATCAAATATTAGGAAATGAAAAAGTTCAGTTCTTTTCCTCCATAGTTCTAGATCTACAGAATTTTTACATGGTATCTAGAGCCACGAGTTGAGAAATTAGTGCCGATCACCTTGCTAAGAGGAATACGTGATCAATTTAAGCTTTCAATCATGGCGGCTTCGTTTAATAATGCTTGGCCAGATCTGATAGCTGCAACTGGATCTGAAAATCGACAGATTTCAAATCGCGAAGATGATCCGATCTTTCTGCACGGATCCGATCATCCAGGTTTAGTACTCGTTACTCATCCACTTACTGGTTCAAATTTTTTAGGTCGGAAGAGATCGATGATAATTGCGTTGGGCGCGAAGACTAAGCTAGGGTTCATGATGGTAGTGTTGATAGACCTGATTCGACTGCTGAAATATTGATCAGTGGAAAAGGGTGGATTGGATGGTTATATCCTGGGTTTTGAATTCGTTGTCAACTGTTCGCTCCGAAGGGAAATCGATTTCCTAGATTCACTGTGATTCTGCAAAATTGCTTTGGGATGAAATTTGTCAGAGGTTTGGGGAAAGTGACAGTCCTCTGATTTATCAACTTCGGCCTGAAATTGCTAATCTAAAGCAAGGAACTGACTCAGTAATTTTGTAATTCATCAAATTTATGAAGATGTGGGATTAATATACTTGTTTGGTGCCTGAGATCAGTTGTAATTGTGCGAATGGAAAATTATTGGCGGAACAGGAGAATCAAACAAAATTGATGCAGTTTTTGATGGGACTCAATGAGAGCTATGATCATGTGAGAAAATCAACTGCTGCTGATGATTTTATTAGCTGAAAGGCAGAAGAGTGTGCAATTGAATTTCACTGAGCCACAACAAAGTGTAGCTATGGCAGTCAGAGGAGGAAATTATGGCAGAGGAGATGGAAAACCACAGTGGTGTGGAGGTCAAGGAGGACAGTGGAATGGGAGAAGAGGAAGAGGAGGAAACAGATTAAGTAAAGAGGAGAGAGCAAAGCTAGTGTGTGATCATTGTAAATGGACAGGGCATGAGAGGTCTAATTGTTTCAAGCTAAATGGATTTCCTGACTGGTTTAAGGGGTTAAAGGAGAAAAAAGGACAAGGAGTCGCAAAGAATCAGGAAAGGGTCAACATAGTGGACCACAATCACAGTCTGATATTACAGGAGATAGCAAAATTGCTGGGAAATAAGTTTTGATGCAACTCAAGGTGTATCACAAGAGTTTGGCCTATTTGTGAACTTTGCACGTAACACATGGAAATGAAATGCATAATGCTTTGTCAACCTTAGAATCTGTGAGTAAAGATGCATGGGTAGTGGATACAGGTGCAAGCAGGCATATGTGTGCTAATATGAATCTTCTCTTTAATCTTACACTTCTGGATTATAGAGAATTGGTATATCTAACAGATGGAAGCACTAATGTAGTAACTCATAAGGGAGAAGCAAACTTGAATGGAGATATAAATTTGAGTGATGTGTTATATACACCAGAGTTCAAGTATAATCTGTTAGCAGTGTCACAGTTGTGTGGATCTACTGGGATTAAGTGCACTTTTACATCTTCCTGCACCTTGCAGGACCAGGAGAGTAACAAACAGGTGGCTGTTAGTGAGCTGGTAGGAAGATTATATGTGATCAAGGGAGTTTGCTCATCAGGAGATTCAGCTTTTAGTTGTAACACAACTGTAGAAGATTGGTATAGAAGGACATGCTTCTTTTAGTACTTCACAACATTTGAGTTTTCTTAAACGCAAATGTACTGCTAATATTGATTTATTAATAAAGTCTTTTGATACGTGTTTTAAGGCAAAACAGCACAGGGTATCTTTTCCTAGTAGCATGATTCAAACTGCTTCTTGCTTTGAATTGATCCATGTTGATATATGGGGCCCATGTAGGGAGGTGACTGTAACAGGAACACCTTACTTTCTCATAATTGTAGATGACTTCAGTAGGGGGACATGGGTGTATCTCATGAGAGACAAGACACAAGTATCACAAGTCATGAAAAACTATATGCAGTTGATCAAGACACAATTTGCTTGCAGAGTTAAAACCCCATTCTAGTTTTAATAATGTACATGACGCCGTTTATGTTTTAGACAAAACGGCATCGTTTTGTAGTGTCACTTTGAATGCCCACGTCTGTTATATAATGCAGCATGGACATGCATTTTGTGTATGTGGTGTATCAGATATTAAGAAATGAAAAAGTTCAGTTCTTTTCCTCCATAATTCTAGATCTACAGTATTTTATCAATTATCACAAGTCAGTGAGAACAAATCAGAAAAAGTATAATCATAAGGATGTGACAAGCCATAGTATGTAGGACAGCGCGGTATTTCTACCAAGTGAGGGAAAACTTGCATTTACTCCGCCGATAACTTTAACCATAAAAGTACTGTGCAAACAACCAGAAGAGCACAACAAAGGTTATTGTAAGCAACACTCCGGAAACTAAGGATGGGTACACAATTTTGGTAGTTTCCGAACATGGATACATACAATATTTACGTTCGTGTAGTTTGCACGCTCAATCAACAAGCGTACAAGATTTATATTTCCAGGCTTGATTCAGGTTCACTAGCTTTCAAAGGTCCTACAAGTACAAGGCATTTCCTGAGAGCAAGCTGATTCTTCTTGAGGCAAAAAACTTAGAATGGCCTTGTAAGATGCATAGAAGTGCTGACCACAAATTACAATCTACATTGAAATCTTTTTCTCGCCTAATTTAACTAATGAACTTAACAATACACCATTTCCTATATTTCTGTTTTCTCCAGCAAAATAACCTACAAAAGAAGAAAAATAGCAGCTGGAAAGTCTATTTAAGCCAACGCCTTTGATTGGAAAATTTCTCGCTGCTGTCGATGGGAAAGGGAAGGAAGAGAATAAAAGAAAGGATATCAATGAGTGAATCATCAGCATTTTATTTATTCAATATCCAAACTAAATACAAATTGTAAATAAAATATACAGGGGAAAATTTCTCTTTTGAGCTTTCATGAGCTCTCTAAGATGAACTAATCTTCAGCTTTGGCTATCAGATAGGAGCACTACTGGTAAGCATAAACATGCCACTAAGTTGGATCCTCTAGTGAGAAAATAGCGATTGGAAATAAATAAATTACCTTCCCTAGAAGAAGTTCTCCTGATGGAAGAGATGCAACCAAAGGCGGAGCAATCCTCCCCGACGGAAACACCTCAGACAATGCACCATTTGTTGAATTCAGTATCACATACTCTCTTCGGATCCCCACACATATATTCTCACCACACCATGACATTGATTTGACTGTGTCTGGAACACCAAATTCTTTTACTTCCACAAACCCACGCCCCCCTGAACAAGCAGTAAAACCACTGTGAATTATATTTCTATAAACTAAAAGAAAATGCACATATATTCAGTAACAACTAACACTGAGTACTAAAAATTGAACTGGCAGTCAAGGATCGGCATTTTATCATGGAACCAATAATCAAGGAATTCTACTAATTTATCATGCCACAAAATAAAAGTGCAGTGCAATAGGTTGATGAATAATCCACCATACTCAGCAAGTAGCACCAAGTCACGAGACAATGATATTGTCAGATCATATTTTTGTCAAAAAAATAAAATAAAATAATAATAACAATAAAGGAAGGAAGGAAAAGAAGCTCGTATCTCAAGATCAAGATCAAAGTTAGTACACTTTTTCATTCTGCCCACTTCATGTGGTATAACTCACTTAAATATGCTTAGATTAATTAGTGCTGACAACAAAATGCTTGTTTTTCACATTCCTAAAAAAAAATTAAGATGCCTTCATATGAAAGACAACAGCATTCAAATTAATTACTAAAACCTAAATACAAACATTTAAATTATAAGTGTACTTGCTCAGTACTCTAACCACAACCACCAAGAGCATGACCCTTTTTAATTTATAGAAGAACCCTCTTAATAGAAACAATGAACCAACTCCATTTCATTTGAAAGATACGAGCATTTTACCATCGTGTCTGAAAATGCAAACCCTCTTCTGCCGAGCAAAGCACAGAAATCCTCGCCTCTCATCCCAAGAGTAGGCGTTGGCGCCCTTGGCCTTCGTAATCACGGCCAGAGTCTCTAAACTAGGCAGCCTATGAAAGGCGATCGACTCGGAGAGCGAGAGTAGGAGCTCCCGTGACTTGAGGACCTCCATTGCGAGCATCGGCTTTTTGGAGAAGCCATTAATCGTGCGCTCTAGAACGTAGGGCTCTTTCTTCAGCTCCAGGGGCTTGGAATATAATTCGGAGGGCGACGGTGGAGATCGGGGGTCTCCGGCCAAGGATTCTGGACCGTAGATTCGGAGGGAGCCATCTGAGCAGGAGATGAGAAAGTTGGAACCGTAGGATTCGATGACGTCGATTCTGGTGGAGGAATTGTTGAGGAGCTGGAAGGAATCGTAGGCGCTGTGCACCATTTTTATTTTTATTTGTTTTACAGAGTTTTATTAGCTTCAGGTGCCTGAAGATGGAATTTTTGCAGGGGCAAGGGCATAGAGGAGAAAGAAAAACGACGTCGGATGGTGGATTTGTTAATTTTGATGTGGTTGTTAGTGTTGACTTCAAGTGGAACGGCCCGAAAGGTTGTCCCGCGCTTTCTAACTTGCTATTTTGGTCGGGCTCATTCAGAATTGAAGAATTATTAATAAATATTAATTTATTAATTATTATTATGTAATTGATTTGGGTTCACTTTAATTAAAAATAGGTTGGAAAAAATTGCCAACCAATCTATTGCTTTTTTTTCCCCCTCTTTACTTTACAAAATATAATTTTTTTAAAATACCTCCTCATATATAAAATTTTGATAAATTACCTTTTACTATCAGGGTTTTTTTTAAATGACCGAAAAAACTGTTTAAGCAACGAAAAAGTTTATTTTTAGGTTTTGGAGGGTTATCAACGCAGGTTTGAGATGAGAATTTGCGTAGTGACTCAAAAAAATGTGAGGAATCAAACAGAATCGATTAAAATTGGTACAGAATACCGAAATTTGGTGAATAAATCTACAAATTTGTAAATTGGTTTAGAGTTTCGGAAGGTTATTGGCATCGGATGGGGCAAAAAATTTGTGTGGAGGCTCAGAAAAGTGAAACGAAAACGACGAATCCAATAGAGGCCAAACAGAGCACTGGAAATAGGTTTAGGTTCACTGAGCAATTTTCTTGTTTTATGATTCTTTCATAAAACTAAAAGAATTCTCCGGTGAACCTACTTTCGTTACTCTATTCTGGCCGCTTTTGGTTCCATTGGATTTTTCAGTTTTTAATGCTCAGCCCTATCCGAAGCCGATAACCCTCCCCCCCAAAAACCCTAACTCTAGTTACAAAATTGTACATTTATCCAACTTTTGGTGCGACTTCCGTTTGTTCCGTTGGATTCCTCTTTTTTCTTTTTTTTTTTTTTTTTTGAGTCATCACGTAAAATTTCAGTTCAAACCGATATCGATAACCTCTCAAAAAAACCCAAAACAAACTTTTATGTCACTTAAACAACTTTTTTGTCAAAAAAAATGATAGTAAGAGGTAATTTGTCAAAATTATATATATCAAGAGGTAATTTAAAAATATATATTTTAGAAGGTATATGGAAAAAATGCGATAGATCGAGACACAAAATAAAATTTTCCCTCAAAAATATAAAATTTGAAGTAAAGGTGTACAATCGTAACAAACGACAAGATACATATACATGGTGCAACAATCTGTAATAAAAATAAAATAAAAAATAAAAAATGAGGAAATTTTAATTTTCTTGAGTTTTTTTTCTGTAATACTATATATTTTGTCAAGTTATTAAATACATAATTTACTTGACTATCTTAATAACTAAACACGCATCATATAAAAAAAAGTAATATTTTGCATTGATGAACTAATCACAAATCTTAATGAAAATTAAAGGTTTGACCACTTTCCCGATCACCCCAAATGATATTAACGTTGTTACAATGATAAATGGTCGAGAATTAATGTATAGTATTATCAGTTCCAAAATTATTACATCATGTTTGATTCAATTATAACTCCAAGATTTTATCAGGTGAATGTTACTTGTAATGTCCTGTTGATCGCAACCATGACGGGTAACAAAGGCGAGACTTGGGAAGACTCGGTCGAGACTAGCGCAATAGGCGAGGCATGCCCTAACTTGGGAAAGTTGTCTAGTGTGCGGGTGACACTCGACTCCATAGTTGAGAGATTGGCGGTGATGGATCAGAAACTCGTGCGTGTTAGTCTAGAGATGGCCACATTACGCCGTGATGCCGACAGACGGGAGGCTGCTGTGTGCGATGGCGAGCGAGGGAACAACGCATCGAAGATGTGCGGGGGACACTCGCACCCTGTGAGCCGATGGTGGGTGGAACACGCCAGGACACCTTAACGGGCTCGACCTGACCATGAGGAGGCCGAACCTTCTCCTCCCAAAAAGGAAGGTGCCTAGCCGCACCTCTCCAAACCCTAAAGCGTCGAACTTCATGCTTGGACGCAAGCAAGTGGGCTTTAAAGTCCAAAGTCCGAAATCTTCTAGTTGTCCTTAGAAGCATAAATATGGTAACCCTAAGGCGGTTTTCCCTTGGTTGTTTATGGGCCGATTTAGGGGCTAGATAGAGTAGTTTGGCGAAGGGGAAACCTTAACCCTAGCAGTAATGTATAAATAGGCTGCTCACCTATTGTAATTGTTATCACAAACGAGTATCTTAATACAAGTCTTTAATTTCCAACTCGTGAATCTCTTAGCTCTTTTGTTAGCTTTCTCGTGTGCTTGTCTTCCTTCTCCTCGTACGACAGCCTTGTTGGCTCGACACAGTTCCCGCCTTACGAACCATCGCCACACGGCTCAAACCTCTCCGCTGCCGTACTTGTTGCGCCGTGACACAAAAGTGCAAAAGACAATTATTTCTTCACATATTATAAATAAATAAAAAAGAAAAGGAAATGATGAGATTGTACAATCTACAAATCATGTAGCGTGACCCTCCCATAAGCAAGAGAAAAATAAAACTTTTCCAACAACAAATGTGAACTAAGAGAGAGCTTTGGCAAATAGAGGTAGCTCGATTAAACACTCAAAGGGCACTAAAAGGAAGGGAGAATTAGATACATATTCCAAAGATCACACAGTTCCAGCTGCAATTTGTGGACTCCAACAGTCTAGGAACAATATATCAAACAACCAAAAAAGAGCCATGACAGAGACATTATTTTCTCTTGTACAAGACTGGTACAAGGTGAGCATCTCGTAAGGTCAGCCTACTTGTGAGCACTGAGATGGATGTACACTCTTAACAGAAGAATATGTCAAAAATAAATCTCCAGGCATGGATTGTGGTCGAGACCAAAGTACACATCTTAATCAAGCATGTAAATTCTGGAGGCAATGTCTTGAACCAACCAATCAAACCCTTCAAGCAGTCCATCCCCAGTATATGCGCTACATCCCACAATTCTCCAGTGTCGGCTTTTATCCATGGCTTCCAGGTTGAGCACCTGAATGTAGATGTTAAAACAAAAAATAAATAAATAATATTAAATCAGAAATTAAAGAACTGAATAGGAACAGAAAGTAATGTCATTTCTATCAAAGCCAGCTCTTTCACAGTCCTCTCTATTTGAGACAATGTAAAAATAGGGACACCATATGCCTAATAAGATATGAGGCACACTTAAAACTAAATCCTTAAAAAAAAAATTAGAAAACTTTAAAAAAAAGAACATTAAGAAAAACTAAAAGAACTGTTGAAGATATAATTTGATTCATTAAAGATATAATTTGATTTATAGAAGATATAATCTGATTCAATGTGAATATATCTAGAAGATTATGTATAGCTAGAAATCAGGGATCTTTATTTTATTTCCTTTGTAAACTTTCTCTTGTATATAAATACATCAGTGTATGTATGAGGAAAACACAACATAATTTTCTACAACTCTTTCTATATGGTATCAGTGTTTGGGGTTTTTTGGAAATCCTCCCTCTGCCAAAGGTTAAAAAAAACAAAAAAAAAACCCTTTGTGACTGCCACCAGCCTTTGTGGCTGCTCTTCCATGGCCTCGACCGAGTCTTCCATGACCTCTGGCTCTGCTATGACATTCACTAACATCCCACTGATTCTGTGCAAGAAGTTGAGCGGATCAACCAACTACAGTATCTGCGCTGTTGCTGTCCAACTGTTGTTCCAAGGTCAAGGCCGTGCCGCCCACTTAACCACTCAGGCCAGTGCGATTCCCTCCACAGATTGAGATCGTTGGTAGAAAACTGAGGCTTCTTTATGCGGCGTTCTTTGGTTCCCTATTGCTCCTAACCTTCAACTTCAATATACCAGGCGTTTTCAACTTGTTATGTGGTATGGACCAAAGCCAAGAAAGTCTACTCCAATGATGCCCATCGATTTTACAGCGTGGTTATGTTGTCCACTAAATTTGAGAATATGGATATACAAACATATCTTGGTAAGCTTGATCGTTTGATTACTGACTATGCTGCCTTAATCCCTTTCACCAGTGATGCAACGACCTTTTATAAGCAACAGATCAATTTTTCATGGTTGTTGCTCTAGCTGGTCTCCCACCAGAACTTGACTAGGTGCGGAATCAGATTTTATAAGACTCGAGTATCCCCGACTATGACATGATTTGTGAACAACTGCTACGTCTCTCCACTCAAGCCGCTCTTCACATTGCATCTAATCCGGTCTTCCACTAACAAACTAAACATAGAGAAATAGATTGTCACTTTGTGAGAGAGAGAGTACTTTCTGGAGATATCACCACCGACTTTGTTTGCTCCAGTTAACAATTGGCAGACATGCTCACCAAAGCTCTTAAGGGGGTCCATGTTGATTACATTTATAACAAGCTGGGTTCATATGACATCTATGCTCCATCTTGAGGGGGAGTGTTGAAGATTTGATTTGATTCGTTGAAGATATGATTTGATTTATTGAAAATATGATTTGATTCTATGTGAATAAATCTAGAAGATTATGTATAACTACAAATTAATGATCTTTATTTTATTTCCTTAATCGTGAACCTCCTCCTGTATATAAATACATCAGTGTGTGTATGAGGAAATATATGGCATATATTTTCTACAACTCCTTCTATAAGAACTAAAAAAACTGGAAAAAACCCCCCCCTAAAAACTGAGAAACTAAAATTTGGACTTGGTTCTAACAGAAAGTATTCTGTCAGGCGGACTGACACAAGTTTTGCCCTAAGATAGTAGTTCATAATACGATCATCATTCTGCGGTAATGAAATAATCAAAGTTTTTAATATCAATTGTCACTCAGATCAGCTATTATTGCCTTGACTAGAAATGATTGTCCTTTAACTGAAGAGAAAAAATAAATGTGAAAACTAAATGATTATGGACACTAGGAGTCACAAAATGACATGGCAAACTACCCATCACACGGACAAATTATTACCAGCTATATGTGTGCTGATATCATAAACTCCAAAGTAAGATTGGATAAGGTTAACACTAAGCTATAGCGGATAATCCTTTATCAACGACACCAAAACCAGTGCTGTCAACAATTAAAAACAGAACCATCCTGGATGTAAACTAGCCACTTTCTCACTGAATTTTAAATTGTTCCCAACATGTGGGCATGTTCGTGAGAAAATCATCACAAGAACCTGAGATAAAGTGTGCATTTTTTCGCAGTAGGAAAAAATAAAAAATAATAATAATTCAGTCCTCAGATTTCCATTCGTGTACATGCATTGCTCGAAGGTCTCATTTTTTTTTTCTAAAGTGCGAACTTATTATTAAAAAGATGAAAAACGTTTATACAAACACAGATCACGACGTCTATTCCCTGACTAAAGGCATTTGCTCGGGCCTCATTAAAACCTCTCGAGGTAAACCCACCCTTGTGGGAGAAACCCTCGTAGAGGAAAGAGTACCCTCCCTACGCCAGTAGTGGAAGGAACAGAACAGAGCGGTAAGGAACGCTAAGAGCCACAAGCCGGCTAAGTGTAAAAATAAGCTACAACAAGCAGGTCGTGATCTAACAAGCAGCAATACCAAGGTTCTCAGCTGAACCTAAGTGTGCATTTATTTGCTCGAAGGTCTCATTGTATACAGCACAATTGTGGGGAAAATAATCTCAAGGCGAATCTGAGATCAAATGTGCTTTTCTTCTTTCTTTCTTTCTTTTTTTTTTCAAGTAGGAAAAATTAAAAAAATAAAATTCAGTCCTCAGATTTGCATTCATGTATATGCATTGCTCGAGGGCATGAAAGTGGGGACCCAGAATGCAAAAGAAATATTTTCCAGAAATATTACTAGGAAACCAAACCCGCCACTAAACTTTTGATGAAAACAGAAAGAGCTCAACTCAAAAGGATAATCACTTAATAATAACGGAGTGGAGTCAAACAATCCTAAATCATTACCTTAGCTATCTCATCAGGTGACAGAGAGCCTTGAATGTCCTGTTTATTTGCAAAAATCAACAATGATGCTCCTGATAGCCTCTGTAAAAATCACATAACCCTAAGTTAAGATAACCAACTGGGCAAACAACTAAAGTAGAATTTAAAATACTTTTCCTCCTCGCAAAAATAAAAAAAACACAAACACAATGAAACAATTAATCTACAAACTTCGCTTGCTTTGTTTCAGTAAACATGACTCAAAAACTTCAACATGCTCATTAGTTATGATCTAAGTCTGCATAAGCAGACAACAATCTAAGTTCCATGACCACAAAACCAACACTCAACTGACGTACAAAATTATAATTACGTAAGAAAAAAACATGTGTTAAACCACCTAATGGAGTACATTCCGTTTGGCAGGGCCCAAAATTTAGTTTATGTAAGAAAAAAACTTGTGTTAAACCACCTAATGGAGTGCACTCCATTTGGCAGGGCCCAAAACTTAGTTTTTCAGTATTTAAAGTTCTTTTTATAATTTTTTTTTTTAAATTTAGTTTAGTTTTTCTTAGGGTTTTCCAGTATTTTTAGGGTTATTTTGCAAAATACCCCAGGAACATATGGGTGGTGGCTTTTTAATCCCAAGCTTTAGTTTTCAGATTTTCTTATTAGTTTTTTAGGATTTTTTTTTTTAAATTTAGTTTAGTTTTTCTTAGGGTTTTCCAGCATTTTTAGAAAACCTAAAACTGGAAACCCTAAGAAAAACTAAACTAAATTTAAAAAAAAAATTATAAAAAGAACTTTAAATACTGAAAAACTAAGTTTTGGGCCCTGCCAAATGGAGTGCACTCCATTAGGTGGTTTAACACAAGTTTTTTTCTTACATAAACTAAATTTTGGGCCCTGCCAAACGGAATGTACTCCATTAGGTGGTTTAACACATGTTTTTTTCTTACGTAATTATAATTTTGTACGTCAGTTGAGTGTTGGTTTTGTGGTCATGGAACTTAGATTGTTGTCTGCTTATGCAGACTTAGATCATAACTAATGAGCATGTTGAAGTTTTTGAGTCATGTTTACTGAAACAAAGCAAGCGAAGTTTGTAGATTAATTGTTTCATTGTGTTTGTGTTTTTTTTTTTTTTTTTTTTTTTAATTTCTACAAGATTTATTTTAAGGAGTGGGAGTCTAGTTTATTTTTGCGAGGAGGAAAAGTATTTTAAATTCTACTTTAGTTGTTTGCCCAGTTGGTTATCTTAACTTAGGGTTATGTGATTTTTACAGAGGCTATCAGGAGCATCATTGTTGATTTTTGCAAATAAACAGGACATTCAAGGCTCTCTGTCACCTGATGAGATAGCTAAGGTAATGATTTAGGATTGTTTGACTCCACTCCGTTATTATTAAGTGATTATCCTTTTGAGTTGAGCTCTTTCTGTTTTCATCAAAAGTTTAGTGGCGGGTTTGGTTTCCTAGTAATATTTCTGGAAAATATTTCTTTTTGCATTCTGGGTCCCCACTTTCATGCCCTCGAGCAATGCATATACATGAATGCAAATCTGAGGACTGAATTTTATTTTTTTAATTTTTCCTACTTGAAAAAAAAAAAGAAAGAAAGAAAGAAGAAAAGCACATTTGATCTCAGATTCGCCTTGAGATTATTTTCCCCACAATTGTGCTGTATACAATGAGACCTTCGAGCAAATAAATGCACACTTAGGTTCAGCTGAGAACCTTGGTATTGCTGCTTGTTAGATCACGACCTGCTTGTTGTAGCTTATTTTTACACTTAGCCGGCTTGTGGCTCTTAGCGTTCCTTACCGCTCTGTTTCTGTTCCTTCCACTACTGGCGTAGGGAGGGTACTCTTTCCTCTACGAGGGTTTCTCCCACAAGGGTGGGTTTACCTCGAGAGGTTTTAATGAGGCCCGAGCAAAATGCCTTTAGTCAGGGAATAGACGTCGTGATCTGTGTTTGTATAAACGTTTTTCATCTTTTTAATAATAAGTTCGCACTTTAGAAAAAAAAAATGAGACCTTCGAGCAATGCATGTACACGAATGGAAATCTGAGGACTGAATTATTATTATTTTTTATTTTTTCCTACTGCGAAAAAATGCACACTTTATCTCAGGTTCTTGTGATGATTTTCTCACGAACATGCCCACATGTTGGGAACAATTTAAAATTCAGTGAGAAAGTGGCTAGTTTACATCCAGGATGGTTCTGTTTTTAATTGTTGACAGCACTGGTTTTGGTGTCGTTGATAAAGGATTATCCGCTATAGCTTAGTGTTAACCTTATCCAATCTTACTTTGGAGTTTATGATATCAGCACACATATAGCTGGTAATAATTTGTCCGTGTGATGGGTAGTTTGCCATGTCATTTTGTGACTCCTAGTGTCCATAATCATTTAGTTTTCACATTTATTTTTTCTCTTCAGTTAAAGGACAATCATTTCTAGTCAAGGCAATAATAGCTGATCTGAGTGACAATTGATATTAAAAACTTTGATTATTTCATTACCGCAGAATGATGATCGTATTATGAACTACTATCTTAGGGCAAAACTTGTGTCAGTCCGCCTGACAGAATACTTTCTGTTAGAACCAAGTCCAAATTTTAGTTTCTCAGTTTTTAGGGGGGGGTTTTTTCCAGTTTTTTTAGTTCTTATAGAAGGAGTTGTAGAAAAATATATGCCATATATTTCCTCATACACACACTGATGTATTTATATACAGGAGGAGGTTCACGATTAAGGAAATAAAATAAAGATCATTAATTTGTAGTTATACATAATCTTCTAGATTTATTCACATAGAATCAAATCATATTTTCAATAAATCAAATCATATCTTCAACGAATCAAATCAAATCTTCAACACTCCCCCTCAAGATGGAGCATAGATGTCATATGAACCCAGCTTGTTATAAATGTAATCAACATGGACCCCCTTAAGAGTGCAAAAGAAATATTTTCCAGAAATATTACTAGGAAACCAAACCCGCCACTAAACTTTTGATGAAAACAGAAAGAGCTCAACTCAAAAGGATAATCACTTAATAATAACGGAGTGGAGTCAAACAATCCTAAATCATTACCTTAGCTATCTCATCAGGTGACAGAGAGCCTTGAATGTCCTGTTTATTTGCAAAAATCAACAATGATGCTCCTGATAGCCTCTGTAAAAATCACATAACCCTAAGTTAAGATAACCAACTGGGCAAACAACTAAAGTAGAATTTAAAATACTTTTCCTCCTCGCAAAAATAAACTAGACTCCCACTCCTTAAAATAAATCTTGTAGAAATTAAAAAAAAAAAAAAAAAAAAAAACACAAACACAATGAAACAATTAATCTACAAACTTCGCTTGCTTTGTTTCAGTAAACATGACTCAAAAACTTCAACATGCTCATTAGTTATGATCTAAGTCTGCATAAGGCAGACAACAATCTAAGTTCCATGACCACAAAACCAACACTCAACTGACGTACAAAATTATAATTACGTAAGAAAAAAACATGTGTTAAACCACCTAATGGAGTACATTCCGTTTGGCAGGGCCCAAAATTTAGTTTATGTAAGAAAAAAACTTGTGTTAAACCACCTAATGGAGTGCACTCCATTTGGCAGGGCCCAAAACTTAGTTTTTCAGTATTTAAAGTTCTTTTTATAATTTTTTTTTTAAATTTAGTTTAGTTTTTCTTAGGGTTTTCCAGTTTTAGGTTTTTTTTTTTTAGGTTTTCATTTCCCCCCCTATTTTTTAGGGTTCTTTTATTAGTGTTTTAGTTACTTTAGTTTTTCAGGGTTCTATTTTTTTTATTTATTTTCTTTTTTGGTATTTAAAAAAATTAAAATTATTATGGACCTGCCTAACAGTTAGGTAGTTTGATATGAGTGTGCTTCATTATGTAATTGGGCAGTAGACAGCATCTTACAAAATGTAAAATATGAAGATTTTACAATATATCTCAGGGTTTCAGATTCACCTTTATTAAAGGCATATAATCAATATAAAACATGGACATTCCGACTTCTCAGTATATAGCGTCTCAGCTTACTATCCTCTAACAGCACAACATGCGAGATATAACACAGAGCACAAAAAAGGACTACCTAGGGCCTGTTTGCCCTAGGGTTCAGAATACCGGATCTGGTATTTTGAATACCGAATGCTCGTTTGTTCTAAGACTAAAAATCAAATACTCAACCAACAATTTCTTACAACTAAATAATTAAATACTACTAAATACAATATTATAATACAACATCATTCACTTTTCAGACATGATTTGACATCAAATACAATATAATAATACATTATCATCCACTTTTCATATATGATTTGACTTCTACAGTAAAAAATAAATAATTCTAAATCCTATAGCAAACAAGAATTCTTACTATTCACAAAATTCTAAATACCCTAATATTCTGAATACCCCAAGGTTCCGAATACCAGGATTCAGAATCCTAACAAATGCTAGTCCAAACAGGTTCTATAGCTGATATAAACATCAAATACAATATAATAATAAATTATCATCCACTTTTCCTATACGATTTGACTTCTACAGTAAAAAGTAAAAGATTCTGAATCCTACAACAAACAAGAATTCTTACTATTCACAAAATTCTGAATACCCCAAGATTTTGAATACCAGAATTTAGAAACCCAACGAATACTAGTCCAAAACAAGCTCTATAGCTGTTATCAATAGATTATATTAACTCTGATATAAAATAAATGCAGATTTAGGCACACCAAAAATCCAGTAGTAGCACCTCACTTCTCTGTAAAAACAGCACAAATTGAATTCAAAGTCCATCAATTTAACTGTTAAAATACAAAATTCAAAGCATACAAACTCCAGAACTCCAGAACCTCAGTTTCACAGTTCCACTCATGGCATTGACGAAAAATACATAAAACAAGTCAAAGAAATATAGAAAAGGGCTGAGAACCATCAAATGCTCAATCCCACTTTTCATTTCGACCAAAACATGATGCCCAGACATCAAAACATTACAATTCAGAAACATTATGGAACATAAGAGAGTGTACGTGTACCTCTTCTTTGAGAAGATTATCCAATTCATATTTGCAATCATCCAGTCTTCTGAGATCTGAACTATCCACCACCCAAACCAATCCATCAGTTTGCTCGAAATAGTTTCTCCAATACGACCTTATGGTTTTCTGCCCGCCAACATCCCATATATTCAAAGTATACCTACCCAAATGCCACTTTCATACATAATAATATAATATCTCAAAAATGTCACAAAAGAAAGAAAAATAAAAAGGAAGAAGAAGAAGCTAACTTCTGGTAAGCTATGGTTTTAATGTTAAAACCAAGCGTGGGGCTGATAACACTGGTATCTTCACCATTGATCTTCATTACTATTGTCGTCTTTCCCGAATTATCAAGACCCCTTCACCAATAATACCAGACGAAAAATACGTGAAATTACAGCAAATAGGTGTTTATAAGACTGTTTTCTAAAAGCGAGAAGGTAAAAACTAAAATGGCAATACAGCAGAGGAGTAGATTGAGAAAAGTCTTTACACCATGAGAATGCGCATCTCCTTTTCCTTGCGCTTGATTTTCCGGATTATGCTGAGAAGCCCCATCTTTTCTTTTCCCCGCTAATCAGAGCCTCAATGAAGATATGTTTGGCTGAGGTTCCGGTGTTCGCAGAGTCGCTTCAAGTAGACGTCTCCGTAGTGTCTATGGTTGGTGATAGGGCTGTGTCAGGCTAAAGGGTGTCTGGCGTTTCTGCCGGTTGTTATCAGAGACGACGACTTGACTCCTGGCGGGGGCGGTGGATTTGGACGGTTAATAGAAACGGGAATTAGGGTTGAATTTGGGAAAACTCATGAAATGCCACCTTATTAATTTTAATTTAGTCAAATGGTAGCTAACATTTTATTTCTTTTCGTGAAATGCCAACTAACTTTTATTTTTGTAAAAATGTCATTTCACTTATTTGGGAAAAGATGAAAATGCCCCTTAATAAAATTGACAAATAAAGTATTCATTTCTTAATTTTCTCTTCGGGTTTTTTCAAAAAATGTAAGTAAAAAAAATCTTACCTTCTCTCCAATTGTGATTTCAGAATTCTCATATAATAAAATTTCCCAACTAACATCGGACAAGAAATCCCGATTGACATAAATTATGTGAGAACGACGCATGGTTATTTGTTGTTCTTCACAGTTAGGTGAATGCGGAGGCGAAGAGGGCTATCGCTTGGATTTGGCCGTCGGGGAAGACAAGAGTGACGACGACAACGGCTGAGACACGACGAAAACATCGACGATAGTAGAGCTGTTGATCCGGTTAAGGTTAACCGGTTGACCTGTTACGGTTAACCATTGACCGGCAGTTCCGGTTATAACCGTAATCGTGAACCAGTTCCCGACTGTTAGGTTACGGTTAACCTGGTCGGCTAACCATAACCGTCGGTTAACCTGACCGGCTAACCGTAACCGCCGGTTAACCGGACTTATAAAAAAAATTCTCAGCGATTAAACCACTCGGTTAAAGGTTGTTTGAAATCCACGGCGCAGATCACATAGCCATTGATGATCAACGGCTGAAATAAAAAAAAACTAGCCGTTGGCAGTTAACCGAGCTTAACCAGTTTAACCGTCGATTAACCGGACCGGTTAACGGCTAGTTTTTTTAATTTTTTTTTTGTTTTTTTTAATCCATTTTGACACCTATAAATACCCCACCTCCAACACCAATTCTCACACCAATTCATCTCTACTATTCTTCTTCTTCTCTTATATTTTCAAGCTTCAAGTCAAGTTGCTAATTTGTGCAAAAAATAATATCAATAATATTCTTATTCTTCTTAATCTCGTTTTACTTAATTCTCTTTTATAATATTACTATGGCAAGCTCTTCTCGTAATGTCAATACCAATTCTCCAAGGTCTTCTCGTCGAGGTCGAGGTTGAGGATCTCGACGAGAATCTTCGGCTGCAGTTGCCGAAGATTATATTTTCGATGAGATGACGGCGGAAGAAGTTGAGAACTTATATAATCAAATCAACTTCGACGAGCATAATCAAACCAATTTCGAAGAGGATTTGCCCACCTCCGACGAATTCGAACCGTCGACCGCCGCAATTTGGATGAAGATGAGGAGGAAACGGGTGATATGCCACCGCCTCGATCCAAAGCGAAGGAATATCAATCCCCCATCTTCCGATTGCATTTCACAAGAACGACGGTCAACGACGAACCTCGGGCGCAATACAATTATTTCAAGACTAATTACGCCTTCGGTTCTAAAAATAATACGGGCTACGGGTCACTCGAATACCAGTTGGAGAAGAAGCATCCCGACAAATATGGCGCTGCTCTCAAACACAACTAAACTTCTCATCTTCATCTATCACCGGCGTCGGGACCGACGGCTAAGGTACGAGTTCTAATTTATTTCAATATACCGAAAGTGGTCATATAAAGTTTCTTGCAAAATCTGTTTTCGTTATGGGTCTTCCTTTTAATCATGGGCCTAGTACTCATTATGAAGATTATACTTGGGGTGCATTTAATCCATCTAGCACTAGGGTTTCACGAAATAAATTGACTCGCGATATTGAAAAAATGGCCGGTGAGTATAAGTTGAATTTGATTTCAATATTTGATAGTTTGCCTCAAAGTGTCTCTATATGTTCGAAAATTTGAACGGATTGCGATCATAATAATAATTATATAGGAATTATTTGCCATTGGATTGATAATTCTTGGACTTTGCAAAAATATTTAATTGCATATAGAAAGTTTAATAGTCCGCATACCGCGGTGAATATTTCACGCAATATATCCAATGTTTTGTTCGAGTATCATTTAGGTAACAAGATTTTTTCAATTTCATTTGATAATGCCGCCGCTAATAGGTTTGTTAAAAAAAATTGTCAACCCACTATTGGCGGCAAATTTTTTGATATTAGATGCATTTGTCATATTGTGAATTTATGTGTTCAAGATGGTTTAAATACTTTTAAATCTAAACTGCTCCAATTAGAAGTGCGATATATCATCTACGTAAACACGATTCGATTCAAAAAACAATTGCAAAATTATTGCAGAACCAATGATTTGCATCTAAAATTTCTTTCAAGTGATGTGTCATTGGAACTCTACTTTTAAATTGCTTAATGATTATTTTAAATATAGAGATGCATTGTGTGCATTTTTTGGTAATCAAGATGTCGATTTCGTTTTGTTTACGCATACGTGGGATGATTGTTAATATGATGTCCATTTTAAGAACTTTTAACGACACCACCGTGACTTTATCCGGTGTTTATTATCCTACCTGTTGGGAATATTATTTTCAACAATATTATTCCTTATTTGTAGTTTGCCTTTCTTAGGACACAAAGTATTTTAGGACTCTACATTTCTTTCTTAGTTGGAGTCTAGGACTTTATTTAGTTTCCTAAATACTTATCTAACTTGTTTAACAAGATTAGGAGTTTTGTTTTATAAAAGGGAGAAGACGCAAGAAAGAAAGAGAGACGCGACGCACACATCCTTGAAGCAGAACACACAAAGGGTTACTCAGAGCTTTGTTGCTGAATTATGAGGCTTTCTACATTGCGTAACCAACGGAGGAATTCGACTCAAGAAGAAGCGACGAGTATTTTGTGTATCAAGAGTTTGATACAATTTATTTTACATATATTACTTTTTATTATTTTGTATTGATCTTAAACGTTGATAAGTAATATAGTTTTTGGGTTTGTACACCCAAGCTCGTAATCACGATTGCTTACGAACTGAAATTAATTTATTGTGTTTATTTTTTCGCTGCTATTTCGGAGATTCAGTTGATGTTAAGACTGGTGATGTTTATCACGAAACCTAACATCATTTTTCTAAGTTACAATTCTACAAAACTACAATTGGCACCAAAGCAGGGTACTTAACTCTAAGTATTTCGATCCTTGTTTTGTAGATTTGACATGATGGACGTTCAAGGGACTCCGCGACCTCCAATCCTAAATAGAGAGAACTACTCCCTCTAGAAACAGAGGATGCGGTGGCACATCAAAAACATCGACAAACGAGCTTGGAGATCCATTCTTGTTGGATGGCAGAAACCTCGTGTCACTGCTGATGGCGACGGTGACTCCGTATACAAGAGAGAAGAAGACGGACAATGAAGTAGCCATGTCAAACTGGAACTCTAAAACCATTAATACCTTGTGTGGCTATGTCGATACAAATTATTACAGAGTGATCAAGAATTGCGAGTCTGTGCATGGATGCCCTTCAAAGGGTGTGCGAAGGGACTCCAAGTGTGAAGAAATCTCGCCTGAGAATGCTCACTACAACGTTCGAGTCCATGTGTATGGATGATAAAGAGTCTATTGTGGAGTATGCCATGAGACTCTCTGACATATCGAATGAGATTGGAAACCTTGGCGAGCCCATGTCCAATGCACGCTTTGTTGGAATACTTCTCAAATCCATTTCGAAGAAGTTCAACGTGAAAGTGGTTGCCATTGAGGAATCTAAAGATACTGACAAAATGGACTATGATGAGTTGGTCGGATCGCTCAAGACATATGAGATGGAGCATCTAGACTATCACTCGAAGGAGAAAAATGTCGCTCTCACCTCCGATGTTAACTCAAAAGATGAAGATGAAGATACTAACTGGAGAGAGCTTTTTGATAAATTTGAAAGAACCACACTTGGAGAGGAAGACATATCTCTCATGACTCAGAAATTCAACCGTTACTTAAGGAGAAAGAACAATATTGGGGGGAAAGCATTAAATTCCATGATGGAGACACCACCTCCAAAGTCTTCTGGAAGAGAGTTTCCCAACTTTTAGCCCTCAACTTCAGAGTCAAAGACTGGTAATTCCTCCAAGCCGCTTAGTGAAGTTCAATGACATGAATGCAAGGGCTGGGGACACTATAAAAACAAGTGTGCAAACACATTGAGGAAGAAAAATCTCATTGCAAAGGAATTTGATGAAGATGGAAGTGATTCTGACTCTTCTGAGTCAGTGCCTGCATTTTTTGCTCATGTTGCCTGGGATGACGACATTCGAGTTCACAACATCAATTCCAACACCCTGTGCCTAAATGCTGAGGTTGAAGATTCTCTCGACAAATATAAAAGGTTGTGCGTGGAGTAGGATGAACTGTTTGCCAACTGGGGCAATCAGGTTTTAAAAGTGAAGACCCTTATGATCAAGGTTGAAAAGCTTACCCGTGAGAAGGATGATCAAGTGAAGATCATTACCCGGTTGGAGACATCTCTTACGAGAAAAGATTCGGAATTGAGACGAGTAAGGGCTGAGCTAAAAAAGGTTCAAGATACAATTTCAAACCTCAACAAGGGAAAGGCGAAGCTAGATGAAATTCTGGAGATGTCGTATCCAGAAACTTCAAGGCATGGAATTGGTTACAAACCGGAGTAACAATCGATTCAAGTCAACCACAACCAAGAGTCTGTCAAGTGCCATAAGAAGAGAAGAAGGCAGTATGTTTGCCATCACTGTGGTGATCATGGTCACATTCGCCCCTTCTGTTGGAAGAGAACTGGGAAGAAAAGTTCTTTTCAGAGGATTAATCAAGATGTTGGGACTCGTGATGGGACTCAAGCTGTCAACACCAAAGGCAACACCAAGTTGAAACGAGTCTGGGTAAGAAAGGGGGAGGTCAAGTGTAACATGGTTTATACTTCTCTAAAATATCTTGTTCCCGAAGCATGGTACTTTGATAGTGGATGCTCCAAACATATGACTGGATCAGAAGACCTTTTGTCGAACATTGTAAAATTTAAAGGAGGAAAGGCCAAATATGGTGGAGGCGCAAATGGACTAATTATTAGGCAAGGAACACTCCATGTTCCAGGTATTGCCAAGCTGGAAAATGTGCTACTTGTTGAAGGATTGACTGCTAATTTGATAAGATTTAGTCAGTTGTGTGATGGTGACTTTAGTGTTAAGTTCACACGGGAAAAGTGTGAAGTTTATGACGAGGATGGTGCCTATATCCTCACTGGTCAGAGGACTTCTGAAAATTATTACCAAATAATTGATGATGTGTTATGCAGGTACAAGATGGTGGAAAGTTTGATCAAGGATAAAGCTGCTGTTGCAGAAGGTGACGGGTCTGGTGACATGTCACCAAACCCAACACCGACTCAGGAAGAGACTGGCAACAATGAAACTAGCGAGCTGACTCCAGTTTCAACTCCTTCCCGTACGGGTCCTGAATCTGATTCAGAATCAAAGAATGAGGATCCTGAAAATCAAATTGATCTTTATTAAAGAGATATTCCCTCAAGAGTTCAAAAGAATCATCCAATCGGTCAAATTATTGGTGATCTTGATGAGAGGAGTACGAGGAAGAGACAGATAAACTTCAAGGAAATGGTAAGATTTGTCTGTTTATCCACTAACTGTTCTCTTTTTTGAGAGTCTTTGTTTCTTGCCAAAATAGAGCCCAAGCATGTAGAGGATGCTCTTGAAGCCGAATACTTGTAGCTGGAATGCGTGTACGCAACTTGTTTGGATGAACCAGATGATTGAGGACTAAGGTCTCCATAGAAGTATTTTGACCTTACTCTGTGATAATACGAGCGCAATTGACATCTCAAAAAATTCAGTTCAGCACTCTCGTATAAAACACATTGACTTCAGGTATCACTTCATCCGAGACTTAGTTGAGAGAAAGATAATAAGTCTTGAACATGTAGGGACGGACAGTCAGCGTGCTGACATATTCACAAAAGTATTAGATTTAGAGACCTTCTCTCGTTTGAGAAGAGATCTCGAAATGTGCATTGTCAAGTCCATATTGGGTTTGATGTTATGACGCCCAAAGATGTCATCAGTCATAACATCTGTATATTTTGCATGCATTTTTTATTTTCTTTTTCATACATTATACGAATGCATTGAGTCTGATTTAAAGAGAAATAAGGTAATGTGTTGTAATAAAAGTGATGACAAAAAGACTAACCTCTTCGTTTAGGTGATTGTGGAACTCTCCCGTAGAAACAGGTTTTCTCCCAGGTCCAAAAACAAAAGGTGTTAACAGCTACTGCTGAAGATAAGCTAATTCTCTTCAAATCTAAAAAGGATGAAGAAAATCTGGACAATAAAAGTCTGATATTTAAATTTCACCTTCTTGAGCAATTTTGACGTTGTCATTAACTTGGGTTAAGGGGTTTGTTTCCATTGACTTCACATTATGCAATGTTGGGTCTAATGTCATCAGTCATGAAAAGCAACACTGATCAAGTCTCTAAAAATCTTTATGTGAAATTTTTTAACCTTTCTAGGTCATTTTTTTAGGCATAATTTAAGACATTCATATTTTGTGAATTTTCCCGTATTGCTGAGTGTTCTGTTTCTCGTGTTTGCTTCTTATTCTGACGTCTCTTGATTTTTTTGAGGATGTAGTCATTTGATTGTTTTAGTGGCATTGTGATCGGATGTGATGGACAAGTAATATGAGATTGATATGAATTTTGTATTTGTCACTTTGTACGCTTTTTATACGTCTTTGGTGATGGTTCAATTTTCCAGCTAAAATTTGGTTTTTCGATGTTTATACGTGGATTGGATAGTGGAAATCATGGGTGGTTTGGTTGAGATATGGTATCCTAGTTTTAGGGGGAGTGGGGTTTTTACAAGGAAAGAGTTTTGTTTTGGTGTAAAATCAGTTTTTAGGAAAATAAGTGTTTTTACCTCTCTCTCTTAGGCAACGGTTATTTTTTTATGTTTAACGAGTCCAATTTGTTACCGTTTTTATCCCACTTCCATTTAATCTTTCAGCAATTAAAACCCTTTAACTCCCAACTTCTTCACAGTCTCTCTCGAATTGCCTTTGTTTTTTTTTGTTTTCTTTTTAAAATTTGGAACAGGATGTCTTCTCCGAGCAGAATTCTCGAGCTCCCTGCCGGCGTGCAGAAATCGTCCGATGACCACTAACGCTAATCTAGAGCGATGACCACTGACGCAAATCTAGAGGTGCAATTTTTTTTTCCAGGTCAGGCTGGGAATGAAATTGATGTCGATAACTCGCCAGAAAGATGATGTTGGGTCTGGTGATTTGTCACCAAATCCAATATCACTCGCTGTTGATCCAGTTCCATCCTCCAATACTAATTCTGACTCCGTTTCTTCTAGCGGTGCACTGATCACATCTGCTGCCTCCGACCACTCTGCTAGCTCTGACGAGGCTCCGTCTCAAGCCATCGAGATTGAAGACATGGAACCAATCTCCACGAGGTTCTTGACGAGTGAAGCTGAGGAGCTGTTTTTGGGATTTCAAAATCGAGGCATGATTGCTGAGCGCCAAATCCCCGTTGATGTTTTCGTGAAGCAGAATCTGATTGCCTTCTTTAGGCACCCAGATGCCTCTTCGAGCTGGTGTCATGTCTGGTGCTGTTTCTGGTATTCCCAACATCAGTACCAACATGGTTCGTTTATCTGCCCCGGTTATGCGTGCTCAGCTGGCCTTTTCCTGGTTGGCGGCTCTTTTGCCTTCAGAACAAAAAGGGGGAGAAGGTGTAGAGACGCGGCTGAGGAGGGTAGCTTCTAGTTTGAGCCATTGATTGCGGTTTGTTTGTTCTATACAATGAGTATTTATTTAGGGGGAGTTTTTAGTCTTTTGATCATTTTCATGCGTATTAGGTATTTTGTCCAGAAAGGCAAAAGGGGGAGATTGTTGGGAATATTATTTTCAACAATATTATTTCTTATTTGTAGTTTACCTTTCTTAGGACACAAAGTATTTTAGGACTCTAGATTTCTTTTTTAGTTGGAGTCTAGGACTTTATTTAGTTTCCTAAATACTTATCTAACTTTTAACAAGACTAGGAGTCTTGTTTTATAAAAGGGAGAAGACGCAAGAAAGAAAGAGAGACGCGACGCACACATCCTTGAAGCAGAACACACAAAGGGTTACTCGGAGTTTTGTTGCTGAATTAGGAGGCTTTCTACGTTGCGTAACCAACGTAGGAATTCGACTCAAGAAGAAGCAACGAGTATTTTGTGTATCAAGAGTTTGATACAATTTATTTTTCATATATTACTTTTTATTATTTTGTATTGATCTTAAACGTTGATAAGTAATATAGTTTTCGGGTTTGTACACCCAAGTTTGTAAGCACGATTGCTTACGAACTGAAATTAATTTATTGTGTTTATTTTTCTGCTGCTATTTCTGAGACTCAGTTGATGTTAGGACTGGTGACGTCTATCACGAAACCTAACATCATTTTTCTAAGTTACAATTCTACAAAACTACACTACCTCCACACTACTTGTTGATCAATGTATTCAAATTGTACTTGTTAGTACTTCTTTACTCGGTTCGCCTAAATTAGGTGAATGTATTGCTAATATATTGAGTACATGGGTCAAATATTTTTTGTACATTCCCGACATTTTTTTGATTGCAAAAATTTTAGACCCGAATTATCGGGTAGAGGGTTTAGAGAATTTACTTAAAGATTATTACGATGCATTATGACCTTTTTTACAAATTTCAAATATGGAAATTCCTGACGCTTATACTGTTGCTCACCAAGCAAGACAATCTTTAGTAATAATTTTTAATGATTACAATCAATCTTCTTCTAGTGATTTTAATGTGTCCCGTTCCCCTTCCCCTTCCCCCACCACTTCTAATATAAGACCCAACGACCCTCGACAAGCTCTATCCCTATATACGAGATTGACTGGGGATACTAAGCGAAAATGATAAAGGGCTAGTGCTAGTTGATCAATGGAATTAGACAGTTATTTAGGGGCTTTTGAATCGAGTTCGGTTCCAAAAAAACCCGATGGTACTACTAACGATGTTGTGCAGTTTTGGTCGAAAGTGGCCAGTATTTTTCCTACACTGTCTAGGATTATCAAGGAGGTTCTCGTCGTTCCCGTTTCAACAGTTTCTGTTGAACTGGCCTTCAGCACGAGAAGCTTTGTGTTAGATGATCATCGATCTAACTTATTACCCAAAAATCTTAAAAATCAAATGTTGATGAATGATTGGGTCAAAGCCGAAAAACGAGAAAAAGAAATGCAATTGGATGAAGGTGAAGAGAGCGACTATTACGATACCACTTCGGGAAGCAACGACAACGACGAATAGGTAAGTGAGGCAAGTATAAGAACTACGTGGACTTTGATTCCTTGACGAGGATACGTAGGCAATTTCATTCTAATATTAAAAGTTAAAATTTAATTTAACTTCTAATATTAGAATTAAAATCAAGTCCTTTTCTTTTAAACTTATTTGTTTCAAAATGAAAGAATCGAACTACGTGGACTTTGATTCCTTTACGAGGATATGTAGGCAAGTTAATTCTAATATTAAAAGTTAAATTTTTTATTTTTAACATTAGAATTAAAATCAAGTCCATTTAAAAAAAAAAAAAAAAATTTAAAAATTTTTACTTCAAAAAAATCTTATTCATAATGACAAAAACATAAATGAAGCACAAAAAAGTGAAAGTAAGAAAAAACTATTCATGCACAAGTCATTCAAATTGAATACCATCTTTCAAAAACAAAACTCTCAAGTTATATACAATCCGGTAATGAACTATTTTTTCAATGTTTTTGTAATTAAATTTGTAATGTGATTTTATTGTGTTATTTTGAAATAGATGTCATTATCTTGTTAATTGGTTGTTTGTAAATATTAAAATTAAAATCAAGTCCTTTTTTATTTATTTTTCTCAAAATAAAATAAAAACTTTTTTACTTCAAAAATTCAATTATTCAAATTTTATTTAAGTTTTCATTTATTTATCTCATTCTAATTCCATTTAAGTTTCAATTATTCAAATTTTATTTGTTTGGTTAACCGCATTTAACCGTAACCGCAACCGGTTCACCGCCAGTTAGGTTACGGTTAGAGGAAAACTGGTTAATTTAACCGGCCGGTTACTAACCACTGGTTAATTAACCGTCCTGTTGTAAACGGATCAACACCTTTAGGCAATAGTACCATTTTCTGTTGTTAGATCTAGGGCACGGATTTCTAGTGTCAACTGTTGGGCAGTTGTTCATATTTGTTGGCTGGGGAAGCTAGGTTCTAATTTTGGGGAGTTGTACAATATCTGAGCTCGAATTTGCTGCAAAGATGGTTAAAAGTTTGTATTTTAGTTTAACTATTAATATTATTACACATATGTTAGCTTTCTTTCGTGTTGAGTTTTGAAAATGATTGTTATGGCATGGGTAATGAGAATGTTTCCTTTTGAAAATGACTATTCAACTTATGTTTGCTTTTCGATTTAATTTTAGCATGGTTTTGAAAAATAGTTTTCTTCCATGTTGTTTGGTCGAACCTTGGTCCAGGGATGCTCATTAACTGTAATTGTGGTCGCAATGTTGTAGTTAGAGTTGCGGTCGGTTAGAAATATTGACAATTTATCTCCATCTTTCTTATATGTAACATGTCAATGAAAATATGTGATGAATATGACAGTTATATGTGATGATATATGAGAGTTATATGTGATGATCATGACAACCACATGCGATGAATATGAAAATATACATTTAAACGGTAAATATGCATACTAGTTTTGTGATGTTCTTTTAGATTTGGCAACCTCTCGACTACCTTTCTCTTCTAAAAATCTCCAGTTCTCTTCTCCTCCTCCACTCTCTTGACTGGATTCCCAATTTGAGAAAATTGGGAATTTGCGTGAGTTTGATATCCTCACCTTGAACCCCATCTTATCAAGGTAACATAGCTGCATAAAAACCTGAATGTTATAGAGTTTTATTTTGGAGTATTTTTATGTCTCGTTATATGATTTAAATTCAAATATGCTTACCAGCAAAAAAAATCATGGGGCTGCAAAAAACTTGTTTGCGACTGTGCTTCTCCTCCACTCTCCAGTTGAAGAAACCACGCATTGGATCATGAAATTGCACTAATTAAGAATCTTAATTTCATTTACGTCTTGAAGAAGTTTTAAAATCTTATAGTTTGTAGTTTAGTCTTGGTGCGCTTTGAACAATGTAGTGACAACAAACACGACAAAGTTGCATTTGAAGTCATCACCACGGTCTTTCCTTTGCCTGCAATGCCTGCCCCATTATAGTCTTAATCGGGACACTGCTTTCAATGTTCCAACGTCCTCTCCATTCTAAAACAAAAGCCTTGTACTTCTTGTCTTTAGAATCTGCACTCCATGATGAAATCGTTTAGTATACACGAGCATATTATCGTTACGAAGGGAAACAAATATAATTAATGTAAGTATAGGAATTCGCTCTTCTATTAATCGCTTCTATGACTGGTTTTTCACCCCTTGGAAGGTCAAAGACAGAAACTACATACTCCTCTGGTTTCAACTCCTCATTTTATAGTTTAATTGAACAACGGCATCAATCAAAATTATAAACCATAAATATCGTCAACTCAAGATGATTCCCCCTAGTTTTTAGCTCTAGCATGCCACCAAACCTAATCTCCCCCACTAATGCCTTTTGTTCTGGGTAAAGCAAAGGAATAAGCTTAAATATGGGATTAGGAGATGTTCTCATGTGGAGATTATCCTTGTTCTGGTTGTGAATCACAAATCTCTTCTTTTTCCCAAGCTTGTTTTCATCATTTATTGCTTCCTTTCACTTTTGTACTTGCTCTAGTACAAATTGTAAATGAAATAAAATAATTGAAAAATATTAATATTAGTAGATGAATATGAAGATAATGTGTGATGAATATGTCTATACACTATTTAAGTAAAAACATGAATGATTTTTTATTAATTTCTTGTGATGAATAACATAGTACCATGAGATGAAGAAAATGTTATAATAATATATTATCTGATAAAAACATATACTGATATCTATTATAAGTAGGGAAAAATAATTATAAAAAGAGCAAACCTCTGCTAGTTTGAGCCTTTTTTCTTGATGCTTCTGTGGTTTCTCCATTGCACCCTATAAATTGATGGAACATTGTTTGAATGGAATTTCCAGTATCAATATGATTATAATTTTCAGAATTTAACTCAGATTTACAAGTGATGAATATGATATCACAGTGAGATGAATATTTAGTGTTGTGATATGAATACCACAATACAATGCGATTAATATCATAGCCATGTGAGATGAATATGAGTGCAATGCGATGAATTTTTATATAAATAATTATTATTACTACCAAAATAACAAAAATAAATCAAAATAAATAAAATCTGCAAACCTTGGTTGGGTTGATCTTTTCTTCCTGCTGCTTATTTTATTTTCTCGCGCTTTGGCAACTGTGTTTTACAAGCCTTCACTATCACATCTTCTGTTGGTTTCTCTACGGCCAATTTCTCTACCGATTTCTTAGCAGCAACTTGAGAATATTTATCTGTCTTGCCAACTATTTTTTTCTGCTTATTCTGAGCAGCACGTGGTGCAGTTGCAAGCTTTTGTTTCTTATCCGCCGGTATTGACTTCACATAGGGTTTAACTTGCAAAATTAATGTGCATGTTAAATATGTTTAATACAATGCATGTATCTGATGAATATGAGATGTTAATAAATAAAATATAAATCTACAAATCTAAATTTTGTTAGCAGATAACTATTGTTATAGGCTTTCTTCGTTCACTTTCATATAATACTCGTCGGTTGTGCTCTTCTTAAAGCGTTCGCCCTTCAGCGAAAGGTATTGCCTTTTGTATTTGGTTTGCTAGAGTATTTAATTATTCTTCATCTCTACAACTATACATTAACATAAAATTCATTAGACCGTGAGATGATACATATTATGCATGCACACAATGATGAATATACAGGGATGAAAGAATATATAATTGAGAAAATAGATCGAAACACAATATTAAAAAACGTATCAATCAATACAAGCACATATAGAGTACATATCTCATCACACACAGTCCATATTCATCACACACAAAATACGTATATACAAATGGTAAATCTTACAAAAA